>JAJEJO010002253.1:11019-46209 GCA_020662805.1 Glaucomys volans | reverse complement strand
CGAGCGCCGCCGCCTCCCCGCCCGGCGCCTGCGGCCCCCGCCGCGCGCCCCGCGCTCCCCCCCGCCCCCCGGCCCGCTCCCCTGTTTAATATTTCAGCGCCGGGTGGTGTGAGCGCCAGTCGCCGGCCTTTACTGTGGCTGCAGCGGGGCGGCGGCGGCGGGGAAGGGGACGGAGCCGGGGACTGGGAGAGCAGCCGCAGCTGGAGGAGGTTCTGTTTGTGTTTGGGGTTGTCAAGTGAAGGAGGGATCCCAGGCGCCGCCGCCGCCGCCGCGCGGGGGTCGCGGAGATTCCGAGCTGCGGCTGCCGCCATCAGCAGCGCAGTGCCAGGGCCGGCTGCAGCGGCCGCGGCTCGGCCGGGCGTCCTGGCAGCAGGTCGGCGCGGGCTCCGCGGCAGGGGCGCTGCAGCTGGGGGGCGGCGGCGGGAGGCAGGACCACCTCCCCTGGCGGGCGGGGGGCGTGCGGGCGCGCGTGTGTGTGTGTATGTGCGTGTGTGTGCAACCGCCGACCTTGCAGAGGGGATGGCTGCGTGCGGGAGCCACTTGCCACTTCTGGGCGCCCTCATCGCGCGGGAGCAGCCCGAGCTGCGGTCCTGCGATCCCAGCAGGTACGGAGGGACCCAGCCTTCCAGCCGCAGACGCATTTTGCAAGAGGGTGGGGGGTGAGGGAGACCAGGCCTCGGCTTCCCAACCTCCCGGCTTTGTGGCTTTCTTTCCCTTTCGTTCTTTGCTCCAAGTGCCTGTTTACTCCCGGCCACCTGGGTAGTTTCTTTCCGGGTTGGAAGTGCGCGCCTGCAGCTGTTGGGCTGGGGGCGGCAGGTCGGGGCGCGGGTTGGCTCGAGCTCGCCTTGGGGTCGGGCTCGGGAAGGAGTTGCTGGCTGGAGATGGGAGGGGGCGGCGGCGGAGCTGGCGGCGAGGAGGAGTCTCAGGGCTGCCGCGCTCGCCTCTTCTTGTCCTCCTCCTCCTCCTGCTCTCCGCATCCACTCCGGGCTCCTTCCTGAGCTGGCACTTCCATCCCCCCTCCTCCTGGCATGCGAAGCGCTTTGTTCAGTGCAGCGTTGCAGAGGGGTTTTCCCAGGCTCCGCCCTCTACATTCATTCATGTTTTTTCTCCTTGCAACTGTCTTTACGCTTTTTGATCGTGTCCTGTTTTTGCTCCATGTAGTATTTATTTCTTCCCGGTAAAAGAACGGTTTGTCACCCCTCCTAGTCGCTACACGCTGCTGTCTCTGCAAACATCCCTTTCCCTCAATACAGGGATTTAAACATGGGATGGACAGCTAGGGACAGTGGGTAGGCAGTGAACAGGGTAGCAGAAAGCCGTTACAGATGGGAAATTTGCATATTTCACATTTATGGGATCACATGATTGGATTACAATCGGAGTTCTCGCTTTAAAACTTCGTAATATTGTGACCATTTAGAGGCTTTAAGTTTTAACAAGAAACGGAGCTCAACGTTCCTACAATTAGGCTTTAATATATCTAAATTCTCTGTTGAATCAGAACCTTCCTGAGTCAGATAGTAGATGCTTCTTTAGTGTACAGAGTTGAGAAACCTATCTTTTATAGCTCATTTAGCCCAGTGCTAAGTAAAATATGTAGTATTGGCCGTCATATTTCATATTCTTCCTCGTGCAGTTAAAAATTGTAGTTTTGCTATCCAACATATAGCTGTATCAGGAGTAAAACAGATCTCAATTATACCCCATTTTTTCTTATGTTACAAAATGAAACCATTAGATTCTAAAATCTCATGCTTAGATACTAGACACATTCTTTGCTGTACAGGTTTTCTTAAGGAAAATTAATATTTCAGCATTTTCTGTGACTGGTGAAACTATAGTATTTAGTCCTTAGACTTCTGAGGTGGATAATAATTTCTAGTTTTACAGTGAGAAATCTGATCTTCAGAGAGGTTAAGTGTTTTGAACAAGGCCACACAGTATGGGGTAAAGCCTGTCCTTGAACCCAGTCTCCTTTGACATCAAGGTATTTAGTCATGACTTGCTGTGCCCTGCATCCTCTTGAGGGAGAGGGCAACCTCTGCCAGTAGCTGTTATCTCCTATTATCTCCACTAAGGAAGTAGGCACTGAGAATATCTGGGTCATATGGTGCCACATTCCTTAGTTGCTGATCTTAGGTTACTTAACCTCTCCAAAACTTGGTTTCCTTCTCTGTAAAATGGATAAACCATAATAACTACCTTTTCAGTTATTGTTAGAATTAAATTAGGTAATGTGTAGAAAATATGTAAGCACATGGTAGGTGCTCAGTAGGATTTTTTTGGTTTGTTTCTTATTTAGCAACAGATGGGACCTCGGTTGTGAACAAAGCATTCTTGTTCCATTCTTGTGTGTTTGCTTAGTGAGTAAACATTGTTTCATGTTTAGTGCCAACATAATAGGTTTTTCTTATCAGCTTTATTGCAGGAAGTTAAAACTAAAATTTTAGCTGTGGATCCTTGGAAAAAGTCTTGTGGAGGAGGGAGACTGAGGTGACTGATTTAGGAAGACAGGTGGTTAGGGTTTAGATAATGACCATCTAGGCATATTGTATTTCAGATCACTTTTTAATATGTATAGGTGAGGGCATACTCGGTTATGCTGCAGTAACAAGTAACTCCAGTACCTCAGGGACTTCAAACAACAAGGGCTGTTTCTTGTTTGTGCTTCATGATCATCTTGGGTTATTGGGACCTCAACTCTTGTCGGATTCACTGTCTGGAGCAGTGTTCTTCCTGGGTCAGAGGGGACAGAATGCTGTGGAGGATCTTGCTTTGGTAACTAAACACTCCAGTCTGGAAGCAAAGCAGGTCTCTCTTCCACTCGAAGGTCATTGGCTAGATTGGTCACAGGTTCTAGCATAACACAGGGAGGCAGAGAGTGTCATCCTCCCATGATCCTAGAAGGGAGGGGTGACATTGGGGAACAGCCATCATAGCAACTGCATATGTGAACTGAATTAACTCAAAAACAGAGTGACCATGATGTGGTACCTGCTCTTAACAAGTGGGCAGGTGAACTGCATACAGCATAGCCTTGGTAGCCTGATGTTCTCCTTTAGTGGTACCTGGTGATGCTATTTTAAAACACAAAGTGAATTTCTTCACTTTTATTTGATAAGGGTATAGAGATTGTTTTCACCCTACATTATTTTTTCCTCCATTGTTAATAAGACCCAGATATCAGCCGAATGACCTGACCTATGCTTAATTAAAAGTTAGTGAGCAATGTTTTGCAATGGTGCCTGGCTTGCTTACTTTTCCTGGAGTTAGATTAATGCTGTGCCAGGCCATAACTTTTCACTTATCTTTTACTTTGAAGGTAATAACATGTGCTGCTTGTTTTATCTGATTTCTTTTTCAGCACGTGGATTAATTGATGTACGTTGAGTTTATGGAGCCACCTTTTCATGACCAGCTCTTCCTACAGTTTCTAAGAAGAAGAAGGAGCTCCTGAATTCAAGAAGATGCCTCGAACGAAACAGATTCATCCTAGAAATCTCAGAGGTAAGACTCTGCATTAGTAGAAGACTTATAATAAGCCCTTAAAAGAGTATGTCTTTGGTAACCAGGAACGTCAGGTTACTGACCCTGGTTTATGGCCAGGTGCGTCTCCTGTATTCATTTGTCCTCAGGAGATATTTAATACTGTTGAAGGCCTTAATAGAATTTGATGACATTGCTGTGTGTACCCATCTATAGGTATTAAAGGCTGAATTAATTAATTAATTAATTTGTGATGCTGGGGATTGAACCCAGGGCCTTGTGCTTGTAAGGCAGGCACTCTACCACCTGAGCTATATCCCCAGCCCAGGCTGAGTTTCTTAACAGGAATCATATTGCGATTGAGGATATTGGAGTGGTTGATATTCTTTGCCAACTGGATCACCATGAATTTTATGTTTTTATTTAAATTCCTTCCTCATGCATCCTTAGGGATTTATTTCTGTACTGCTCTATAAGTTAAGAAGTGAAGAGAAGTGAAGAGAGTTGTAGTTGACATTTACCCAGGCCATTGCTCATAGGGCTCAGGATTCTGAACACATTGACTTAATTTTCCACAAGGAAGCCCTGGGTCAAAAATCTGTGTATAGGACTGAGGTGTAGCTCCATGGTGGAGCCTGCGCTCAGCCTGCTCATGGACCTGGGCTTAGTTCACAGTACCAGAGAGAAACCAGCACCAAACAAAATATAGTAACACATTTCATATAAAGACAGAAAAATGAGTGTTTTTCTCTTAAATATAGATACTTTAATATTAGAAAAGTAAAAGTATGTATATTTGATCTGATTGTTTCAAAAGATTTGTATATGTGTTTTTTTTTATCAATTGGAGACAGCTGTTATCTTTCATATTTAACTTTAGCAGATAATAACGTACTTATCTACTAAAGCAAAGAACTATTAAAGCAAATAATCCCAAACAGAATAAAATTTCCAATGAAATTTAGTCATGTATCTCTCCATAGGGCTACATTCTGAGAATTGTGTCCTTAGGTGATTTCATTGTTGTGCAAATATCAGAGTGAGTTCCTCCTCAAACCTCTTTGGTCAGACCTACTGCGTGTGCAGGCTGTAAGGGATAGCCTGTTGCTGCAAGGCTGCAAGTGGTGTGTTACTTTGTGAATACTGTAGGCAGTTGAAACACAATAGTAAGTATTTCTGTATCTAAAGGTAGAAAGGTGGGTAAAACTACCATATGAGAGACAAAAAGTGGTCCACCTGCCTAGGACACTTCCCAGGAATGGAGTGTGGAGTATGGAGGATGCTCTGGGGGAGTTGTTGAGAGCAGGGTGAATGTGGAGGCCTTCACTTTACACCGCCGGCTTTATAAACACCAGCCCTCTAGGCTGCACTAAATTCACACGGAAAGTTTTCTCTTCAGTAATACCTTTATTCAGGTACTAATTCAATAATACCTTACTAGAGGGATTATTTGGAAACATACTCAATTTCTTGGCCTACTTGAGCCTGGGAATAGTGTTTGTTTCCTCCCTAAAAAAGTTGTTCTAGAAGCAGGTTCAAATTGAGAATTGTAAGTACCAGTGTTTAATGAGGGGGGCTTTAGATGGACAATATTAAGTATGGTATTTTAAAGTCCAATTTTAGAGTCATATGGAAAATGTTAAAAAGTGAATGTGTATTTGCTTCTCTTTCTCACTTAGAATCTGAAATAACTTTGATAGGGACTTCCTCTTACTAGATGCTTAGCTTACAATTTCTTTGACTATTTTTTTACTCTACAAAGTCTTTAAAAGTTTTAAGTGTTTTGACTCTTGTAATAACCCTTAAAATGCACATTGAATGGTTGTACAGTAGTATTTTTTCTTCATATCCTTATTGTGTAAGCCTTTTTCTGTTATTAATTTTTTATTTCAAAATTTTTTTTGTTAAAAGCTTAAGACATGCATCAGCTTAGGCCAGCTGAGGGTGACAGTCATTGGCATCCCTGTTTCCCTTTCTTGCTCACTCCATGGAGGGAGGAGCTGCAGGGGCACTGACAGCAGTCACCTCCTGTGGTAACAGTGCTTTCTTCTGGAACCTCTTGAAGGACCTGCCCAAAGCTATTTCATAGTTAACTGGTTTTTTTTTAGGAAGTAGAGAGAAAAACTCTAAAAATAATGATTTAAAGTACAGGGACTACAGGAGCCAGTGAGAGGTGTGTATCATCAAGTCTCATGTGCTGAACATCATTGTGCTCTACCTGACGCGCTGGCCGGCAGTCGGCTTGTTCATGCCAGTGTTGCCAGAGACCCGAGTGAGCTTTGTGCCGCGACACTGGGAGGTGATAGAGATTCTTTCAGCTCCACTGTGCTCTTATGCCACTTTGTCCTCTGTGTTCTGTTGTTGACCAGAACGATGTTAAGTAGCACATGACTTTTTTTTTTAACCATTACACAAAAAAATTCTTGAAGCCCACATGCGCAAGATAAGAAATAACCTAAAAATCAAATAAATTAATTGAAAATGTTTCTCAGAGAAATAATTCAACAAGTCACTGGGGGGTATTATTTGGAAATGTAGTCAGTTTATTTGCCTACTTGAGTTTGGGAACAATGTTTTCTGCCTAAAAATGTTCTAGAACCAAGTTCAAATTGAGAATTATAGGTACCAGTGTTTAAGTGGGGTTTTGGATGGGGAATATTAAGTATGGTATTTAAAAATGTGATTTCGGAGTCATATGGAAAATGTTGAAAACTGAATGCGTATTTGACTGTCTCCCTCACACAGAAACTTCAATAACTTTGGTAGTGACGTCCTCTTACTAAGGGTGCCAGCTGAGATGGCATTTGGAGCTCTGAGCCCCGCTTTTACAGCTTCTGTCCAGAGAGGGCGCCCTGGCTCAGTGTGCATAGGGCAGCAGGTGGGCTGCTGACTGCCCAGTAAATGGGAGCCAAGGTGTTGTTGGCCAAATTAATACAGATAGTCTGAGACTCACCATGGTTCAGCTTATGATTTCTCAACTTCACAATGGTGCGAAAGCGATGTACATTCTGTAGAAACCGTGCAGCCAGTGCAGTGACGTGCTTGTATAGTCCCAGGTACTTTTGAGGCTGAGGCAGGAGGATCACTTGAGGCCAGGAGTTGAATCCAGCCTGGAGAACTTGGTGAGACTCCCTCTCAGAACAAAAGAAGAAAAAGAAGATTCGATAAAATCATCCTTTGGATATGGATGTTCTCTCAGGCCAGTGATAGGCAGTCTGATCCTGTCAGAATGCTGGGTCGCCAGGGGAAAAAGGCCAGTGCTCCACAGTGGGCTGTGTTGCTCCACTGGGGTGCTCGCAGGCGAGGTGTATTAGGTGCATTTTCAGCTTGTGATATTTTCAATTTAGGATAGGATTAATGGGGCATGACCCTATTATAGTAAGTCCAGGAGCATCTGTACCTGATTAATCTGAAACTATTATTCTTTGGGTCATAATCTCTATAATATTTTGAATATAGATTATATTTGAATAGGAAACTTGCATCTTTTTGAAAATACAATATTTTTAGAGGTTTCATGGAGGATTTGAAGTACATTGGATTCTGGCCCATCAGCAAGAATCTAGAAAGTTGCTGAACTTGGGCAGTTATCAGTTCTCAGCCATTTAAAGAAAGGTTGAAGAGAAAGCACAGACTCGTGAACTGAAGCTAGGTTAGTGCATCCAGGAGAGGATGCTCTTCTGATGGTGCAGTGGGGCAGACTTCCTGGAAAGGAGGTCTCTGAGCCCCTCACTCACTCTGCGGGGCTGGATGAGAGTGAAGCCCTGTTACTGCGGGGAAGGCTGAATAAGCAAAAGGATGAAGGAGGAAGTACTAAGCTAAGCTGGAACACCTTAAAATCTCTGCCGGATTCTGTCCCTGGGAAGAGTTAGGGTGTAAAGCAAGCAGGGAAGTGCGAGCTGCTGAAGTTCAGTTTCTGAAACATCTTTTGTCTCAGTGACAGTTCAGCAAGTCATACCTTACCTTACCTGAGATCTTCTGCTGGCTTGCGCAATCATTGCTCATACAGTTAGATGAGAAGTGGGGAGAGTAAATCAGAAAACCAGACCAGGAGCCACAGCCCTGCTTGCTCATAGTGCTGCTGTCCTCAGTGTTGGGGTGTTTGTGAAACCCATCGCCTCCTTTTTGGCTTCCTTGGATCATAGTCTGAGAAGTATTTGTCTTTTTAAGTCAATTTTAAAAAACTGATGCCTTAAAAAAAAATCTCAGTTATATGTTTATTATGTTTCCATGGCAGCTTTAACTCTTAGATATAAACTTTCATTGATTTATTCTTGGTTCTTCAGCTGGGGTAGGTGTATCCCTGTGGATGTGCAAAGCCACATGATAATAGTATTTTTCTGGAATGGGAATTTTACTTGTGGAAAACTATTTACTTTGTGGGTGTGTGTGTGCTTGCAGACATATATACATATGTCAAAGTTTTAGACAACTATAAAATATTGGACCCTGGGATCTTTTATGCATGAGGATAAAATTGGCATGGATATTAAAATCTGGCACGCACAGGACACGGTGCCCTCCGGAGGTGGAATTCACACATCTCTACTCTTCCGGGGTTCTTTTTAGAGGAGTTTGAGAAGAATCCATAGGTTCAGGGCAGGAATTAAATTTGGGGCATAGCTGAGGCTCTTAGACCTGATGGGTCACTTGTGTACTTCATAAGCCTGGGGCACTGTGGATTCAGTTTCCTCCCTGGAGAAGGAAGGAACATCCTCTCTGCTGTGATTTCCCACTTGGGTGATGCAGACTGGATGGGTTTTATTACTGACCTGTCCTTGCGAAAGTTGAAGAATTTTGGAAGAGTAGGATAGAAGCACTTGCTGTTCAGAAGGAAGGCTCAGTGTGCCGGCCTGTGTGCTCTAGGGCCCCAGCTCCCACGTGTGATCTTGGCGAGGTGACAGTAGAGCAGCCCATGGGGCCCAGCAATCCTTCCTTGCCCATTGCTCCAGCATGGGGGTTGTCCCTGCTGCCTTCCAGGTCTTTGCTTGGACCCTGGGGTCGTGTGCCATGGAAGCACTCACTGTGTCTTGCAGAGGGTTCTCGGCCTGTCCTTGGGACATGTCCTGTGCTAGTCATTATTGTGGATATGTTTCAAGGCTTTGGAAAAAAGGAGAGAGGTATTATTACCTGTTTTGTTTTGGAGTATAAGGTTTCAAAGCCTCATCTACTTTAAGATTGGGAGTCAATGTAGAAAATACTGAATTTAATCTTGCAGAACAAATTTTGAGAATTTAATGTAGCGGTTTTTCGCTTTCCTTGGTTGAATACGTGTGGCTCTGAACACACTGCAGAACATGAGAACTTTTCTTTCTGAGAGCCAGCCCTGTTATGATGTGAGAAGGGCACTTAAGGGTCATCAGGTCATGGTCACCATCGATGCAGGGGCTCGTGTAAGCGCCTGCCAACCTTACAAGTTGGGGTACGGTATCTGGAGTTGGTCAGGGAGACTGCACAGCGTGGCTATATCTGATGAGTGGTGATTTGCCATTCCAGGGGCTCAGCATGAAGACCCAGCACTCTTGTGCTTTCCTTCTTTCTGGAAGGAACCGCCTGCTCCTCCCCATTTCCACTGTTTTCTTACTCTGTGTAGGAGATGTGTTTGCTCTCCTTTCTGAGTCCCCCCTCTTCTCCCTTTGTCAAAATCGCCCCTCCCTCCACAGAAGTATAGTAGGTCCCCATTGCTGTGCCTTGCGGAACTTGTGGAATTGTATTTTAATGATTTCTCACAGATCTCTGATCTTAGTGGACTATAAATATGCCAGAAGAGACTATTTTGGTCATCTGTGCTCAACAGGGGAATATTTGGATGTGTTAGTTTTAGCAAGATGATTTGTACTCATGAAATTTGTTTGTTTTTAAACCTTGGGTAGGAAATGCTTCTGATGTTTAATAGTCTCTGATTTAAAAAAAAAAAAAACCAACTTGTGATAAAACAGTTTTAATTGCCTGAGCAGATAAACCAAGAAGTTATTACTAACTTCACACTGAACTAAAGTTTCACTATAGGATTCCTAGAGTTTATCCCTTTGATAAATTTGATGAGAATGAAGGTTGAGTTTGGCCTTGTGGTGTGGTTAGCTAGCTGTGTGGCCATGGAGAAGCCTGGAGTGTTGGTTTCCTTATCTGTAAAGTGCGATAGCGTGAAGATGTGAGGGCACCGCACCTACGTCTTCAGCAGGGCTGACACAGGAGGCACTCAGTACAGAGAGCTGTTCTTCCTAAAAAGCTGGTTTATGTCACACTGTTGAGTTGCAGGTGCTTCATAAATAGAGGAAACAGACATACCCATGTAAAACCTTTTACTGTATTTTATGCGGCACAAAGGAGGCAGTATCTGCTCAGCCTTGGTTACCGACATTCTTATCCCAACTGTTCCAGGCTGGGGATCTGGAAGAGAGAGGTCAGTGCAGAAAATAATTTTGGAAAGAAAATTCTTAGTAAGTGTGTCACCTCCTCTACTTTTCCCCTTAAATCCGTTCAAATCTTGCCTTGTTTTTTGGGAGTGTTAAATGAGGTTAAATAGAATATTTGTTCCTGCCTAGCTCTCAGGACACTGATTTTGAGGGCTTTTATTTCATTGAACTATTGTAAAATACCTTGACATCACAGATCAGATGGAATTGAAGTGCTCTTTTTAGCTTCTGAGATGGGTACCATCCCTCTGTCTCCTGCTCTGCCCCTGTGAGACAGGAGAAACACAACCTGGTTTTCAGGATTAATCTCAGATGAATGTTTTCATTTCCTGTCAATTTGTAGGCCTACGTTAGTGGTTGTTTTATAAAGTCTTCTACTGGAAACACTGTCTCTTATGTTTCCTTGTTAAGGTAGGGGTTATCCTGTTGAGCTTATGAGTAGAATAGTTTTAATATTGATGATCTTCATGTGGAATTCTAGCTGTTTGTATGTTGTTCTTCACATTTGAATATTAGGTTGGCAGTTCCATGCTGACAATCAGAAATCTTCTAGGAAAACAACCTCATAGCTTATTTAAAAAGAAAGGAAATTCTGTGTATGACTGGATAGAAAGGAAAGAAGTAACAGTTTAAAAAATAGTCTCTGCTGATGTAGGTGAAACAGCCACTGATGGTGTTAAGAGCTGTCATGTAAATAGCTGACATGATGGAGTTGGACTAGGATAAAAACATGAAAATAGATTTAATATAGCAAAACCTTTATGTAGGTAATTGTTTTCCATCTCATGTTGAGAACTTAGTTGATGCTATTTGAATGCTTATTAACATTAGCCAAATGCTTTTTTTGAAAGCAAATATAAAAAGTAATAATATGATTAACCAGAGTAATGATTTTATTTTAGAATATCTTTGTACAAAATATGTTCTGATGAGGTATGATTTTATCTTTTTGGAGAATAGAAAAATATATAATGTGCATAAAAATCTCCTATCATATGCAAACATTTTTAAGCTCCACATTTAGAATGCAGTAATTCGAATAAGTCTGGGCTAATGTTGGTTCTCATGTTATGTAGAAAGATATTTTATGAACAAATTAAGACCTTTATTTTTCATTCACATTTAATTTTTTAAGCATTTTTGCAGTACTCTACATTTTAATGAAATATAACTTTTGCATATTAATAATGTGCAAATTACAAAAGATGCCACAATATTACTGTTAGCCATTGTTCTCTAAGCACAAAAACTTTAAAACCAAATAGGGTTCTTTCTTCTCAATGTTCAAATCATTCTTTCAGAACGAAGGTCTTTTTTAAAAAAAAATTTCTTCAGATGTTGATAGACCTTTATTTTATCCATTTATTTATATGTGGTCCTGAGACTTGAGCACAGCTCCTCACACATGCTAGGCAAGCGCTCTAGCACTGAGCCACAACCACAGCCCTAGAAAGAAGTTCTTTTTGTTTTTTGTTTTGTTTTTCTTTTGTGGTGCCGGGGATTGAACCCAGGGCCTTGTGCTTACGAGGCAAACACTCTACCAACTGAGCTATCTCCCCAGCCCAAGAAGTTCTTTTTGGTCATTAGGCTTTAGGCTTATATTTCACGATTATATCAGTTTTTGACTGACTTTTTTTTTTTTTTTTTTTTTACAACTTTAAAATGGAAAGTTTTGAGAAGGTTCTTAGAAATTTTCTACTATGAATTTCACTCTCAACAGTATTCTAAGACTGTGCTACTATGCAGAAGTCTTCAAAAAATGTAGAGTGATCATAAAATAGTTGGCTCCAGTTTAACTAAAATTACCATGTAATTAACTTAGGCATCCCTAAGTCTTAGATTACCACAGTCCCACTTTGTGTAATTGATGCAAAGCCTGGTTTTCCTGGTGCTTCGGTGTTTCTGCGTGTCCAGATGATTAGAGTACGCATTTAGCCAAACATGCTAATTGTTTTGAAGTGTGCTTGCTTGTGCTTATCTTCCAGCTCTTTCAGATTTGCCAGTGAAGGAAAAAGATAAGATTAGCGCACAAGTACTTCGCAGTTACAGTATCCAAATGAAAGCAGGTTCAGCGTCCACTCAGGGCAGAGCGGGACAGTGAGTAAGAAAGAAAATGAAGTGAGCGGGAGCAGCAAGATCTGGAAGGTGGTGACCTGTGTCTGGTGGACACGTGGCGACTGGCTCCTCGTGGGCCTCTCTATGAGAATTATACAGGTGTTAAGGTGGGGAGGAGGACCTTGGAAACCTCCTAGTTCAGCCGCCTCACTTTACAGGTTCCTCTCTAGAGGAATTTAAGTGAGTTGACTTTGAGCAGATCATTTGTGTCTTGTTAAGATGAAATTTGTGGAGTGTTTTTTCCAGTTTTATTTTTGTTTTCTTTAAGACAGTCTGGAATTTCAGTTGTTAGCTGAGATACTTAGATGTCTCACTGTTGCCTAGACTGTCCTTGAATCCTGGGGCTCAAGTGTTCCTTCTGTGTTAGCTTCTCAAGTAGCTGGACTGCAGGCGCATGCCACTGTGCCTGGCTCCAATTTTTAAAAATCATGTTGCTCCTCATAGTCATGGTTTGTTGTGGGCTGGTGGCAAGGGGAGGCTGCCCTGTATAGTTTTTGTATGATGCTCAAAAGAGCTGCTTTCTCTCAGTCTGTGTACTAGGCACCACTCCGGGTGCTTTTGCATGCTTGCCCATTTCATCCCTACAAACACATGAAATAGGTTGTACTTGAAAGATGGGAAAGTGAAGAACAGAGATTGCAGTCAGCCCAGGGTTGCAGAGCTGGTGTCTCTGCCTCCAGCACCTCTGCTCCGCCCTCATGCTTACCCTTGCCATGTCGACAGTTGGGAAGGTGTCTGAATGCTCTTTAGTTATCAAATAAAGCTTAATTAAGCATAGCTTGTAGAGCTGAGGGACTTGGGAGGTCAGAGTTAGGATGTTTTTTTTTTCCTTTTAAATCTTTGGTTGTTGAAAGTCCATTTCAGAGTTGTTTTTGTATACATTACTCCAAGTTGGATTTGCTATCACAAATGGGAATGTCCAAGCTCTTCAGTAGACTAGTTGGTCCATTAAATACCCTTGCTTACAGGATCTGCTTGTTATATGTAGTGGAAAGTAGAAATGTCGTACTTAAAATGAAGAACGGCAATGCTTAAGTGAGAGTCTTGGCTTAACAGTTGAAATGTCCGACGTGAAATATTAGTATTTCTGGGAAAACAAATGTGGAAACATCAACATTTTAAGCAGAGTGTAGAATATGACATTCTGTAGCTTGTCCTTGTAGTATGTGCAGTAGCATGCAGAAGAAGTCTGCTGCTTTCCATGCCGTGTCCTCTTCCATGTCGCAGTACAGATGAAGGGCAGAAGAACAAGTACTTTTAGAGGATCAGAGTGATTCCATTCTAATTCTAGGAACAGTGACACTGCTGGTAGGCTATGCTGAGAAATAATACCTAATACCTGCTTTTTTAATATAGTAGGAGGAACACCTAAGAGCATAGGAAGAAGATCTAAGAGCAGTGTTAACGCAACAACGCTACTCTACAGATTAACACGGTACATGCAGTACGAATTCCCAAGGGAAACAGAAAGTGGGATAAACCAACAGGGAAAAATACTTCTTTGGAGGGGTTCATTTTTTCTCAGTGAAAACCTAAATGAGGAAGAGTTTAGATATGGGTTTGAAAGAAAGGATAGATTGACAGGGAAAATAAGTTGTTTTGAGACTTTGGTGGAAGAAAGAATGGGAGAGGGTTGGAATTGCGTAGAAGTGATTGTTGATTATTGGTCTAGTTTGATTAGAGTGGGTTTCTCAGTAAACTTGAACTTTTTTTGGGGGGGGTTACCAAGGATTGAACTAAGGTCACTCAAGCACTGAGCCACATCACTTGACCATGGAGCCACATCACCCACCCTTTTTTGTATTGTATTTAGAGATAGGGTCTCACTGAGTTGCTCAGCACCTCACTTTTGTTGAGGCTGGCTTTGAACTCGAGATCCTCCTGCCTGAGCCTCCTGGGCTGCTGGGTGTGTACCACCTCACCCAGCGAACTCGAACTTTTAAGGACCAAAAGAAGAAAGAAAACTCCTTAGATTTGATATGTGGATAACTTCTTAGATTGTTTATGGAAATGATAAAAGTACCAAGTTAAGTTTTTTAATACTACTAGGTGGGTGATAACTATTTAAAGAAAATATATCAGAGTCTCTGTACTCTCTTATGGTATGCTTTAAAATTAAAAAGTGGCCTCCATACAGGGAGGGCCAGGGTATTTGCTGATATTCAGGGAAGGAGGGCAGGTAAAAGAGTGAGTTCTTTTTCCCCTGGTTCATGAAATCATCATGCATATGAAGAAGCCAGCAAAAGAGCAGTATGTCATAACTTTAATTGAGTTTCTTCTTTGTGAACAGGAAAGGGTAGTGGGGGTGAATGTTGATCTGTATTTTACTTTTCAGTTTTAAAAAGCTGTTATTCTAGGTCAGGGGTCAGCAAACTCCAGCCCATTGGCCAAATCCAGTCTCCACCTGTTTTCCTAAGTCAAGGTTTACTGGAACATACCAACGTCCATTCGTTGACTGAGTGTGAAGGCTGTTTTCATGCACCAGTAGCAAGAGTTGAGTAGTTGCTGTGGCTCACAGATCCTAAAATGTATACGCTTCAAAACTGAAACTTGATTTAACTTATAAACCCCTTTATGTTTGGAAATAAATAAGAATGTTACATCTTTCTGTAGAGGAGTGAAACAAACATAGGGGGTCCTGTGGCTGCTGTTTCAGTAGGGGCGAGTCTGCCCACTGCTCAGCATGACAGAGGGAGTCACAGTGCCTGTCTTCCAGGAAGAAGTCCCACTAGGGTGGTTCTGCAGTGGAGGGAGGAACTAGTTTGCAGTAAGTTTGTTCTTGATATGCTCTTTTGTGGAAAGATAACCTTTTCCCATGACAGCAGTTTACTGCCTCAGTCATACTACTGTGGAGTGTGTTTTTGGGGGCTTTATTAAGACGTAAGTGTGTTTATTAATGTTCATCCAGTGTAAGTGTGCAATTCAGTGCACACTTAGGAAATGACCAGCATGTGGTGGTGGAATGTGTGTCCTCCCCAGATTTCCCTGGGCTGGTGGGTTTGCGGTCAACCTGCCTGGCCCTGCCCCAGGCAACTGCTGGTTTGCTTTCTGCCATTTCTGGCTTTGAATAAGTCACATCATGGAGTAAGTAGATTTTACTTTTAGCTTCTTTCATTTAGCATAGTGTATGTTGCAGGTCATCTACATTGTAGCATGAGTCAGGACTTCTGTTACCTTTATTGCTAAGTAACTTTCTTTTGTGTGAATATACCACATCTCGTGTCCCTTTAGCAGTGGGTGGACATCTGCATTTGGCTGCTCTGGGTCATGTTGCTAGAAGCAGTCCCATTCAAGGTGCAGTCAGGTGGTCTGTTTTATCTCACGTGGTGTTAACATTCTACCTGAGATTCTGGCTGCTTTAAGGTTGTTGTTTGACATGAGTTTTCCTGTCCTTTTACTTTGAACTTTTTGCTTACGTGGACCAAGTAATGCCCCAGTGGACGTCTTGCTGTTGGGGTTATTGTCCCGTGGTGCCCAGGAGTCGTTCTTGGGTGGCTCTGTTCCACAGGTTCGTGTGATGCTCTTGGTTTCTGTTTTGCTGTTTCTTTTTTATTTGCTTTGGACTTTTGTTCCTGTTCCATCTGCATTGCCTTTTTTATGTTCTATATTTTTTTGTGACCTTTTGATTCTTTTAAATTTTTTTTTGTCTACTCTACTTTTAAATCGTTTTGTTAGTTATTGCTCTGGAGATTGAGACGTGCATCTTAATGTGCCCCTGTCTGTGAGAATGTGCTGCCTGAGCTCTGGCAAAGTGCAGGAATTGGCTCCAGATCTCCTTTTCTTCCCCTTTTATGCTGTGTTTGATCCCAAGTGCTATAAAGCCAGCTATGTAGTGTTAAATTACTGCTTTATACAATCTTATCTTTAAAAGAGTTTGAAAGAAAGCATGAGAAAAAATATTAGAGTTTTATTAACTACCTACGTATTGATTAGAGCCTTAACTACCTACATATTGATTATTTTGGGCATTCTTTACTTCTTCCTGTGAATTCAGTTGTCACCTTGTGTCACTCCATTCAGCCTGAAGAAGATTTCTTATAGCCCTTCTTGTAAGGCAGGTCTTCTGGCCACAAAGTTTCTTTTTAAAAATTTGTGAAAAGTCTTTATTTCTCCTTTAGTTTTGAAGAATTCTGGGTTCATAGGTGGTGGTTTTCTCTCTGCTCTCTGAACATTGTACTACCCTCTGGCGCCTGTGGTTCCTGATGAGAGGTGAGCTGTTTATTGTGTTTCCTGACCCCCTGTGTGAGACGAATGTGTTTTTCATGGTGCTGTTACGTTTGTTTTTTATTTCAGCAGTTTGAGTATATGTTTAGATGTGGATCTCATTGTGCCTGTCCTAGTTGGAATTCTGTTGAACTTTATGTCTATCCAGACTATTGCTTTTATTTTTGTCATATTTGAGCTACTTTGGAACATTTTTGTTTTAAATATTCTTTCCTGCCCTGTTTCCACCCATCACATACATAGGTATCAGAGGGGCATTGGTTTCAGGACCCTCCCCTCATCTGCCCAAATCTGCAGATGCTCAGGTCACGTCTGTATATTCTCCTGTATACTTTTAATGGTCTCTTATTTAGAATAGGTAATTCAATGCAAATGCTGAGTAAATAATTGCCACACTATTATTTTGAGAATAATGACAAGAACAGAAGTTTGCATGTGTTCAGTATAGGTGTAGTTTTTGAAACGAACATTTTGGATATGCAGTTTGTGGACTCCACAGCCACAGAGAGCGGACTCTTGGTATGTTGGGTGTTTCGCTGGTCACTGAGGCTGCTCATGTTTATTTTTTCTTTCTGTCCTCATATTGGAAAATTTCCATGGAGCCATCCTCATGTGGACTGATTCTTGCACCAGCTTAAATTTGATGTTGAGCTCCTCTACTAGATTTTTTCTTTCATTTATCGTATTTTTCATTTCTAGAATTTCCATTTCCATTGGTTTTCATTTTTATGATTTCCATCTTTTTTGAGATTCTGTTGTTATAATCATACTTTAATAATTTTTAAGCATGTTTTCATTTTTTAACATGTATAATTGTATTATAGCTACTTTGAAATTTAACTTATTAAGCTTTAGCCTAGAGACAATTTCTGTTGTCTGTTTTTGCCCCTGAGTGTGAGTCACACTTTCTTGCTTCTCTTCAGGTCTTCAGATTTTTTGTTAGAGAGTGGATTGTAGCAATATCTGATTCTTATTCCCTAGTGAGTTGCTACATTTATTGTTTTGTAACTTGTCTGGACCAAATTTGTGAAGGCTGTTTTCCCATCTTGTATTGCTGCTGCCTTCTGCTCGTTTGTCTCCTTTGTTTTCATGTTTTTAATTTTAAAGGCTAATTTCTGATGGGTCACCCTGTACGGCTTTGTGTCCTGTGGTGGATTGCACAGAGGTTGAGTGAGTAAAGCTTTTGCTCTCCACTGCTGTGGCTGTGGGCTGGGAGCACTTTCAGATGACAGGCAGTTCTGAGGTCCACTCTGGCTTTTGCTTTTGGCCACACACCTCGCATGTTCTCTGTGTGTGTCCATGGTGTTCTGTTAGCAAGGGATGCGCAGGTGGCAAGAGCCAGTTCTAGTGCTGCCACGCAGGTAGTCTGCGGTCAGCCTGGGATGTCTGCAGTTACTCAGGTTTGGAGTTACCCCAGTGCACTGTGCCCATCTCTCTTCTTGGAGCTCCTGCCAGGTCGGCATGCTGTGTCTTGGTTGTCCCGAGCAGAACTTCCACCTCAGGCTGACAGAGCCCTGTCTGTCCCAGGCCTCTTGGTGGAATTCTCACTTAACTGGCCCTGTCACATATCTACTGGGCACGGCCTGACAGTGGCAGTGGAGTTGTTGACTTCACAGCCTGTGCCTCTTGGTTGAACTGAGGTACTGGCTGAGCTTGGAGGAGGGCACAGGACAGCCTCAGCCGTGGGAAGGTGCCGTAGGCTGCTACTGTGTGGCAGGGGTACTCCGTGAAGAAGTACATCTCATTTTGGGGGTGGCTGTGGCGGATTTTCAGAGTGCGGAAAGTGATGGGTTTTGGCATTTTCATCTGGCTTTATAGTTGAGTGTTAGGGAAAGTGTGTCCTCTCTCCTTTGTCCTTGCGGTATTTCCAGTGAATGAGTACCAAGTGTACCCCTGTGGCAGCACTATGCTGGGCCCTGAGAACATCAAGTTGTACAGTGTATTTTAATAAACTTCTTAACTAAAGTGTGCTTGTGGAGACCCATCACGTTGGCAGAAGTCTACATGCTGTTTGAAAGATACAAGTAATGTGATGATTATGCTTTTAAGATACCATTACAGGCATTATTTATATTTAAAATCTATACTGCTGATGTGGATAGTCTCCTCCTGGGATATGTGTGTGTGTGTGTGTGTGTGTGCGCGCGCGCGGGCGCACGCACGTGCAAAAATATGTTAAAAAAAAAAAAAAAGCAGAGTTCAGACTCATGGGGTTGGGATTGAATCCTTTTTGACTTGCTAGGTCTGTGGCCAAAGAATATTGCTTCATCTCTCTGAATTTGTTTTTCACCTTCAAATGGGGATAATACCATATGGGTTATTTTGAAGATTAAATATAACATTGATGAAACATCTTGCAATTAGTAGGTACGTGATTCCTTGG
The DNA here is from genome assembly GCA_020662805.1 of Glaucomys volans. Taxonomy (NCBI): domain Eukaryota; kingdom Metazoa; phylum Chordata; class Mammalia; order Rodentia; family Sciuridae; genus Glaucomys; species Glaucomys volans. The sequence goes on along the minus strand of JAJEJO010002253.1, from coordinate 27,585 downwards.
TGTCTGCAGGAAATTGGTTCCAGGACCCCTGCAGATACAAAAATCAATGAACATTCAAGTTCCTTATATAAAATGTTGTGTTTGCATATAAACTGCCAGATCCTCCCAGGTACTTTATATCACCTCTCAGTGATACGATATCTAATGCAGTATAAATGCTGTGTGAAAAATTGTCACACTGCATTGTTTAGGGAATAACAAGAAAAAAAGTCCATACATGTTCCATATGGATGCAGTTTTTTTAAAATAATATTTTCAATCTGTGATTGGTTGTATCTGCAGTTATGGAACCCATAAACACAGAGGGCAACTGCACGTTGTAGGTGTTAATATACCGACTCATTAGTGTTGTGATTGTAGATTAGTTTTAGGTAGTGTTTTTACCATCAGACTTAGCTCCTCCTTGTTTTACTTAGCTTTGCTTCCTTAGTTTTCTCCTTTTTTTAAATAGACTTTTTTTTGGGCTATACTGGGTATTGTACCTAGGGCCTTGCACATGGTAGGCAAATGCTCTACTACTGAGTTACATCCCCAGCTGTTTATATTTTATTTTGACACAGTCTCAAAAAGTTCCCTAGGATGGCCTTGAACTTGGATTCTCCTGCCTCAGCTTCCTGAGCAGCGAGGATTACAGGCCTATGCCACCATGTCCTACAATTCTGGTATTTTATACAGTAGTTGAAACATACAATGTATTTATTTTTATAAATATAAATTTTATGAAGAATATATTTTGGTCAAATACTCTTTCCAGATTTCAAAATGTTCCCAGTACTTTATAGTGAGTTCCTCTCCAAAGTCTGTAAATTTTATGTGCATATATAAGTGACAATGAAACTTTTTACTACCTCTTCATGGTGAATGAACTCATATAACATGATTGTCCTGTGGGGAGGTCTGTACAACCAGACAAATTAGCCTTGATAACTGGACCTTCTCGGGAAGAAAACAGTCTTTAGGGAGTATCAGAGAGTTTACAGAGAAATGTTCTTGGATTCAGCTGGACCACAGCCCCCTCTGCCTAGCCTCAGGCTCTGTCCTGTTATATTTAAGTCCAGTATGGAGGAAGTGATGGCTTTGGCTTAACATCAGGTCTTAATGTCATCTTAGTTTTGAGGAAGATATGATTGGATTATGGCACATTCAAATCCTCTTAATAATAGTCATTTATTCATATGGTTCATGGAATTAAAAAGCTAATAATTCCTCTAATTGTTTTAATAACTCTGACAGTACTTTTTTCCATAATATTTGGTAATGATTTTTAATAAGTTTTTTAACATTAACTTTCTGGAAACTGCCTCTTCCTTGGAAGCCTTTAATTTTCTCCTGAAGACTGTGTTTGTTGTGGATAGTGTGGTAATCAAGAATAATTGTTGAAAATAGAGGGCTTGGGTGGATATAAATTTTACAATACAGACATTGTGGGATTTGGACATAGAGGAAGTCAAGGTTCAGGGCTCATTCATCTTAAAGCCAGACCAGAAGTCCCTGGTGGAAGGGTGGGTGTGATTATGCAGGCGTTTTATAGGCAGTAGCCTCGCACTTGGAGTTGCCCTTGTGTGCTGCCTGGATGAGGTCTGATTTAATAGCTCACACCTGCCAGTAACATAATGCTAAACCAAGGTGTTGTAGTTAAATAATGGATTTCATAAACACTAAATGGTCTTTTAGCACCTGCCTTTGCCGCAGAAGTCAAGTGTGGAGTTCTATATGCATGTGGTTCTGGATCTTGTACTTCTATTAAACACCGATATAAATGTGTCTTTTGAGACAGGTCAGTAACAAGTTCAGGAAGTAAAAGTCTAGCCTTTTTGTTCTTTGCAGATTGGATACTTTTTCTTGTGCACTCAGTAAATGCTTAATAGACAGCCCTGCAAGGCACAGTGGCCACCAAGTGCTGTGGAGGATACCGAGGTGACTCTGCTGTAAACCTTAGCCTCAGTGTCCCTGCAGTTCCACTGGAGAGATAAGACAGGCCCCACCTCATGACAGCATGTACAAAGGACTGAGTACCTCGGAGCTACTGAAGCTGTCCCAAGAGATTGGGTGCGGGGGAGGGTTTTCTTTCTTCTTCTTCTTTATTTTTTGATGCCAGGGATTGAACCAGGGGCACTTGACCACCAAGCCACATCCCCAGCCCTTTTTTATATTTTATTAGAGAGCCTGTTGAGTTGCTCAGGCCCTCACTAAGTTGCAGAGGCTGAGTTTGAACTCATAATCCTCCTGTCCCCACCTACTGAGCCCCTGGGATTATAGGCGAGCAGCACCGCGCCCTGCAAGGGGGCAGTGTTTTCTGATTCCATGAGGAACCTATTTCCCCCAACACCAAGAATTCTCTTTACTTTCTCTGTCCATATGAAAGCAGTAGTTTCACAAAACATATGTGCATATTTTTAAGTTCCCCTCATTGTGGATATCTGAAAATTGGGAGAGAGGCCTTCTAATGGGTGAGAGGATTAGTAAAGGAGAGTAGCTGGAACCAGTGGTGTACTTTCTCAGCTGGCAATTGGACCAGGCTGTAGGATATTGCAAGTGGCATCCTGACCTGACCACCACTGAAATAGCCTGAAGTGCAGGGTGTTGGTGAAAACACATTGGGAAGAAGAATTTGGGCAAGCTCAGGGCTAAGGACATGTTAGATTTACCATTTGTGTGAATCAGACGCTTCTTTACCCAATGTATGAAGAGCTACTGACACCTCATGGATGTGGATATTATTTTTGCTTAAGAAAAGCATGTATGTATATGTACCAGGGCTGTGTAGGGTGAGTACGTAACACGTCTACAATCTTGGCTAAAGTTGATCTGTGAATTTCTGAAAAAGCAAGCTGTTCAGTATATTCCCAAGTTACTTGAAAAATGAAATTGGAGTATGTCTATCCAGTGAGGTCACATGGTTTTCCTTGTAAAGGTGCCCTGATGTCTTCTACAGAATTCTGCCAACAGGATTCCTGTAAGTGAATGCAAGATAGTGTTTAAATACTGCATTATCCTTTTCAAGTTCACATGTATTATTGTGTTAGGAAAAAATTGCAATCATGCTTTGTTTTCTTTTTTTTAATATAATAATAAGAACAGTTCATTGAGGTCAGGAGCCATTGACAGGTCAATCTAGATCAATCTAATTGGAGTGAAAAGTTGCAGAGAGCATGTTGCTCTCCACGTGTCCCTGGTCCTGTGGATCTGTGCACATATAAGCCAAGTTGGTTGTTTTTGGAATCTTTTACTAAAGTGATCTTATTTTCTAACATTTATAATTATAGAATGATTCTTATTCCCACATAAACACACACACATCAGCAGAGAAAGATCTTTTACAAATGATGCTGGGATTAATTCAGTGGAAAGTACTGAAACTCACACCACAACTCAACATATGTTTTAGAGTGGACATAGAGAAAATCAGAACATAGAATCGAATCTGGAGAACATCTGAGACTTCTGGAGAAATTGCATTGTTAGGTTTGGAGGTTTAGAACTCAGAAAGTGCAGCAGGTACAAAAGTAAGATATCTGTTTCCAAACTGATAAAGTTAGTACTTTTTTAAAAAGGTGGCTTATTCTAATACATGAGAAAATTAATAGGTAAATAGACAAAAGAAATGTTACAAACGATAAAGTAATACATAGCCAAATTATGCTCTGTCATAAAAAGTGAAAATGGGAGCAACGTGGAGGTAATTGTGATTTGCAGTGCACTTGGTATTTCATAGAGGTAGCATGCAGGCCTGCTGGGGATTTGGGGAACAGGTGTCCTTCTGTGTTGTCGACGTAGTGGAGCTTTAAGGGGGCTTGTACACTGCTGGTTTTTGAAATTCATCCCAAGGAAATAATTCAACAGAAGCAAAGTTACCTGCTTGGAGATGTCTATTTTGGTGTTATTGTTATCGTTAATAGTAAAATAGTTGTAGGGCCTTAAATGCTCTTTACTATAGAATTGTAAATTGATACTGTGTTCCAGCAGACATATAAATGATAAGTTTTTGAAATCTTCTGGAAACATGGAAAATGAACAATACATATAAAAGCACATGTAGTATGACTGTACAATTAAATGGTCTTTGAGGAAATGCTTTTGTTAGGGTGGTACCAATCTTAAATTTCTTCAAATGGCAGTGGAGCATTTGTCACATGACTTCTGAGTTGGTTCCTCAGACCTAGGGTATGGACTCTGGAGGTGACCTAATAAGGGGGTGTGCATGGACACACGGCCAGCCAGCAGTACGGCGAGAGAGCTGTGGAGAGGGAGTAGGAACCATGGGATCCTCTGGCTGAGGCAGCCTTGCAAATGGTGGGGCTGATGGGGGTGTCATGGGGTGGGATGTTTACTGGATGCTTATTTCCAGGGCAACTTTGGTGTTAGGGTTAGGGTTAGGGTTAGGGTTAGGGGGCGTGGGGGTTTTCATGTGCTGCTTTTTCATTTTAAAAGTGCAGTGTGAGTTTTATCTCTGTGGTGGCCTGCTTCTCCTTGTTGAGTGCTTTTGGTTGTCTAGCTATTGGTAAACATAAGTGAAGAGCACAGAACCAAAATGAGTGCTCCCTGTGTCCCAGTCTTTGCATATTTGTTACTGTAGTGTTTTATGCATTGACCTGTGATCATTTTCCTGAGACATTACAGCGCATTAATGGCAAAAATTAAGATTTTCTGATACATGAAACTATGTTCCCTCCTGTAGATTATTGCTGAACTGGAGGGTAGGCTGAATATAAACACATTTGAGAATAATATAGTGGTATTTGGTTGGAAAACAGGTTTCATTGGACAGCATAGGAGAAATTTTGCATGTGAAATGGATGATAGCAGTGAGAATTGTCCTGCTTTGTTTTTATTTTTCAACACGAAGAGTGAAATTTAAGTGATAAATTCAACTGATCATTGTTTTTCTTAAAGTATCCTGTGTGGGGGAAATGAAGGAGCGTGCTTATCTGTTGGACATTAGTGTCATGCAGATTCACCATAGCTTACTGTCTGATCTATCGGTGTTCCTCCTATTGAAGGCAGTGTTATTAGCTGCTCTGTTAGATCTTATTGAATGATTTCATAAAGAAGCACAGATAGTTCCGTTTCTCAAATGTGTTTTTTAATACTTGAGAACTGTACTTGGATGTAATTGTTTTCCTTTTTTATCCTGAGTGTTTTATGTCTCAAAAACATTCTGAAAAGTGGTCTGGTTTTGTGGACCAGAAAGTTGGAACAGTGCACAGGAAAAGTTGAGGGCGTAACATACCTGGCAGGGTAACTGCACGTAGAGTAAATATTGTCACTCCTAGGTCCTAACTCTTATCAGAAACTGGCTGGCTGTCCTTGGGAAAATTGCTTACCATTTCTTAGTCTTTGTTGTATGTTTTTCTGAATATAAAAGGGTTTAGATTTGTATTTCTACTTCAACCAAAAATTGTACCTGTGATTATTTTGGAAGCTGGGGTTGTCTTTTTCTGGCTGGGGAGTTTGGTCAGCTAAACTGCGAGTGTGGGGCCTGTCTCATGTGGCTCCCCCAAAGGGAAGGAGGCACAGACCTTGTTTTATTGGTTGAAGACACGTACCTGAAGGTTGAGTATCCTGTATTCAGAATGCTTGGGGCCAGAGTGTCTCAGGTTTCCATTTTCTTTCCAGGTTTTGGAATGTTTGCAGGGATTTCACTGGTCGTTGTTGAGCGTCCCTGACCTGAGGCCCAGCCTGCATCAAAGGCACCATCTCATTTCCAGGCCACCTGGTTTTTCTTTACCAGATTCTTTCATTGTTTGCTAGTCACTTTTGGTTGAAACCATGCCATTTATCAAAGATTATGACTTCAAGCAAAAGAATAGTTTACCTGATTGTCTCAAAACCCAACCATGGCCATGCTGGAGGTGGCCTTGGTAACAAGCCTCTCTGGGGGTTAGATCATAGGTACCCTGCTTCAGTCCTGCTAAAAGTGACTTTCTTGTATTTAGCAACTGGTTGTCCTCTCAGTGTCTTCACTTTCAGTAGCTCCTTAAACCTCATTTTGCATTGGCTCCAGACTGGTTAGAGGGTCATAGGATGGTTAGTTTTGTAGATGGGAGCAGGGGTGTCCTGGTGGAGGCTTCGATAAAGTGCAGTCAGGGTCCTAGATTGTAGAGGACTTGCTGTAGGCCTTTAACTCAGAGGAGGGGTTCATTGGAAGGGTCTCATCTTGCTGGCATGTGCCCTGCCACAGGAGGCTATCTGTGCTTAAACACAGCTAGGAACAGGGGGAAGCTGGGCAGCCAGTATGCAAGGTCACTGTCAGGAGCAGCCTGTATCCCAGAACGGAAGGCATCCAGGCAGGCAGCGGCGGACCTCTGTTGAGAGCCAGCTTCGGTGTCTGGCCCGGCTGCCCAGGACTCACACAGTGCTGGGTTTCTAGCTGTGGGGTGGGGGTATAATGCCAGGCACCCAAAGGGAAATGTAAGCCCACAGACAGATGTGCATTTCCCCCCCAGCGCTTCAGGGATGCATTTACGTGTGAACTCCACTGTGCGGCCGTGCCAATGTGTATGTGTGACTCTGCCTTTGGGAGAGGAAGGGATCCTGGCTTTTATCAGAGTCCTAAAAGTGCCTTTGATTCAAAAGGAATTAAGAAACACTATGTAATAAAGAGATTTGACTGTGTTTGACGCTTTGCTTTTCCACCAGGTGGTGCAAATCTTTTATGATGTTCACAGAAGTGGAATCCTCTTGAAAAAATCAGAAAAATTTAAAATTAAATTATTCCCCCTCTTTAAGAGTTTAGTTTTACCACATAATAACAAAGCATTCTTTATCTGATTCTTGGCTTTCCTGTCTTTAGCAAATAAATACATGGGTTTGTCTGATTTCAAAAATATTGACCATAGATCTGAATTATTTATAGATTTTTGGTAATATTCTGTTTTGTTCTTTGTAGAAAGAAACTATAACGGCAGGGGAAAAGTGGTAATGTATTCACTATGCTAATGTTGCATACTCTTTATCGGTTAAAAACACTAAATTTTTATAATGTTTTGATTCAGAAAACTTGTATGATTTAAATTTTGAAGAAAAAGATCACGCCATGACATTTTAACTGTCTTGGGATGAGGCCTCAGGGATGGCCTTGTGGTCAGACAAGGGAAAGGAAGGCTGCTAGGCGGAGCAGACCACCTGATGGATTTCTGAGTACCTGTGGGGGGGGTAACAATTTTGTAGTGAAGTCTACATGTTTGATGGCCAGAATAAAGATGGATAAGGATGCATTTTATGTTCAGATATATTTGAGAATGGTCTTAGAAACTTAGAAGTTTTTCAGTTTAGACATGCTTTGCATGTTCTTGGGAGAAGTATTCAAATGCACCTGCCAAGTTTAGTTGACTATTATGTACACATAACATTAACAGAATTGCTTAAAAGATGCATTGCTTAAATTAATTTTAAACAATGCATAGGTAGTTTAACATTCAGATTTGACTCTTTAATAGTGAAGATGTTTATACCAGTGGTTAGTTAGTACATACAGTTAAAATATTCCAGGGCAAGAAAGGTAGCCTCAAGGGCCATGGAGTGTATCTAGAGTTTGGGTGAAAACGGATTAAATAAGATCTTTTATGATATTCCTTGTAACTCATGCTTCAGGTGTGTTCTAGACTAATGCTTTCAATCTTTTTCATTACTACCCCTTTAAGAAGAAAAATAACCACTAATGAAAATTAAAATTAACTTCTGCCTAATGAGAAAAATTAAACACTAATAAATAAGGTGTTGTCAGCTGGGGTTGATCTTTGGAAGTCTGCAAGCCATGGTAATAGTTAAGATATTTTTTGTTCCCATGAGAGCCATTTTCACCTTCCTCTGGAGCCAGGTTTCCCCTGTGGGAAAACTCTGAGCTAAGGTCTGCTGGAGCCATTTCTTCATTGTGGCTGGTCTGTAATAAACGCAAATGTCCCTGCTTCAGGAGCATCGCACGCGAGTTGCTCCGGGATGTGTTTGTCTGAAGGTTGGAAATTAAATCCATTCTTCAGCTGTACCTTACTAGTATTCCTTGAGACTAGAGAGTGATATCCGGGGTACTAGATTCCTTCCCTCCCAAACCTGAATGCTACAATAATTTGGGGAGAAATTTCTTGGGTTACATAGAGGTAAGTGAATTCCTTTATTTTCTTCCCCATTTATGTCATTCCTTCTTTGGGCTTGTGCCTCGAAGGAGAATCTAGAGCAGAATTGTGTTTTCATCCATTTTGTAATAAAGTTTGTGTTTTACTGAAGACCAAAATCTTGTAAGCAATGGAAAGGTTGCACTTTGCTTGCAGGTTTATAAAAGAGAGTAGAATATTGAAAAGGGACTAGCCAGTCTGTTCTTATTCTATACATAAGAAGCAGCTCCAGATGAAGAAATAGAAAAGATGGAGCTGTTCAAGAAGAACAGCAGTACATGCAGTGTCTCTTCTGACTTGGAAAGGCTTGAGGGGGCCCTGCTTCAGAAGAGGAAAAGGAACTCTTTCAGCATTTCTTGGAGAAAGACCTTGTTGATAGGCTGTGGATCTGTGGTCCTTCATTGCCCCCACCCCCAGCTGTTAATCTTTTGTTTTATGTCCTTGTAAGCTTTCAGTTTTTAAAATTCAAAATGCCCAGAGAGTATGAATTGCTTATTTATTTTATTGAAAGAACGGGCTGCCATAGACATTACCTTGTTTCCTCATTTTTTCCCCCCATGGTAAGAGTTTGGTGTAGGCATCCTACATTATGTACAGATCTTAATGTGTATTTTAATTAGTTACAGTGTCTATAATGTGAACTCACCTATTATATTCAGTTATTTCCTTGATCAAACAAATTAATTGACTTTTTAAGCCCCCCTCTGTTTTTGTTTCTATTCTTGCTGTTACAGCAAACATCCTCAGTAGGTAATTCTGTCTATAGAGGTTTCTATGTCTTTATGAGATAGATGCTCAAATCACAGTGACTGAGCCCAAGCACAGTCACAGTGCTAGCCTTCCTGGGCAGGTTGACGTTCTCAGTGAAACATGGCTGGCGGTGGCACCTCTTTCTGCCCAGCTGTACTAATCTGTGTAGTGGAGGCTGTTTTTCCTGTTGACACTTGTAGTTTTCAAGATATTCATCCTGAAATAGGTTTAAGTTATCAGATAATGTTACTGATTTTAACATCAATAACAGATTCATCTCTGAAGCAGATTCTTATTATATAGTATGTGATGGTAGCTTTTTCTTTCAGGGCTGCATAAAATAATGGTTTGTGTTGTAACTGATGTCCTAAATTTATTATAGTTGGTAGTTTTTGCTTTTGGTTTAATCCATTTGTACTTTACTTTTATATTTATTTCAGGGTAGGTAGTCTGTTTCTTCCCCCCATGAAATCAGGCCAATTTTCCATAATTGTTTACTAAACAAAGAATCCTTTTCTTAGAGAATTGCCATACAAGTATTTCCCATATGTACTTTGACTAATAGTTGATCCCAATTCCAGTACTAGTATTAACTTGGCAACACTAACTTTTCAGTGAATTTTTAGTTTCAAAAGGGTAGATTTGGGTTCACTATCCATTTTTAAAATAGGTTTCTTAATGTTTGCTTTATAGGACCTTTTGATTCCAAAGGTACTATTTTTGCCTGTTATCTTTACTTGCAAAATTGGTTCACTGGGCCGTGGTTTCATATGATACCTGCATGCAGGCAAGTGCTCATGTGACAGCAGCCCACTTTCCTGGGTGTGTCCTGGCTTCTGTAGGCACCTGGCCTAACCATCAGGCTCAGAAGCTGTTCCCAGGGAACCAGGCCCTCAGCAGCGCTCCCTTGTGGGGCTGTGATAGAATTTGTGTTGTTTTCTCCTGGGATTTCTCCTCTGATGTTGGTCCCTAACTGCCAGTGGTACTCCGGTGATTATGATCAACAAACCTTCCCATGGAGTTTTGTTTCAGAAGGGTGTGAGGGCAGATCTCAGAGGTGGCGGAAGAATATGGAAGATGGGAGAGGGAGTGAATCTGAGGTTACACCATTCTGCTTCTGTGAGGTTTGAGGTGTTCTGAAGTTAGCTGCAGCTGTGGGCATTTTTCCATTGTCCCACATATGTAAATGACGCCACTGTGGGGTGATCTTGCTAGGTCTGGCCCCCGTCGGGACCATGTGTTAATGCTGTGAAGGTTGCCAGGAAAAATAGGTTTCTGAATGAGAAGTCTAAGTGAACCCTGCTGCTGTAGGACATTGTTACAATCAATAGTCAGCATCTTACCACTTTGGTAGACAAATTTGTGAACTTTTATGGGCTGGTCACGCCATCAACCAAATATATAATTTTTTCTTCAGGGAAAATACTTCTTAGTTTCTAAATAAAATTTTCAGTGGAACTTTAACATAAAGCTTTGTAGTTGGGGACCTAGCTGCCCTGAAAGTGCTCACACTCCATGTCCCAGAGAGAGCCGTGTGCTTGTTCTCTGCAAGCAGTGTGCAGTGGCCAGCCTCCCACCCCGTCCTTCCCCTGCAGACTGACCCTGTAGCCCGGTGCAGACATTCTGGAGCCTCCACTGCAGGGCCTGCCTGTAATCCATCTGGAGAGCTAAGTTAAATTTGCCTTTTCGAAGGTTCATGTTTATTTCCTGGTTCTAGGGCTTCTGTGGTTATTTAGATAAGCTGTTTAGAACACTAGACTAATGAGATCACCAGGGAGATGAACCATTTTGTGATCTTGGCTTTCTTTTAGCACGTTCAGCTCCGTCCTGGCCCTAGTCATCCACGGGGCATTTTTATTCACACTTGGGGAATGTGTGTGGGGGTCCAGATCATTCCATCGTCCATCTCAGAGGCATCTTGGCCTCAGGCCTCTTTGGAGGGCCCTGTGGATGACTGCGAGGATGGAGAGGAGGCTGGTTTCTGATATGTTAGATTGATCTCAAGGGAGGGTGGGCATTGGGATTTATATTGACACATCAGGCAGACTGATTTTTGTATTTCCTTTAATGTATTGTGAATTGGGCATATTTTTAGAGATGCTTTCGTGGTGGAAAGATGGCCCAGGGCCAAGGTGCTGCCAACTGTAGGACACAGTGTGAGTGATGTTCCTTGGGATTGTGCAGTAGGCTCAGCTTTGAGTTAGTTCATTAATTTCTTCAGTAAATTATCTTGAATTAATGCCTGGTAATGAAGTGTACTGGTCTATGTTAAGGGATTGTTTGGTAGTGGCGATTATCTTGAAGGATTTGTTATCATGGTTATAACACATAGACACCTTTTTATAACAAATCTGAAACCTAATTTATTAACAATTAAAATTGCATTATAATTTCAACAGTGCTTGCCTTTTAAAATGCTATCACATCTGTAGTGTTGTGAACATGCCTAATAAAAATTTGATAATAATGAGTATTTCCAAATACTGGCAAGCCGTGTTCTGTAATTGCATTTTAAATATACTCATTTGAAACTCAGCAGCTAATTTCTATTTTTTAATGGTTCAAATTTCTTTTTATAAATGAATCTGACTTTCTAAAGAATGTTAAGAATCTTTTGTGAAACGTCAAGTGAAGAAATGAAGTACATCCTTAACAGTTATTACGGTTAATGGCCCACATTTATTGAGTTCTCATTTTGGGACCTGTCCTGATTTTATTTCCTCATTTAATCCTCCAAAAAACATGTGTGGCATGTCGGCACTTTCGTCATCCCCAGTTTAGAAAGAAGAAATGGAGCCCCATCCAGGCAGGAATCCCCGGGAAGTGAGGGTCAGAGCAGTGTGGAGTCAGGGTCCTGCCCCGTCCCCACCTGCACTTCATTTTGCTGCTGTTATGCTGTGGAGGCTTGAACCGCTGTTGAGTTGCTTTTAGTAGTAACATACAAATAAAGAGGAGAGACTCTTGGGAATGCCTGCGGGTGTACGTTTTGTAAAATTTAATTCTGGGGGCATGCTGGTGGTGCACAATTATACTGAGGAACCAGGACATGGAGAGACTAGCTTTAAACAATTGGAGGCACTTTGTCAGGGTCATTGCTAGGGGAATCAGGAAGCTATAGAGTTGCCCTGCAGATAAAATAGTGTTTTTGGAAGGCAACCTTGGGAAGCTGGAGGAAACTGATCTGACTCAGTGCTCTCTTCATGCCAGGCCCTGTGCTGGGTGCTGTCGTAGGTGTTGCCACCTGGTGATACTCACGGTGCTGGGAACCCAGGTTCAGAATAGCCCCAGTCAGCCAAGGTAACTTGTTCCAGGTCACATGGCCACCGGGGCAGAAGCAGGACTCATTCAGAAGCCAGGCTTCTGCCACAGATCCATCTTCCCACCCAGGAGGCCTTGGCCTTGCTTGCTCTGCTTTGGAGTAGGTTGGCTGAGGAAGCTGATGGCTCCCTTTGTTTTCCATCTTGAGTGCTTTAGGTCTAGCTTAGTGCCGGCTACCCGATCCCTGCCTAAGCGCCAGTGGGAGGCCTTCATGAGACCCTCTGGGTTTCTCTTAGCCAGCCAGGAAGGAAGTTGAGCCTGCTTTGGATTTACAGCACTCATCCACTGAGAACAGGACCGTCCTCACTTCTCACAGAGCCGCCTGCATAGTTCTGAGATGAAGCTGGAGGTGGTAAGTGAGCCACATCCTCCACTCCCAGGTTCCCCTCTCCTTTTCTTTACCAGCTTCTGTGCCCAGAATGGTTCCAGCTTTTCCCAGGCTTTCTATTAAGCAGACTTGTCATTTCAGCCGGTTCTTAGTCCCTCTTACAAACTCATGGATTCTAGGTACCGTGGGGTCTACTGTAAGAGCAGGGAGCCCCACATGCCTGAGACTGACCTTGGGATGGCCTCTCAGTGTCATCCACAGAAACTGCACATTTCAGAGACTGGATGGAGAGGTGACGTCTAGATAAGGAAAGGAGAATTTTCCTGGGTGACAAATTAGGATCATAGTTTTTTGAACCTTGTCACCCAGATATTAACTGATCATTTAGGATTGACAGGGATGACTTTTATTTTCAGTACTCCATCTCTACAAATACCTCTTGGCTTTCCAACCAAAAATGCCTACTGCCCTTCCCTCAAATCTTATATTTTTTCATTCTCTTAAAAATAATCAAGGTGTTTCTTGTCATTCACAGGATATTTACATGCCTATAATAAGATCAATCTATTATTAATGGCATCTGGACATATCCTGTATTTGAAAATTCAATATTAAGGTTCAACATGGAAGTAATTTTTTACAATGCCTTTCCAGTTCAGTTAAACTATAGGAGTTAAAACCAGATTTTCTCCCTTTTAAATTATTTACATAATAATGTCCCTAGTCCTTCTCTAACTGAGATGCAGGATTGTCTGGTGACTCTGTCTTCCCAGCACCTGCTCACCTTTGAGTGCAGTGGTGAAGCTGTACTTCCTGCATGGGAATATTTTTTATTATATTCTCAGCACTAGTCTGCTCAGTTCAAACCAAAATCAAGCCCTGAAGTGTTTATTGTGGTATCTACTGAGCGCTCTGGCTGCTTAATTTGTTGTAATACAAATGTTAGTCAAAGAAAATGTTAAGATAGCTCTTGACTGTGCTTTGTGGGGTTTTAGATTTCGGAGTCTAGCCAGCTCCTAGGTGCCCAAAGGAGGAGAGCAGTGAGAATACAATAAAAGGTGTGCCTGCAGAGAGGAGGGCGATTCTCAGCCTGCTTATAATAATAACACTTACTACAGGGTTTAGGGTATCCAATAATAGTGTGCTTGGAACAGGTGCTAAAATGTAGAAATCTTTTGGTAAGTGGAAGCTTGAGGCTAACGATATTTACTATGGCAAGACTTCCCTGGATCTCAGGTGAAAGGTAGTTTTGGCACAGGGCCCCCTTTCTTTTTGTAGGCAGCCAGTCAGGTGGGTGCTCCTCTGAGGTGGGTGTTCTTTGGTGTGCATGGCTCCCTTTTGCTCTAGGACCTGGCTGTGGGATGAGTGGTCGGCACCCTGCGGCAGAGCTGTGTGGTAACTGAGCCACTCTGGGAGCTTGCGGGGTGATGGTGCCAGGTGCTCTGTGTTTGGTGGAGCGTGTGAGGCTGTGCACAAGGAGGACCTGACGTGCCAGTTATTCTGCCTGCATTGATGGCCTCTGTTTAAATGACTCGTACTGAAAATCTAGCAAGGGCTCATAGATATCTAAATTTTACCCAGTTCTCTCTTCACAAAACAACACAAAGAAGATACCATTCTGTCTACTTGCTCAGGTACTAAATGCTCTGTATGTATGGAAAGAAAGATGGAAGGATGAAAGATTCAAGGTTATTTAAAGACAAATAAGAAAGATTCAAGGTTATTTAAAGACAAATAAACTTTGCGAATTTCCAACTAATAAGCTTATACTTTCCTGGCATGTTTGGAAGTTTTATTAAATAAGGTTCCTTTTTCTAATATACCCTGTTTGGGATTTAATCCATTTTTATTATGAAATGAGGGACTTTTTTTTTTTTCTGTGAAACTTCACACTTCTTTTTTAGATGTCATTTACAAGGAGAAGGAGAGTTGGAATTTAATTAGCAGGTGTGTAATATTGAAATGAGGATAGGACGTCACCAGGTGTTCAGCAGGAGGAGGCTGGTGCCTGGGGACTGGCTGGGCATAGTGGGCTCTGGTATGAGCTGTAGGTCAGTGGTCAACTGTCCTTGATCCTGAGAAAACCAGAGCCTGCTATGTGACCAGCTTGGCCTAGGTGTCTAACTTTACCTCATAGCAATGCCATTACCTGCCCAGGCTCAGAATCCCGAGACCACCAGCCCAGCGGAAGCTACTCTGAACCACAGGAAACCACAGTTGAATGTAGTCTCTCGCTCTGCATGTGTTGTCTGTGTGCTGGATGTTCTGCTTTAACAGCCTCATCTGCCAATTGGGGGAGAGTTCGTGCCTGGCATACAAAGACTAAATCCCAGGTTCATAAAAGCAGCCAGTTGAGCACGGTCACTACTCAAATGCCTCTCCTCCCGTAGGAATCAGGAGCAGCCTCCTCCACCCCTGGCCCTGCAGCCAGCCTGGCTGAGTGGGCCCTTTGCTGGTCTCACCAGGCCATGCTCTTCCAGTGCTGACGAGTCAGCTCCCACTCTTCCGCAGTCAGCGGCTCTGGCTTCTTTCTCCTCAGCCTATTGAAATGTGCTGTAGAAGGCCACTGTGCTGGGAGGTGGTGTCTGGGAGCCAGACTGGGCACTGGCTGTGTTCCCTGTTGTGGGGTTGACCTCTGCCTCTAGGCCTCTTTGGTGGACTCTGTGTGTGTGTGTTTTCACATGTTGCACACACTTGCATGCCCACGAGTACACATGATGTTTACAGCAAAATCAGGACTAGCCTGCATCAGCTCTCAGACCTGCACCTCTCCTCTCTCTTGAAGAGACTTCTGTTTTTGGTGACTTCTGCAGAGATAGGATCACTTACTTGCTTTACCCCACAATGCATAAGCTCTGGGGTAACAACACCATCATCAGCACTGTTTGCATTTTTCTTTTGTCCTTAGCATATGTCCCTCTTAGGGATATGGTTGAAATAATGTATTTTAATGTCATTTGTCCCTCTTTGTATATTGTTATTTCACAACTTCATAATAATGAAATTAATTTGTCACAATTAATTTTGTTTCTTAGGGATTATTTTAACATTTTTATTTTATTATTACTTAAGATATCTACCTGGTTCTGAAGTAGAATCTAGAAACCAAAATATATTCAAAGAAGCTCTTGTCTCTATCCTCTTGTAGTAAATAGCCATTTAAAAATATTAGGTTTGTCTTTTAACTTTTGATTTTTGTGTGTGTATATGTGTGTTTATACATATGCATAAATATATAAGCTGTGTGATTTACAGGTAAAATGTAAGTACAGATGACATGTATACCTTGACCAATATTCATATTTATGAAGGAGAAGATGCATGCTTAGCTAATTTCTGTGCCAACATGCAGACTCCAACCATTTTTTAAGCCTGTGGGAAGGGAGCTTGTGGGAGAGGGTGGGTGGTATGTGACTGGATGGACTTTATTAAGATGGACTAGAGTTTTCGTTGTCATTATTATTTTTGACAAACTTACTCAGTTAGCTTCAGTGTTTTTAAAGTTAGCCTCTTTTTCATAATGAGACTTGCCTATAATTAAGCTTCAGCAGACTTGGGAGCATCCTTTGTGGCTTTCTGAAAACTTCTTTTATATAAACTTGCATGGGTGAGTTATAGGAAGAACTGTCCCTCTGGTTTCAAAATGAGCTCAAACCCTGTGTGGGGGACTTTCCAGAGGGGCGCAGCTCACTGCCTATGCAGTTAGCCAGCATGGCAGCTGGTGTGTGCGCTGGCGAAACGTGCCTCCAGGTTGACAGCAGTGTTGCCAAAGTTGTGTCTTCCATGCAGTGAAACTTTGGATGAATAAAGAAATATGGGGACAGTGCTAAAGCTGTGGTATGTCCATGCAGGTGGTGCACGTGCAGTGTTTCTTAGTGTACATGTCCCTGACAAGGACACAGAAGGCATGGGGCTTTCTGCAGGCACCACTGTGGGCAAATATGTGCGTGAAGGACTGCCTGGGGACAGCTTTGTGTAACACACTGCCATAATTGAGGGACTTTAACCTTTTAAAACTTAAAATACAATGTTTTAAAAATATTAGTGTTCCGAGGATAC
>JAJEJO010002253.1:0-10619 GCA_020662805.1 Glaucomys volans | reverse complement strand
TTTTCCACAGTATATGGTGTTTCAGAATGGAGTCTGAAGGAGACAGGGTATAAGATCATAAATATTTCCTAACATGCTAGCTTTTTGTATGTGTAGGGATATTCTGTGGCTTGTTTAGCTGAATTTTGCCTGCTCTTTAAACATTGAGGTGTCCTGATTGCCAGTGTGTGGTTTGTTTAAGAGAAGAGTTTTCTTCTGGTCAGTTAGAAGATCAGGTTTGCCAGAGGTAAAGGAGGAAACATAGAAATGCATTATAAGCTCCACTAATTATGAACTAATGCAAATATTAGGATATACAAGGAAAACATAAATGGATACCTAGGAATATTAAGAGAGAAGAAACCAATGGAATATTCTAAGTAAGTCCCTGGGGAATCAGCGTGGGGAGTCCAACGTCACAGGGCTAGGCAAGGGCAGCATTGATTCCATGTCTTGACTGAAACCAAGGTAGGTGGGGATCCTCTGGGGGAGTGTCACATGTGCTTCTTCAGCCAAGATAGGTTTGGAGAGGAGGGGAAACACTGGCTTTCATTTCCAGCCATATCCTTCCTGCCCTCAAGAAAGGACTGGAGCAGGTAGGAGGCACTGTTCCCTCTTGTGGTGCCTTTCAGCTCTCGTCCAGAGAAAAGTCAGGACAAACATTGGGTACACTGAGCTGTTTCTATGTTTAAGGTTATTTTTTCCAGTCACAAGTTGGATAATAGAAAGGGCATATACATTTTCATTGTTCTCCATGTAGAAATATGAGTTACAGCTTGGTTAGTATCAGCAAAATGGGTCATGGTAACTTCCTCCACTTGAAGTAGAGTCTGCTGCGCTTGAAAGCTCATGGCTCTCAGTCTCGTAGCTGACAGTTCTCAGCAGTGTGTAACTAGTGTCATTTCATTTATGTGCATTTATGTGAGTGTGGGCATGTGAACATGTGTCAGGCTGTCTGCATGGTGCTCCCTCTTAGTTCTGTCTCTCACTAGTATTTCTCAGTGTCATTAGTAGTTTTTTTAATTTTATTTTTTAATTTTTATACTTTTTATAGACTGCATTTTGATTCACTGTACACAAATAGGGTGCAACTTTTCATTTCTATGGTTGTGCACAATGTAGATTTGTACCATTCACGTCATCGTACATGTACATAGGGTAATGATGTCTGTCTCATTCCACCATTTTTCATTTACCCCCCCACCCCACACACACACCACACACACACCTCACACACACTGCCCCGGCTCCCTCTCATTTCCCCTCTACATAATGTAAAGTTCCTTCAGTCTTCTCTCACCTGTCCACCCTTACAGGCATCAGTTTCAAAGGACTGAATTGTATTATATCACATGCATTCGTTACCATAATGAGTGTTCCCTTGCGTTTATACAATTAGTTTGTTTTCTGTTTTATTTGATGATTACTGTGGAATCTTTACCTTTTTTCACTTTTCTAATTAGCATGCATGATTTGATGATATGTCATATAATCTGATTGAAAAATGTTGTGGTTTTTGTTCATTAATAGATATCTCAGTGGTAAAATGCACACTTGTGAGGCTCTGAATTTAATCCCCACTACAAGAAAAAAACAAACTCTGAGCATTTGATTTGAGAACCTAATTCAGGATTGCGGTACTCATTTTTATATTTATCCTATGCTGATTTCAAGAAAAAATCCACTGCATTTTAAACACCTATTTTAGAAAGTTATCTATTTTTAGAAAGTTATCCTGAGCTTTCATTCACTTTTTTTTTGAAACAATGTCTTCACTATCAAATCTGTGGGGCAGAACAGGATGAAAATTCCTAACTTTGTAGCACTTATTGCCTAGTGGAAGAGTATGGTGGTCAACAATTGTGTAAATTATTACAGAATTACACTTGTAATGAATGTTGCAAGCCGAAAGTTACAGTGTGCTACTCAAGGCTGGCATGGTGACCACATCTGTAATCCCACAAGAGGGGAGGCTGAGGCAGAAGGATCTCAAGTTTAGGTCAGCGTGGGCAACTTAGATAAAAACTTGTTTTGAGATAAAATGAAAAGCATGGCTGGGGATGTAACTCAGAGGGTAGAGCACCTTGGGGTCAATCACCAGTATCACCAAAAAGCTTTTCTACTTTAAATAGAAACAGGTAATATTAGGGAGTATTCAAACTTAAAAGGAAATTCTTCATTTAAAAAAATTCTCATTAATTTTGTCTGCTGTTTCTATTTAAAGTAGAAAAGCTTTGTTTGAGGAGCTGCCACAAACCAGAGGACACAGTATAGTCATTACATGTTTTTCTCTCACCAAATATGTTGTATAGGGGAGAAGAAATCATTAATCCTTTTGGTCAAATACTTGATTTCTGAATTATTTTTTAGCTAGCAAAAGGGTATTAATTGAGTTATTTGTGCCAGAAACCTGGATTTGAAGCAGGAAATTTCATTACTGTGATTAAAATACCTTTCTCTACTCATAAAGCAAATTATACAAAATAAGCGAAATGATATAGATCCTTGGGCTTATGAATCTTTAAAGCCTGGGACAAGCTGCTGTTTATAAAGTTAGTATAGTGAGCTGTGGAAGGAGATTGTGCATCATTGTGATAAGCTGTTGAATATTAATGGAAAGGAAGAGTTGTTGTTTGCTCTTTTTATTATACATTTGATTGTTTCAGCAGCTTAGTTAGCAGAAATCATATTTTGGGTTAAGAAGGCAGGGACCTTTAACCTTGATTTGGTGCAGTGGTTGGATTAAAGCCGAAATAAAAAGAGATCAATTAGTAGAATCATAAGTGAAGAATCCAGTGCAGAAAATATGTTTAAATGCCTCTCAGTTTTATTTGGTAGTGAAATAGAGTTAGTAAACTGGTGTTGGGCAACTAGGCAATGTGAGAAGATTTGAAGAAGTATCTTACAGGTATATTGTTAGGAGTCTTAGATTAAGGGGTTATGATATTCTTAAAAGTGAAATGATCAATACAATAAATACCCACATTTCCTTCACTTAAATTCACAGCTGTGAATATATTGCCACATTTTATCTATATATACTGTTTTGTTTTATTGTTGTTTTGTACATTTGAAAGTTCATTAAAGCTATCAATTTTTGTAATTTGATTTTGTGTGTGGCCAGCTTATTGAATTCTTATTCAATTCTTATTGAATTCTTATTCACTAAGGTGGCCAAATACAAAAGAATATGGCCACCTTAGTGAATTCCAATTCACTTGATTTCTTGGATTTGTCTAATTAGATTATCATATAGTTGCAAATAAATACTTTTGGTTTTATTTTTTACAATTTTTACATATCTTTTGAAATATTTTTTCTTATTTTATTGCATAGTTCAGGACCTCCAGTGAATTATTTAGTACAGGTCGAGTGTCCCTTATCTGAAATGCTTGAGATTGGAAGTGTTTTGGATTTCAGATTTTGAAGTATTTGCATATACATAATGAGATGTTGGAATGGAACCCAAGTCAAAACATGAAATTGACTTGTTTCATACACATCTTTTAGACATAGTTTGAAGGTACTTTTTATACAGTATTTTTAATAATTTTGTATTATGAACAGCTTAATGTGTGCAGTTTTCCATTTATGGAATCTGAGTGCTCAAAAAATGTCAGATATTGGTGCATTTGGGATTGCTGGAATCCCAGTAATGGGATTGGGGTGCTCAACCTGTTGCAACATTCAGATTTCATTGGAATACTTTTTAAAGTTCACAGTTAAATACAAAAATGATTGAAGTTGACATCTAGCAGATATTCTTGATATTGTTTTGGAAAATAATGTTCTAATCATGCTGTTTTGGTATTTCCTAAGAACTGGTTGGGAATTCTTATCACTGTTTTGCTTTATCTGATAATGTCTAAGGATTTGCAGAAATACACTTTTTAGATGTCAGGCTACCCTCTTGTTCTTCAGATTGATGTGCCTTGTTTTAGTCATTTTATATTTTTTTGTTACTGCTGTATTTTAAATAAGTTATCATTGATACTGTTGTGATTAATGAAATACAGGTGCATATAAAATAATGTTTTTGTATGTTTTTATTATAATGCTTCCTAAATCAGTTAGTAAAATACAACTGCTCTCACCAGGAGGACTGTAGAATTCTTTGTTAAAAAGAGATTCTTGGGGCTGGGGTTGTGGCTCAGTGGTAGAGCACTTGCCTACCATGCATGAGGCACTGGGTTCAACTTTCAGCACCACATAAATAAAATAAAGGTCCCTTGACAACTAAAAAATAAATTAAAAAAAAAAAGAGATTCTTACACTTGAAATGGTTGGCAGTCAGTTATCTAGATAGTGAAAAATCACCTCTCACCCTTGTCCTGACCCTCTTGCTGGTAGGTTTGCATGACTGGTGGTCCAGAAGATGATCTTGATGTTCATTTGCATGTCCCAGAGTCTCAGAGGTCAGAGGCACTTGGGGAAGTTGTCTCACTTATCCCTGTGCTTTCTGTCACTGAGACTTGCACAAATGGTAATGGTGATAACGTCTCATGAGGTCATCGCTGGTGGAGCTTCACTGACAGTTGTCTTTCTCCTGACATCAGTGCCCAGAGATTTGCAGAGAGCAGTATTTTCTAGCATGCTCATGTTTGGTCACGATGCTTCTCCCTTAATATTACAACTTTTTGTAAATGATTAGAATGGTGGATAGAAATCGTTCATAATTCTTTGGAAAATGAAAAGGGAGTTGGTATTTCTTCAGAACCCTCCTAACCAAGTCATGATATAGTAATTATAACATGTGACAGGTAGTAGGTTTAAGAGTTCATAAATCCCTGAAGCCAGTGAGTTCAAGGGCTGGGGGAAGGATGGAATCTCATTTATTTTCATCAATTTTGTTGAATCTAGGTAATAATATCGATCTGATAGGTCCTGCACCTGTTTGAAGACATGCCTTTGTGTCTCTGGAAGATCTAGATGTATTCCTTTCTTCCTTTTGTAGAATTCATAAGATGGTATGCCTGGATTCTAGAAGAGAGGTCCTTTTAAATCGAGAATGCTGCTGTAAAGTAAGGGGCTTTGATCTGAGAACATATACCAGTGTCAGTATTGCCAGTGATTTGGAAAATGTGTAAAAAAATTTGTACTGCATTTATAAAGTACTTCATGGTATTTCTGTAAACGTTAGCTTTTTAAAAGTAGCATTTGCCCAGTCATGTGCTTAGAAGAACAGCAATAGTCAGAGGAAGGTTGAAGAAAGCAGATGATGATGTCAGTTACATTTCAGGTCCATTGCGTCGTTGCCCGTCTCTTTTGAAGTTGCCTCATAAATAAAACCCTAGAGTTATTGATCTGAGAGCTGGAAGGAACCTGGAGAACATTCATTCAAAAGTATGTTTTGTCATTTCTGATGGAGTAAATATTGTGCCAGATGATAGGGATAAAAAAATGAACAAAATATAACTTTTGCCCTTAAAGTCTAGCCTAGAAGACAGAGAACCTGAACAGACACCTTATTTGGGGGCAGTAAGTTCTGGAACAGAGCCTTTGGTCAGTAGGCAGATATTCTGCATTTTATAGGTATAGTTGCAGGTTGGGCAAGTACATCCACCTCTGTTGTGTTGGTGTGCTGCTGGAACTCGATTCCTAGTCTCCGATGCAAGTCTCGCTGGGCTGACTTGTTAAGCTCTGTGAAGGGGTTTTACCATGTGTGTGCACTGTAGGCCTTAAAGGCTGTTTAATTCAAATTAGACATTTCTACTTTTGCATCTTGCATTTTTGGTGGGGGTGAGGTGGGCTCAGATTCCTACTGAACATTTAGAAACAAAAGGAGTTAATGATTTGAGCAATTTTTAGTATGGTCATGTCTCTTGTGCTATCTACAAACCTGTACTCTAACCCGAGACCTCAGGATAAAGGCTTAGATCTCATTGCCTGCCACATCCATTCTTTTGCCCACTCCTCCCTCCAAGTCCCCCTCCGTCTTCTGTGTTGCTTTTGAACTTGAGAAACATTGGATACCTTCCTACCTGTGTTTTTCCTCTAACTGTGCTGCCTCCAGCTGTCATGCTTTGCCTTAAATCTTTTGATTCTCCAGCCATGAACTGACATCTCAAGTGAGATTCTAGCTTTGGGCAGCCTTTGAGTAACAGGCTGGGCTCTTGTGTGACAGCTCCCACTGCTTAGGAGAGACTGACCCTTTGTGAAAGTGCCTCATGTTCACTTGTCCCTAAACATCAGGGTGCCTAGCACATTGCTGGGTACTTAATAAATGTTGGCTGGATAAGTAAATGGAAGTTTAAAACGACCCATTTCATGGGACAATAAAAAAATGCATGTGCACACATACTGGGTATATTTTTAGAAAAGTACTGGCAATAATGTTGTGTTGTTTTTCTTATAAACATAATGGTTTTGGATTCCGATTTATTTTCCCCTAGGAGAAGACATCTTTTAGAGAATAGTAAAGCAACCATTGTGATGGGAGCTTTCCTGTATTGTTTCAGTTGGAAATCACATATTGGATAACACTTTACAGAATTTAATATTTTGGTGCTTTCTATGGATTAAAATATTTTAAAATATGACATTCATATGCTTTTCAGTTACTATTAGTTGTCATTTTATAGATGGAGATTATGTTACCTCTCTAAGATCTCTCCAGTCAGGTGGAATGGACATTAGCCATTGTATTTGCTTCTTCAAATATTATCTAGGAATTGAAACTGGAAACAATTGCAATACAAGCTAAATCTGGTAAGAGTTGAAGAAGGATAATCTGTTCAATTTTTGCTTACTGTATGATTATTCATAGATAATTGACTATTTTGTCCAAAAAACAAAAAACTAAGGATAGTAACTTCGGCTTTTCTAAATAAATGAGAATCTGCAAAGGAAACACTGTACATTGAGTGAGCATTGTTGTAATCATAATGGATGATCTCCTTCTTTCTCTTTCCTTCTTCCCAGCCAAATACAGAATAGTTAATAACTCTTATCGAGGAAGCCCAGATACAGAGGGGGCTTGCTGAGACACGGGGTTGGTAACTGAAACACAGCGAATCATAATCATCTTTGGATCTCAGTCAGGTTATGTAAGTGGTCATACAGATGGATTTTTAACTCCGATTTTCCTATGCTGCTTTCCCAGCCATTGGCCAATTGGGAAGGTGTTCTCAAATGCAGAATAAAAAGAATGCACTACTGTTACTTTAAGAAGGAAATTAAGAAGGGAGGGAAAGGGGGGCTGTTGTGACTGCTGACATTTGTGGCCTCCTTTCATTTGCGTAAGAGGTGGACTGGCTTCTCTGTGGCTGCGGTTGCCATGGAGAGGTAGTGGGGGAGGACTCCCAGGACCACAGCCTGAGAGCCAGTCAGCCCCAGAGCTGCTCCCGAATGTGACGGGAAGGGGCAGGGAGTTCAGGTGTGCCGCGGCGGCACAGATCACGGGGATGGCTGACCTGCCATGGCTGGTAACGTGACTGTGCACGTACCCCTGGGTGTGACGGCTGTTTGTGCAAATGCCTGTGGATGCTGTGTGCAGTGGAAGGATTGTAATGTTGTTTGTGCTCCCGCCCTTCAGTGTGATTCCTGCACTTGGTGTGATTTGATGAAAAGAGTTTGGCCAATTACATTAAATGTACACCCTGATTATAAGAAGAAACTGACTAATAACTTCAGTGTGTTTGCATCTAGATATAAATGACATCAATAGAAGTCAAATAAATTGTGAGAATAATACACTCAACAATCTAATATGGTAGGCTAAACTGCAACCAGAGATGAATGGGTTACTAACTGAAAAAATAAATATATGGCTGTCATAGAGTTGTGCAGTTAGCTAATATAGGCCACATGAAACAGTGGAAGTTGTAAGGATTTCCCCCTATAACGTGTAGAAGAAAATCAGTTTGGTGTTCTGCAGCTAAATGTGCTTGTATTCTAAGAGGTGAATTCTGGGAATTTTGGTTATTGCTATTAATATCTTTTATTGGAACTACTGATATAGCATCAGAAGAAAAATTGTTAATGAGTTTGTAGTGTGATCCTTTTTGGCTCTTGTTTTGTTGACACCAGTGATAAACTGCATGTGATGGCTCTGTTGGTTTTCGTGGCTATCATTGTGTATAAAGCCTTTGTCTAAAACAAATGTGATTGATAATTTTAACTTAAACTCCAAGCTACTGTTTAAGAAAATATTTCTCAGTAAAAATATGTTTATTTCTCTTATATGTCAGGCTTATCAAATATAAAGAGCCTCACTTGACTTTCCAGTTTTCCAAAGAAATCTAAGTGATGGCTTAATATTAATGTTGCTTTATACTAAGTCAAAAATGACACAGGCACAAGAGCACATCATAAGCTTATCCCAGGCGGTGACTGCATTTTACAACTTGGCTTATATTGAGAATAATAAGTGGTTGCCTGAATTAATCCATGAAAGAAGTACCAAAGCAGAACTTTTAAAATAGTATTATGGAAAATCTAGGCAATAGAGAATATGGTACCACTGAGCAGATTTGCAGAGTGAAAAAATGAGTCGTAGAATTTACTTGAAGAGTACTAATTCAAGTTAAAGCATTTCAGAAACTGTTTAACAAATGTTGGAGATTATATGCATGGAAGTATTCCTTAAATGATAACTGTATTTGACTTACTAAAAAAACCATTCCTTTGTATTTGGAATATTATATATTAAGAACAAATTCCTTGTTAATATGCTATTTAAAATTATAAACGTATGCAAATTATTAGATATAGATATTATTGAAGTTGACTTTTCATTATTTTTCCTAATTTTAAGTTAATCCTATGATGCATTATTTTCAACAAGGAAATCAAAATTAATTTTCTCAATTACCTGGTGCAAATCAAAAGAGCTGTGAGGCATAAAACCTTTGAGTATTTATTGGATCATAGTAGGTAATCTTTTGTGAGTGCCAACTACTTGGTAAGTACTATTCTAAACCCACTTATGTTTTCTGAATTGTGTACATCTTGGTGAGGTAGGTACCGTTTTCTTCGTCATTTTACAGATGAGGAAACTGAAGTGTAGATGGTGAAGTAACAATGTCATTGCAAAGGGGTGGAAGAGGACTTGAAACCAGGGAAGTCCTTAATTGCCACTCTCTTCTGCTGCTTGCATATTAATGTGAAAATAGTGTAGCCCGGCACAGTGGGGGAAGCTTTCTGCAGGTATGTGGGACGAACCCCTGCGTTCCATGTCTTGACCCAGTGGAGCGGTGCGTCACACCTCCTCATGCTTGTTTTCTCGTGTGTTTAATGTCACATCACGTGTGAATACTTCAGTTTTAGGGCTAACTGTGAAGCCCTGAATGGCAGTAGTTGACCTAACATGTTTTATTATTCATAATATTAAGATATAAGATAGTAATCTCAACTATGTTTTATTGTGTTGTTTGAAAACAGTTAACAGAATAAAAGGAATAAAGAGGTTTGAATAAAGTCATGTTGAATCCTTCCTTAGTTATTCAGACACTGAATGACTTGTGCAGGGTCTGGGCCTCTGTGCTGGTGACCATTTGGGCTGCATGCTTCTTTGTTGTGGAGCCTGTCCTATGCCTTGTGGGGTGTGCAGAGTTCCTGGCCTGGACCCGCTAACCTGGGTTTAGCAAACGGCAGTGTCTGCAGACATTGCCCAGGGCCTTTGGAGGCACATGGCCCCAGGCTGCAAACCTCCTGTGGAGTTACATAGGCATTCCAGGTCACCACACATCAGCTGAGGGTTGGCATAAGGATGCTGATACAGATGTCCAGATGACATTGTGCCTCCTAAAGAGGGAGGCTGGCTTTTACTTGTGGGTGTGGCCACGTGCAGCAGGGGAAGCCAAGAAGGCGCGAGCCCAGTGGAAGGCAGCAGAGAGGCCAAGGCAGGGGTCCAGGTGGGAGGTGGGACGTGGGTGAGTGTGGCTGAGGTGCAGTTTGGAGAGGATTTTGGAGGGAGAATCAGAAGACTTGGGTTTGCCAGAATATTACCCTCCTGACAACAAGAAATAAAGGACAGTGGTTTTGAGAAATGGGCACTGAGCAGTATGGGAGGCTGCCTTGCCAGCCTGTTGTGTGCCAGCTTGGGATTCACATTTTTTAGAAGTATTGGGAAGTACGGAATGCCTCAGACCTTCATGAGTATTGCTGTGGTGGGTCTTAAGTCTGCGGCTGCCATATTCAAAACAACTGATTTGCCTCGCTTTACAGATTAGGAGTGGTTTGGGGAAATGAGAGAGCGCTCAGGTTTGGCAAGGGGCCTTACTGCACTTCGGCAAGGATCCCTGGCCTGACCTGCCCTATGCAGGCTTGCCCTTGGCCTGGAGCTTTCTCCTCCAGTGCATCCTCTTGTCTCCCATTTACAATTTTGCAATGCATCCTTCTAGTGGGTCCAGTGGTCTACCATAAATTTTATAAATGGTAGAGCCAGAGCATTTCAGGCCTCTCTGGGACAAGGCAGTTGGGGAAACCAGGTGGAATTTCTACTTTTCTCAGCAAATACCCTCAGCAGGCTGTTTCCGGAGCTATTGAGTAAGGTCATCATAAGCACATTCTAATGACCTTTTGCTAACACAGTGGGCACAAACGACGAGTTTTAATTTCAACTTAAATGCTAGTATCACAAGCCTTTTTTCATACCCATTACTTCAGCTGTAGTGGTAGAACTTTTCCTTTCTATAAAG
>JAJEJO010002252.1:117159-155826 GCA_020662805.1 Glaucomys volans | reverse complement strand
CCTTGCAAGCACAAGGCCCTGGGTTCTAATCCCCAGCACTACAAAAGAAAAAAAAAAAGAACTATAGAGCAAGAAGATGATTTGCGCTGTGAAAAATGTGTATAATCTTCAACTCAGTGTTGCTCTCCTAGGAAAACGTCATACGTCTTAAGGAACTAATTAAGGATGAGCGTAAAGACTGACTCTTCTAAGCAGAAAACTGTATACACAGCTCTCCTTCTCACCTATTTTAGGTTTGAACTTCACAGTGAGGCCTACATGGTCACCCTATCTAAAATTTCAATGGTCCACCGACCACTTATCTCCCTTCCCCACCATATTTTTTCCCATAGCAGTTATTATATCATATACTTTATCCAGTTATGTTTCTTCTCACATGAAAATACAAGATCTGTTAGGCAAGTATTTTTGTCTCTCTTTTCAACATTGTTATAGCCAGGGACAGTCCTACATTTTGTGGACCCTTACACTTATGCAATTTTGGGGTCTTCCTTAAGCAAAAATAAAGAAAGAAAGAAAGAAAGAAAGAAAGAAAGAAAGAAAGAAAGAAAGAAAGAAAGAAAGAAAGAAAGAGCATTTTAAAAATAAATTTTGAATTCAAATTTTAAATCTGAAAAATAGCTGGGTGCAGTGGTGCATGGTTGTAATCTCAGCTACCTGGGAGGCTGAGGTAGGATAGCAAGGTCAGCCTGGGAAGCTTATTAGCTAGACCATGTCTCAAAATAAAATTGAAAAAAAGAACTAGTGATTTAACTCACTGGTAAAGCACTTGCCTAGTATGCAGGAGGATCTGAGTTCTAACAGCTATTCCACAAAAAAATAAGATGAAGTAAAAAGTTGAGGAAGAGGTAAATATTATGAAATGTAGAAAAATGGCAATACAAGTAAATGAAAAAAAACCTAATAATTTGAATTATTTCAATATTGGCTGGGTTCTTGAAGACATTTTCCCACAAAGCCTAGGAATAACTGACATACTTTAGTAGTTCAGACAGAGTTCATTCATTCATTATGATTTTCAGATTTATTGAGATACAATTCACATACCATAAAATTCACCTATTTGCAATGAACAATTCAATCATTTTAGTATATCCATAGAGTTGTGCAAATATCACCTTCATCAATTAAGGAAATTTTGTATTATTCATGAAACTTCTACCACATTTTATCAGTTAATGGACATTTGCATTGTTTCTACTTTTGTTAGGGTTTTTTATTTTGTTGTTGTTGTTATAGAGATTAAATTCACATGATACATAATTCGCCCCCTTTAAGATGTACAGTCCAGTAGCAGCTTGTTGTTGTTTGCGGGGACATTGATTGTTTGATACTAGGGATTGAACCCTGGGATGCTTAACCACTGAGCCAATTCCCCAGCCATTTTTATTTTCAGACGTGGTCTCCCTAAGTTGCTTAGGGCCTTGCCATGTTACTGAAGCTGGCCTCAAACTTATCATCTGGTTAGAAAGCAAAAATCTAGACCCGCTATTGTTTTGAATCGTAGTGATATTAATGAAAGGATAAGTGTTTTGGCTGTTGATACATTCTGAAGCTACAAGCAACAAGATCTCCTGATGGATTTCGTGCAGGATGGCAAAAATGAGAAGTTCTGAAACACTCAGTCTTTTGGTCTGAGAAACTGAAAAGAGAGAGTATCAACAACTTGACTTTGCACATGGTAGGTTTGAATTGCATAGTAGGCATCAAAGTGGCAGCTGGATATAAAATATTGGCATTTAGGGAAGCCTGGGTTACAAATTTAAATGTGTGAGCTAGTGGCCTATAAAAGATATTTAGAGTCATGAAAGAGATGAAATCACTAAGTTCATGAGTTTAGAGCGTAGGAAAGGTTTTTGCTAAATAAAGTTTACTTGTTAATGTATGTGATATATATATATATATTTCTTATTACATATTTCAAATTAAATTTGTCAAAAGTGTATTAAGGCTGTACCTACCTTTTTTTTTTGCGCTACTGGGTATTGAACACAGGGCCTTGTGCTTGCAAGGTAAGCATTCTACCAACTGAGCTACATCCCCAGCCCTAGGCTGTACCCATTTATGCCATTAATTGGACCTCATAAACGTTTTATGTGACACCTTGAACTCTTCTCTTATTTATGTATCTTGGGTGAAAAAAGCCCCATCTTCAAACTACCTGAGTATCTGTTTGCCCTTTTTTGATAAGTTATAGGAAAAGCAGAATGTTGGTACCAGTGTTTAATGAAGATCCTCTTTTTCAGAGTGTTTGGCTAGATTGTCTCAGGGTGACAGAAAATGTCCCTAACAGGAAACACCATGCTCAGCAAAGTAAGGAGGTTACAGAGGTGCTTGCAACCATGAACCACTGGGACTCAGGTTGTGGTACGCTAGCAGAGGTACCACTGTGAGGCTCACCACAAGTACTAATGTGGTATCTTAAATAAACCAAGCATCATATTAAAGCCTGTGTTTTATGCTCATTTGACTCATTTCCATCAGTGGTAAACAGATTTTAGCAAAAGCACTGTCAACCACAAATGGTGTGGCTACAGTGTCCATTTTGAAAGTGCTAGAGAATTATGGATTTGTCAGGGGAACAAGCATACAGTTTTGGGAGGACAGCTCTAAGAATCATGAAATTTTATAGAATATGGTGACATAAATTTCTGAATAACTGTAGAGGAAATGAAAGTATTGAGACAGAAGCACAGGTGCACTTATTCCTTAAATTATTAAAATGATTATTCAGGTACAGTTGAACTGATCATTTTATTGTTCTGAAAAGAAAAAAAAATGAATGTGCAAGCTTAATATCTAATAATTAATGTGGAAGTATGTGAAATAGGCATATCTTATTTTGATAAAGATATAACTGACATTGAGAGATAATGTATGAAGTCTTCAAATGTGCTATTCTCCAAACATGCAATCGTGACATTAGGACCATTTGGCCTATATGCCTAGTACTGAAGTTGGATGATTGTTTGAAAATGGATACTTATTGATTTTCCTTGGGAACCACTTTTCCTTAGGGACATTTTATAGTTATGTCATTATCAAATTTCTATATCTAGTAATTTACCTGTACACTTAGCTGAGCAACACAAAGAAGTAACTAATGCAATTTCTTTATAATCTAGTTGCTTAACTTCACTTGCAAAACATTGGATCAAATCTTCCCTAAATGTGTCATGAATAAGGAGGGTACGTTATTCCTTAACTAGTATTTTGCATTAGTGCATCCTTTTCTCTAGTGCCCAAAAGAACTCTTCAGAGTAGGTACATTACTTTTTCAAGTGTTAAATCTTGTGTGTTTCCTGCACAGCATAGTCTTGAACTGTTCCCCTGAAACATCCACCTCCACCCTGAGGAGTGACAGTCACAGCAAAATTATAATGAGAGCCTACATTCCTTCCAGGCAGCATGACAATCCTGGACCTCTTTTCCCCAATTACATTAAGTACAGGATTAAAACCAGTCAAATTCACATTAAGGTTATCCAGACAAAAACACAGGGAAAATAAATCTGCTGGTCTCCTTTCCATATGTAATGCATCTCAAAGTAAAATATGAACTTTTCCCTTCAATAATTTGTATGAATGACTGTGTTGAAGAATAAACAAGTTTTATTATAAAAGTAATCACTCCCATCACACATCCATCAGGTATCCTAAAGCAGTCAGGGATCTTTCGTAAGTATGGGGTTACATATAACAATTGTCATGGCTCTTTGAAAGTAGATTATAAATCAGGAGCTATTTATACACTGAGATGTCTTGCAAATAAGAATTTTATGAGGCAAAATAAAACAAAAAGGAATTATAATGCACAATTTGCATTCATCTGCTGAAATGCTTCCCAGTTGTGAGCTAATTATTATGCTTGGAAAATGCTAAGCATCTTCATAAATACTTCAAAATTTTAATTTTACAGACTTGGAAAAGGCACGTTTTTGTGACAACATCTGAGCATTTCCCCAACAGCACAGGAATGTTGTTAACATAATGAAGCATTTCGGTGTCTATAAAAGTCTTCACAAAGGAGGTACCTCATAGATAAAGAACTTCGGAAGATTTCAAGAAAAATATGTGGGTTCCAATTATAGTTTGGATGTGGGGTGTCTCATGTGTGAGACAATGCAAGAAGGTTCAGAGGAGAATTATTGGGTTATGAGAACCTTAATCCAATCAGTGAATTAACACCCATGGGATTAACTGAATGGTGACTGAAAGCAGGTAGGGTGTGGCTGGAGGAGGTGGGTCATTGGTGGTATGTCTTTGGGGTTCATATTTTGCACCTGGTGAGTGGAGTCTCTCTGCTTTCTGATCATCATGAGAGCTGCTTCCCTCTGCCACACTCTTCCCATGATGCTCAGCCTCACCTTGAGCCTGGAGAAATGGAGCCAGGCTTCTATGGACTGAGACCTCTAAAACCACAAACCCCTAAATAATTGTTCTTGTCAGGTTTTTTGGTCAGAGCAATGAAAAAGCTGACTAAAACAGTCCCTTAGTGGAGGAGAAGAAACAACTATAAAAAGCAACACCAACTGAGATCGTTCCCTGAGAAGGGATGAGCTATGACACAGTTGCCCCTGTCCCAAAGTATTGCTATCCTTCTCTAATTTACTGGAATATTTTTTCATTTTACTTGGAAATGCTGCCATTTTCTGTGAATGAGTGTCGGTGGGTTATAGGAGGCATTCTCACAAAAATGCAGCTGCAACACTAGGGTTATTACAGGTATTCAGAGATTAAGATGTGAGGCAGAAAATCACAAGTCATTCATTATTTCAATGTAGAACATGATATTAGTTATATTTAGAAAACTGATTAACAAGAGGGGAAGGTGACAAGTTGAAATAGGAAGAACCTGGGGAATGGAGTACAGGCTAGAAGGAAGGTTAGGGTTGGGAGAACAGGTGAGCAAAACTCACAGAAGTGTACCTGGACCACAAGAACAGTAGGAGGTGGGAGGCAGTGCAAAAAAATAACATGAGAATGACCTTGTTCTTAAGAAAAGGGATGGAAACTTCCACTATTTTCCCAAACAGTTCACACTACCCTGTTTCTAAGATCCAAAAACCAGACACATGCCTTCAGTATGACAAGTCAGCTATATTAAGGTTTAGCCTGACTAGGAAGCTTAGCCTGGGAACTCAGTCACCAATTCATAGTAACGCTACTATGGAAAAGTATTTCAGTCTACCTGTAAGCCAGGTGCCATGGCACACACCTGTAATCCCAGCAACCCAGGAGGCTGATGCACCAGACTGACAGCAAGAAAAAGTACCCCAGATTAAATTCCAAGTATAGCACACACACCCACACACACACACACACACACACACAGTCTACCTCTAGGTTAAATTCCAAGTACAGCACACACACACACACACACACACACACACACACACACAAAGTCTACCTCTAAGACAACTGTTTGGAATGTAATTGGAAATAGGCAGTCCCTGCATAGAGTATTTATTTGTGGGTAATTTTTGAAATGCATTCTCAATTCTGAATATAATCAATAGGCTCTGAATTTCCAAATATATTCCACAATACATAGAAAAAAGGAACATTTTATAAGGAAAAAACATATCCAACATTTGTGTCATGAGGACAAGACTTCTGTATTATATACTCATAGATGGCAATACTTCCAACTGACATTTATTATTTAAATGATAGTTGTGCACTGCTGTTTCTCTATTCAGACACACAGCAAATCTAGTAATCCATCACTTCAAATGCTCTTTATGCAAATACTTTGGATCATTCTGGAAACATAATCAAGAGGTAATGCTTGAAGCCTATATATTAAGGCTATCTTGATTATGTGTAACATGTATAAGCCACAAGAACACTTTTGCAAAAGGTAGTATAAATTAGTCACTATTGCCATCTGAGGGAAAGAAAAGCTATTACAAGCCAACTAGACATTCAAAATGGTATCTCAAAAGTTACTGCTATTATTCTAAGGCAGGAAAAATTACAGCTCAAAACTGCTCATTTCAAAGCATTAAGAAATTCCTATGCTTTCATTATCTTTTAAGCAAGATAACATCAGAATAGAGTTTAAATATTAAACTTTACTTGTGTGTTAAAGTGAAATTTATTATAATACAGTAATTCCAGTGTCATGATTAAAAATGCCAATTGAAATTACAAAGTAAATAATTTTCCCAATGTAAATATCGCAAACAACAACTTTAACAATTCTATATGTACAAAGAATATTGAGAACATAAAATCAGGCACAAGGTCAAAAAACAACATTGCACATTATTCTTTTAGATATCACTTTTCTCTTCTGGTCCCAAAATCACACCAACACACAAAGGGTGCGCTGATTACTAAGATCACAGCCCATATATTACAGATTGAAACATTTCATAAACACCAAAGAGAGTCTGAACTCCTCTTCAACATAAGGTCAGGTGAAACATTTTTTGTACAAATGAGCAGGACACCAAGAGAGGGTAAGTGATCTATCCAAGGGGAAGACAAGGAAGCTAGGTGTGATGTTTACTCCTCTCCAACAAAGTTTCTCAAATTCTAGTGTGAATATGATTCACCAGGGATCTCGTCAAAATGCACTGGGCCTGGGTGGTGGCGGGGGGGACTTCAGACTCTGCATTTCTAGTAAGTTCCTAGGAAATGCTGATGCTTTTGGTCTGTGGACCACATTCTGAAAAGCAAGGGTCTACAACACAGAGTGAGCTAAGTTTTTCTGGGCCATGCGAGACCTACTTCAATGTTTTTACCTACCTAAGCATACCTCCACACAAAAGGTTTAGATGCTCTGCACAAGTGAGCAGCTGTCTAAAAGACTGTGTTAATACATTTTCTGAGAGCATCATAACTATGTGAACAGCCACACAAATAACATAATTCGACTTCATTAAAAGCAGCGGTCCATTATCTAGGAATACAACTAATCTTTTACTCAGGAAGTCTTTCTTAAAATCGTCATGATATAAAGGTATAAAAAAACAGCATATTAAATCCCATAGTAAAATGCCACATGTACACACATATACATACAGTACAAATCTTAAGGAATACAATGCTCACTATCAAAATAAAGTGCTACCACTGCTCCCAGCTAAAATCATCTCCTCTTCCAAATACAAGGAAAAAACCTTGAATTGTAAGAAAAATGACAGCATTGCCTGCCAGCACAAGGCCACAGGCTCCCCATTTGATCTGAAACACAAGAAAAGAAGAATTAAATCCTTACTTTCTTCATGAGTACTTTTGCAAATCTCGGTTATTCTCTGCATTAGAAACATCCAAGGAAATATTACAGAAAGCTGCTAAAAGGCTTAGTAATGTAACAGGCGGAGGACAGTGAACTATTCAGTCATTAGTCTAATTGCTTCTGTGAAGCTTGTTAATTAAGCCTAGTATCATCCTTAACATTTTCCCTATTAGACATATTTCTCTGCTTGTTTTGCTTGTTTTCAGTTGACAATGTCTGCCTTAAGCAAAATACATGTAGCATGATTATAAATGGTTCAATTAAAATATTGGTATTGAAAATTCTGCATGCATTGCCTCTTTCATGAAAAATAGGAATTGGGGCATTAGGAATCTGTGCTTCTTTTCCAGGCAAGTAAAAACTTTAATAATAATCTGCATTCAAATGAAAACAGCTTTCCAATTTGGCAGAAGGTTTCACAGCAGCACAGCAGGGGGTGAGAGTACCCTCTAGTGGGCATTTTGTTCTTTAATTTAACCAACAGAAACATCAATGAAAGTTTCTTCCCAAAACATGATGGTAATATTGAAAGGAAAAAATAATATATTAATAGTGAAACTTAAGAAGTGTTAGTCCAAGGCACAAGAAGGAACATGACAATCTTGCATTTAAAAATCTGTAATTCTCCACAACCTCATTAAAGTTCAAACTGGCAAGGAGTTCAAGATCCTTGCTAATAAGGCTTCACAACTTTACTAGCCTTAATCTCAACTACTCCTTTTTTTGTTCCATTATATTGGACTGTTCTCTATTCCACATATTGCCTTTTCACACTAGGGTGTCACTCCATATAAAAGTCTTCTTTAATTAAAACCCTATTTATCCTTAGAGGTCCATATTAAAGGTCAGCTGTAATTTGTCTCTTCTTGGGGCTCCTATGCCATTCTGACCATGTTTCAATTACTCTATGTAGTATATCTATAGTATACTTACTTATTAAGACAGTTTCTGTGTTCTTTGGGAACACAAAGTATCTGACTCTTATTTCTGATGTTTTACAAACAGCAAATATTCCAAAGATATTTGAATACTGAATGAATAAACAAGATTTGTACATACCTAACATTCAAAGCCCCAAATAAGAGTTTCATAAAATTTAAATAGAATAGAGTTGAGCAGAATAAAATCAAAGAGTAGAAAAGATAGTGAATATCAATGAATCAACAAAGTTTACCAATAATGTGTGTTTTGGAGATAAAAAGAAAATTTCTACGTTGAATGTGAAGATGTCATTTTATTCACTGTATCTTTTACATAGAGATCCCTCAGTCTATGCCTATTGTATTGAGAATGAAGTCCATGGCCTCATTTGCCAAAGAATTTGATATAATTTTCATTTAGTAATTAGACAAATATTGCTAGTATAGTCTCTGCGAACTGCGCTATGACTTAACAGGCAGGGATTTAAGAACAATACCAGAGAATAGCTTAAAGTAGAAAAAGCAAGAAATCATATGATCTGGATAAAAGTTGTAAGGGAAACAAAGCAATCTGAAAACATGGTCAAGGTACTGATAGGTAGATCTAAAGTAGAGAAAATAAGAAATTTATCTGGCTTTGAGAATAAAGCCTAAGCAATAAAAATGAAACTGAGGTTCCTATCACAGGCTTTTCAAATAAATTCTCAACAGTTGAACAAAACAATAGAAAATAAAACTTACCACAGCCACACGTGCAAGAATAACAGGAAATCCAAAGGCAGAAACAACAATCCCAGTAGTGAAGAAATATGCCAGTTCCCGACAGGCACTACTGGTTGCGTCAGAGTCATATGTGACTCTTTTGGCAATGAAATGAGGAATAGGGGAGATGGCGTGGAAAATCAGGACGAACAAGGGCCAGTAAACACTGTCAGTTGGACCCAGAGGAAACCCAAAAAGAAAAGTCACAGTTACTTCTTAAATTAAAGACATGCTATTGCTTCAAAATCATTATTCCAAATGTCAAGGTCAAAAAATTAATCAATTGTGAATACTAAAATATAGGATGATTTCTACCAGAAGTAGGTTAATAATGATTAAAATATTACTAGTTCATTAATATGGACATAGTATATGTCAAGAAACATCTACACAATATATAATCAAGAAACTGTTTTCTGTATAACTGAGCTGTAATTTCTACAAGGGCCTAAATCTTTATAGTCATCTCTGCTTTCCCTCTAGGATACAGTACAGTGGCTTACACTTGCTAATTTAATGAAGATCTTTTTTTGTGTGTGGTGCTGGGGATTGAACTCAGGGCTTTGTAATGAAGATCTTTTGAGTGCATGCATGCTTGAAGGCTTTCAATGGTTTAGAATAAAACCCAAATTCCCTACCCTGCTCCACAAAAACTTCCATGATCTAATACCACCTACTTCTTCCATTCATTTTGTACCATGTTCTCTTCATTCTCTTAACCTGTAGCTTCAGCAGCCTTCTTTCTGTTTCCTGAACACTCATTCCAGCCTTGGGGCCTTGGCACTAGCTGTGCCCTTTGCTTGCATCCTCTTCCCTCTTCAGTCAATCATAATTGAGAGATCCCTTTCTAAAAGTGGCTTCACTGGTCACTCTTTCTTAAGTAGTTGAGGGCAATTGTGAGCATACCACTCCCTTATAACTTTCTGCAAGGCAGCTATTCCCATCTGATATTTTCCTGATTAAGAGAACAGGGGTTAGATTTGTCTTCAATCATTACTTATGTCTAGGAACTACAATGAGGTCCTCCATTTATACTTGTTGAATGAATGAAAAAAATAAGTGGATTTTAAGTACAGAAGACTTGATAATACAAAAGTTCCCTAGCAAAAACATTAGATGCACTCCAGTGATTATTATGGTAGATCACAATAATACTATAATGCAAAATAAAAAAACTATTTTCTTTCCAAATTTCACTATTTTGCATTTGTTAAAAATTATCACCTGATTTTCAATTGCATTTTCTCTACACATACTTCAAAAATAATCTATTCATGTATATCTAAAAAAATAATAAAAATAATCTTTGTCTTCATCAGACATTTCTTATGTTTCATTCCTTAAGGAAAAAAAAGTCTTTACTCATTTTTACAAATACACGCCATAATAATACATATTACCACAAAACTGTGATAACACTGATCCACCCAGACAGCCAGCACCTCTGAGCAGGGGTGAAGCTTCCCATTTCAGCCACAGATCTGGGAGGCAGAATGGTAACCAGAAAGCAGGGAAAGTGTCCTTCATCAAGAAAATTCAGGATGGAATCACTGAGTTTAGAGTCCTAATTTTAAATTAGATTATAGTATGTTTCAAGAATCACCAAACAATATTATTGCAAGGAGCACTCAGATCAAAGTCCTCATTTTACCAATAAGGAAATTAGATAGAGAGAGGAAGAGCCTGGAACAGACCCAGCTGTCACCTGACACGCCCACAGCTAAGAGCTCTTAATTCTCCTGGAATACAGTGACAGTTTTTTGAAAAACAATCTAAAAAGACTCTGTTTTCAGTTATAGTAAGCCTCCAATGTCCAACTAAGAGAACTATTTATGTAGAAGCAACCTTGTTTATATTCAAAATTTAAACATTAAACTTAATACTATTCTGTAAATGTGTAGGCCGAGGGCTGACAAACATTCCCGTAAAGAACCAAATGGTAAATATTTAGGCATTGCAAGCAATAAGGTCTCTGTCTCAACTACTCAACTCTCACTGCAGTACAAAACAACCCAAAATGGCTAAACTCATGAGGTTGGCTTGTTCCAATAAAACCAATTATAAAAAACAGGCAGCAGGTTATATTTGGTCTGTGGGCCTGTGTGCTGACCTGTGGTGTCATCATGAGTCGTCACTGTGAAGACATAATTAATTTCTTTGTAATAGTAATGGGTCATTTTTTTTTAACCTTACAGAGTTACTAAGTGAGGGTAGCACAGAGAATTAAAACACCTGATTTAGAACTAGTCGTGGAATGGAAAAATTTTTGATCAAGAGAAACAGAACACAGATTCCACTCCCATCTCTGCCACTTACTACTGTATAATTTGGAAGAATCTTTACCCTGGATTTTGGTTTCCCAACTAGGAGGATAATAACTTTTATCCCTATGACTAGAATAAAGCAATTACTAGTTCTGAACAAATACAAATTATTGCTTATATCATATTTAGGAATTCCTGTGATAGTTCTTTTTAATTCATCCATGATAGATTTGAACTTTTATCAATGTCATAACTCCAGTTGGTCTTAGTCACACCATCTTCTGTCAATTTGTTCAAGCCAATCAGCTGAGACACACCCAGGAACTCTCCCTAGTTGAGTCCTGACATCATTTAATAATACCTATTGGTTCTACTGCCTGTACCACTCTCCTTTTCTCTCCATCCCACTGCCACAGGCCTCAGTTTTGTTTGGTTCATGATAATGGCTCCTTAGAATATTCTACCTGACTGCAGTCTCAGCACTTTCCTATCTAGTCTCACATTTTGGCCAGAATGACTTGTTAACAAAACCCCCTCCCGTCACACCTATTCTCAAGATATTTTCCCAGCTCCCAATGTCTGAAGTATAAAATCTAACCTCCTCCACATGGCATGCAGAGACTGACCACATACTTCCCTAACCTCCCTTTGTGAGTTGTTGAACAAAGTTGTTGCCTGTTCTTCCTGGAATGCCCTCTACTGTCTCATTAGCTGGAGAAACTCTTATTTATGCACCAGCTCAGCTCAAATACCTCTGCTATGCAGCTCTCTATGACTGTCCCCAGGAAACTTTTTTTTTTTTTGTACTGGGGACTGAACCCAGGGGTACTTTCCCAGTGAGCTACATCCCCAGTTATTTTTTTTTTTTTAATATTTCTGAGATAGGGTTTCAATAAGTTTCTAAGGCTCTTGCTAAGTTGCTGAGGCTAGTCTCAAACTTGCAATCCTCCTGCCTCTGCCTCCCTCCCAAGTTGCTGGA
Organism: Glaucomys volans; assembly: GCA_020662805.1. NCBI lineage: Eukaryota > Metazoa > Chordata > Mammalia > Rodentia > Sciuridae > Glaucomys > Glaucomys volans. The sequence goes on along the minus strand of JAJEJO010002252.1, from coordinate 143,653 downwards.
ATTACACTATGTGTCATTGTGCCTGGCTGAGATGCACTTTCTCAAAGCTCCCACTGTACTTTGCATACATCTCCACTACAGCTGCTGTCTTACTGAATGGATTGTTTGCCTGTCTCTCACAACTATAACTTTATGCTCCTTAACCAGACTCATTCTCATATCTCCAGCTGGGAGGTAAGAGTAGGAGTAGGAGTTGAACTCCAGGGTAGGAGTTCAACAAATAATTATTAAATGAACACATCTACTTTAAAGAGAACTCTTCTCTACACAAATACACCAACCCTGAATCAGACTGAATCCATAATCTGAGCTTCACTAACTCAATAATTATAGCATGGTGCTAAAGTATTCAAGTTCTCTAACTCCCATACTAATGGTAATAAAAACACACAAAAAAGAATAGTTCTTTTTGAAATAGTTACTTACCCATAATCCTCCAAGGCACATCCCAGCATAAGAAAAGTGAGCCCAATAGCCCCAGTGAAGGATAACGCCACAAGAGCTGTAAAATATAAAATCAAGAGTTAAAAGTTCCAGATCAGTGGTTCCCAGGAGCTCGAGGAGCCAGAGGGACTGGGGAGTGACTACTAATGGGTACAGAGGGTTTTTTGGGAGGTGGCAAAATGTTGTGGAATTAAATGATAATGGTGGTTGTATAACCTTGTAAATATACTGAAAGCCATGGAATTGGCTTTCAGTATATTTACTAACTAAATATACTAAACAAGACTGATTTTATAGTATGTGAATACATCCCAATAAAATTTTCACTTAAGAGAACAAAGGTCCCAAATTTAAGCAAATGTAGCAATTTACTCATTTAATTGCTACCTTTGACTAGCAAGTGACTATTATTATGAACATCATGTTTGTAGACCCATTAAATTCATACACTGAAGTCCTAACTCCCGATGAGACAGTATTAGGAAGTGGGGTCCCTGGGAGGTAATTAGGTTTAGAGGAGGTCATGAGTGTGGAGTCTCCATAATGGGTTCTACATTCTTTATAAGAGACTGAAATGCTCATGCTCTAGCGTTCTTAAACTCACTTGCATGCTCACTCTCTATCTACCATGTGAAGATTCTAAGACAGCCATCAGCAAATCAGGAAATTGGCCTCACCAGACAGCAGATGTGCCTGCAGCCTGCACCCTGATCTTGGACTTCTCAGCCTCCAGAACTGTCAGAAAAAAATGATCTCAGCCACCCAGTCTGTGGTATACCTGTTATAGTAGTCCAAACTCACCCACTTCTCCCAACCACACACTTCATCTTCCCTTTGGAGGTTCTATCTGAAAAGACTGACCAGAGGAGCACTCTACCTTCCAGCAAATCAACGAGTCAAGGTGACTCAATAGTCCTGACTTTACTCAATTCACCCGCTTCTCTTGAACTCTCTCCTCCTGCCCAAGTACAGGTCCTTATCATCTCTTGCCAGTTGCCAACCATGACTCTTCCAATCTATCCTCCTGACATAGCAAAGAGTTTTCAAATATATACAGAGCTGGCATCACCAATTTGCAATTACTTCCACAGCCTACAAGTTGTTCCACCACTTACCCAACTGCTTTTCCAGCTTCAACCCTCCCCACTCTCCAAGTTCCTGAAAAGAACAAAGCAAATTCTTTCTTGCCACCTGCCCCACATCACATTGTTCTCTCCACTGGAATATATTCCACCCTTGCCCTACCCCTTAGCAGGTGAAGCCTTATGGATCCCTTTAGATTGCTTCAAGCGTTACTATTCTGTGAAAACAGTCCTCCTCCTCCCCGGAGAAGGGTTAACAATCCTATCTGTATTAGTTTCCTAGGACGCCGTTACAAAGAACCACACATTGGGTGACTCAGAACAGAAATGTATTCTCTCACAATTCTAGAGAATAGACTCCTGAAATCAAAGTGTTGGCAGGCTGTATTCCCTCTGAGGGCTGTAAGGAAGGAGCCTTTCATGCCTCTTCCTAAACATCTAATGTTGTCCTCAATCTTTAGTGTTCTTTGGCTTGCAAACACATCACTCCACTTTCTCTTCTGTATTCACATGATATTCTTCCTCTGTGTCCAAATTTTCCTCTTCTTAGGAAGCCAATTATTGCACTAAGGTGCATCCTAAATCAGTAATAACTTGATTACATCTGCAAAGATCCTATCTCCAAATAAGGTCATATTCACAGGTACCAGGGAGTTTGAACTTGAACATACTTTTCTGGGAGGCATGATTCAATCTACTACAACATCTCTGTGTTCCTACTGCATCTATGCACACTGCAGACACTTACATAGTAATATAATTATTTCCAGCTGTCACTCAATAGCATCTCATTTTTTTACCCTAAGACTCCAACATACAGCAGTTCCTCAATAAAAGTTGAATTCACTTATTTGCAAAATATTTTCTTAGTCCTTTTCCAGTTCATATTTTATTTCCCTTTTTAATACATCTAACACATTCACATATAAGTCTTACGTTTGGTAGTTTCTGGTCATGACTAAAAACTGTAATACTGAGATATTTTTCATCTGTTTACTGCATTGGCTTCAAACGGATATGTTACTGGACACTGGATACTGTCCAAGTAAGTCATGTATACTCAACTGATATCCAACATAAAAGTAAGCCAGAATAAAATGTGTCTGCTGCTAACAGCTCACACACTCAGAGAAATTCAAACGGAACACACCCACGCAAACACACAAGTATATATATACTACATACATGTTTATAGCAGATGTTGATTAACTGGGGAGAGAAGATATTTGTGTATGAATTTCAACAAAGGAACTCCAACACAGAAACAAGTTACGCTCCTATTAGAAAGATCTGAAATGGAATGGTTTCCTACCCAAATAACAGGAAGCCTCCCAAGAACTTCTTGCCCCCCATTCCTCTGAAAGCACACAGATAAGTGTTCTTAATACTTTTTTTTTTCATCAACTGCCTCTTACAAAAATACATACTGCATGTACGCTTCTTTCCTGTCTGTCCACAGATGAATACAGAAAACACTAAAGAAGGTAGCGTTAAGATTTCACCTAATCTAGGCTCCAAGATTAAGAGAAATATAACATTTCTCTGTGTTTTCCATTGACACTCGCCCGCAGTCAACTCTATCTGGAAAAATCATTAGGAACTAGAGGACTGAGTTTCCCAATGCCCAGCACACTGGAGACAAAGGCTCCTCTGTAAGAAAGTCAAACAAGGAAGGAAAACAGGAGAAGCGTTAGGGTGGACATGTCAGGAAGTGGAACCCTTGTTTCAAAACTCGGCAGGGGACAGCGGGCGCTCCCAGGAACTGTGGAGAAGCCTGGAACGGATGCTCTCGGGCCAGCCCGAATCTCCCGGGAAGGCACCGCTGCAGGCGCGTCTCCCAGGTGCGGCTCCAGCTGGGGGCCTGGGAGATGCCAGGCGAGAGCGAAGGCCGGGGGTTTACCAAGGAGCGCAGAGGCTCCCGGCTCCTGCAAGGAGAGCGGGCGAATGCTTCCCCAGCGGGAGAGGCGGGGAAGGCGGCGGGGCTGCGGGAAGCGACACCCCGCTAGCGCGCTGAAGCTGCAATTCCAGACTGAACCCAGAGCGGAGGTGGCGACTCCACCTCCCGACAAGCGGACCGGGGGTCGCGAATGTACCTTTAACGCCCGCCATGTCTCCCGATCTAGCTCCGAGTCTGCTTCCGGCTTCCTCCCACCGCCCCGGCCCCTGTCCCTGCCCCCGCCCAGTCCAGGCCCGAGGCCGAACCACCGATCCCGAACCCGCCCCAGCCACGGCCACGCAGGGCTCTGCCCCTGAAGCACAGGCACCCGCCCCGCCACGCCGAGTCTCGCCTCTATTGGTCCTCATCCCTGCCACTCACGGCCCCGCCCCTACCCCCAGAGTTCCGCCCCCACCAGCCTTGGATCCCTTCCCTGTCACGCAGAGCCCCGCCCCCGCTGGTCCAGAATCCGGCCCCCAGCCCCAGAGCCCCGCCCCCGCCGGTCCAGAACCCCGCCCCTATCCCACGGAGTCCGCCTGCTCTGAGGCCCCTCCCCGGCACACCCACCGTATCCCTGAGTAATCCCAAACCCGGGTTGTGGGCCCTCCTCCCAGGCCCTCGGGGAAGTCCCCGAACCCTCCCCAAGCTCCGCCCTCAATCTGTGGGTTGAGACTTGGGACTGAGTCTTCCCTACACTCCTCAGGACACGGGGAGCCTGGCGGGTCTGACCGCGATTCTGGCTGCCAGGAAACCTGCCTGAGAGTGGAGACAGAAAGTGGGGAGAGGGAAGAGGGGAACACAGGAGGAAAAGGTACGCTCAGTCGCGGGGGATGACACCCACTTGAAAACCCTGAGCCCCCTTTATGTGAGCATGTGTTAGTATGTGCCTGTTTGCACGGGATTGGAGGCAGGACACCAAGGAACCGGGCTGGAGGAGACATCACTCCACTTTAAGATCTTGACGTTTGCTTGGTCTTGTTTCGCTTAATACAATGTTAGTACTTTCAATAAACTAACATGCCGCCTCCCCGGCCCTTACCTCTGGTTCATTTGTAGACACAGCCACCATATAGGCTTTTTTTTTTTTTTCTATATTCGAAGCTTTCATGAACTTTTAAATGAATAGCTATTAGTTTTGTACCTTGGAGCTCTCAAGTCTGAAGGTAACCAAGGCTAATCTTGAGATCTCTGAGAGCCATTTTGTACTTACCTTCTTCACAGAGTTTTGTCTTGACCTTAGAAACCATCTCGTCTAAATGTTTCATCTTACCTTTAGGGAGAGAAGGTCAGAAGTGGTAGGACTTAGGCCATATAGCTCTTTGGAGGAGGTTGAAAAGTGAAAAAAAATTTTTTTTTCACTGCTTATTAAGAAAAAAAATCATGCTGAGATTGCTAAGAAACGACAGTACATTAAAACTTTTGAGAGAAACACATTGATATAAATTTTATTATCCTATATTGTTATAATTTTTCTACTTTAATATTGTTAATCTACTACAGCTATTTTATAAGTTAAACTTTATCATAAGTATGTTATATATACGAAAAAACATAATATTATAGAGTTGAGCACTATCTGCAGTTCCAGATGTCCACTGGGGGTCTTGGAACATATGCCTTGTGGATAAGGGGACACTGCTGTACCTGTTAGAACACCCAAGAGAAACTGCTTATCAACCAAACCCTGAAAGCCTGTGGGTTTTATCTCCTTTAGTATTGCTCTGAGTTATTCTACAGAGGGAGTAGGACTTTTTCCACCATAAATTAATGAGGATATTTGATGGGATTAAGTCTCCTCATTCCCCTACCATTCTCAACCACCCAGTGTATCTGAGTAAAGTCACATATACAGGTTTGCTGGAAACTTCCATGTCAACCTGAGGCCAGTCCCGCAGAACAGAAATGACTTTGGAGAAGACTGACAAGAATTCAGAGGCACAGTTTGGTTTGAGTATCTGAGGCTTGTCAATAAAATATGAAAGACACTGAGAAGCAAAAACCTGAAATATTTGCTCCAGGGTTATGTCTGGAATTATAAACATTCCAAGACAGTGTTTGTCTCCAGGAGCTCTCTGACCACACCAGCTAGCTGTCCTTTTAGTTTACTGAACACTTTCAAGAGAAAGTTAGTCATCTTGCCAGGGGCTTTAACTATCTCCTAAGAAAATCTGCTTTTGCTTTGCCAGATGTTGCACTGAGAAAATTGTTCTTCCATTTAGCCATTCCACATTTTATCAAGAACAGAAAGTAAAACCTTGAATTCCTATCTCCAACCTGCCATCAGTAGATTACTTAGATGTATAAGATCTGTGACCTGTGTCATGCTGCCTAAGACTACCATATAATTCTTAGGATGAATCTTAATATTCTTCCCTTGCATTCAGTTCTCTCACTTTATGAGTGAGGTTTTATCTCCATTTTACAGATGGAAAAGGTAAGGCTCCAAAAGTAACTAGCAAACTGAAAAAAATGAGATTAAAGCCCAAAATGGATCTATGTACCAAAGACTGGAATTGTAGCAATTAGAAATAATAGTAACACCTTATGTTTGATAGGGCATTCAAAACCATTTGTTGATTTGATATTCCCCTACATATCTGTTAGTACCTTGCATATAGTGTACACAAAATATTGGTTGAATTACCTGTAAGTGGGAAAAGGTGTGATCCCTCTCCTACCATCATAAAGAGTCATGGCCATCACCCCATTACAAAAGATAGATAGGTTAGCAAAAGAAAAACATAACAAATTTATTTAATCTAGTTTTATGAGACACAGGAGCTTTTAGATTGAAGACCCAAAGACTCACGGTGGACTATTCATGTTTCTGCTTATATTCAATAAAGCATGGACAGCCATGTAGAAATATGGTTGATCAAAAAGGGTATGATCTAATAGTACTAGACTTAGGGTAAGCCCAGTAAGGCCTGTCCAGCTTCATCTTGGCCTCTCTGTGCTGACTTCCTTCCTCCAAGGCACAGAGGAGACCCTTTCTGGAATAGGGATCCTAAGACCTACAGTCAAAGTACGTCATAGAATTTCTTTATGGACAACTCTTAAGTGGGGAAAGAAATAGTAATATTTTTAGGTTTTATGACTGGGTTGAAGAGAAAAGGGTTCTAGTTTCTATGACCACTTGGGTAAAGAGGAATTCCAGCTTCTATGGTCAGCCTCTGGGAAGAATGCAGGATGAGAAACCAGAGGGCAGGAAAAGGCCAACAGAGGAAGTTTGCTTCTGCAGCTGCTTCTGAGGCCTTGACTTTGTGGTACCGGTTTCTGAGTCCCAACACAACAAACATTAATCAGGATACCATAACTCTCCCTATCCTACAGAAAACATCTATCTCAAACCCAAACTCAGAGGAACTTCTGTTTCCATTTCCTAAAATGGTATTTACACAACCTGCCTCTAGGGAAAACAAAATTTGTTTAAAGAATTGAGAAACACACACACACACACACACACAGAGCAGTACACACAAGATAGATGCGAGGGTGTCACATTTGCACTGGGGTAGGCTCTCAGGTCAATGCATAACTTAACACAAGTATGACAAAGCACTAATTGAAGTCAGTACATGATTTTCCTTCTTAATACTCAGCTACCATTTCTTTTGACACAGCCGTTCCCTTTATAGAACCTACAGTGCAAGACTGCAATTTTATGCACACAGGTCTCTTTCAGCCTAAGGAGACAGGAATAAGTGTCAAGGTGTAAGTTACCTTCATTTGCCTTTTCCTACTGATATCATGCACTTCCTGCAACCTAAGGTTTCATTTGAATTCCAGCCCTAATGCTGACTGCAGTGATACACTCTGTCTTATTATCAGTAACAGTAACTATAGTTAGTCCAGTACCCCCTCGATAAGAATTTATAGACACAGTCCCTAATTCCTTCACCACAGTGTCCTTAGGAGTTTATTTTACAAGTGATAAAATTAAGACTTAGGGAGTTTAAGAAACTCATCTGATATAACAGTCTGTAAGTTGAAAAAAGAATTCAAACCCAATCCTTTGGTCCCAAAGCAATATATACTGCTATGTCCAAACATTATGGTTTATCTTTAGAAAAATCAAAACCAATTTTTTTTTTTACCTAAATTCCCTGATTGGTATTTCCAGCAAGGACTTACCTGTTACCGTGATAACTGGTTCAGGAATTCAACCTTTGTGCCCATTCCTTACACCATGGTGTCTCTTCAGTAGCATTCGGATCCAACTTGACCATTCTCCCAGATGTAGACAGTACAATGATGGGTCGTATGCTTTGGATTTGCAGCCTAAGTCTGCAAGTGAACAAGCTACTTCTATACCTAAAGAATTAAAATATCTGAGACTTTCTACAATAAAGTCTCAGACTCCTAGGATTAATCTCTGGTTGTCAGCACAGAAATGCACTTTTGAAAATCCATTTATATTCTAGAAGGGAGACCAGGATTTCCACACTGATTTTTTGTAACATAACATTTATGTGTCTGTGTGTGTGTGTGTGTGTGTGTGTGCGCGCGCACAGTATGTGTGTTTGTATGATAGAAAGGGAGATTAAAGTACAAATCAAGAAATCCTAACAAATTACACTTTGGAGCAAATGTATTATCTGCTTTTCATATTCTTTTCTCAGAACTTCAGAAGTGAGTCACATCAGAAAGTATATAATAATTTGAGTTTGTCATTGAGTGCAAAAATAACTTAGGTTTCTAAAAATATTTTTGAGCCATTTAATATACATTACAAATATTTTAGACCAATCACATTTTGTTGTGTATAACATATTTACAAAACAAAAAATATATTACAATAAATATGAATGAAACAGTGAATCTGATCAACAACAAGCTCTGTCACAACCGGATATTTAAAAGGAATGCAAAAAACCTGTAGGTCTGCATTTGTTAAGAGTTTTGAGATAAATAAGGGTCCAGAATTATAATGTATCTGGAAAACAGAGGGGGGAGCCCCCCAATTTAAATAAGATTCTTTCTCATTGCTAATTACATAGTGTTTAATAATGTTTTAAACTGTGAACATTAATGAATTATCCAAACATGGTACAAAGCTAATATATAGTTCTATCATTTCAAAATGTACGTGACATCCACATAATAGCCTTTTAATTATTATCATTATATACTGTAGTTCACACAATATCTACAAATGTGAATGAGAAAAGAAAAAACAGGTCACAGCAACATGTCTCACATTCCAATTTTAAATAAGACAAGCACATACTGAATCAAACATTATTTTATAATACGTTAATAAATAACACCTAGTTTGTTATGGTTACCTTGAACAGTTTACAGCTGTATATTTAAAAAGAGAACATTTTCTGCAAGTTTCACATTGTCAGTGAAATAAAATAAATAATGAACCTTTACAACCTTAAAAAAAAAAGAGAAAAAAAAGGAGATATGGGTAGAACCTATTTTTGACATGCTGCTTTTCCAGTACAGTTTGCCACAACAAAATTAAAACAGAAACAACAAAAAAAAAGATTGTCTTTTAAAAACAATTTTTGAAAGCTTTCACAATAATTGAGCATGAACTTTTTAAGACCAGCATGAAAATCTTCTTGCCCATCTGCCTTGTGTATGTGCTCACCAAGGGATCTACTGAAATCACAGAATAATGAACTGATCACCCCTCCAAATGAGAACCCACCAAAGCACTGAGCTGAAATCCAGCCAGTCTGAGATCTGGAAAAGTTTCTTTCTTGCTTTGTTTTCACAAAGCTTCCTATATGAATGTTGTTTCTGTGGACCTACAGCTACTTTTAAACCCCACTACAATAATCCAAGGGATCCAGATTCACCAGGGGACAAGAGGGAACCTGGTTCCTCAAAGCAAATCCCAAGTTCTGTGACTGTCGAGGTGCACACAGCTCACTCCCCGTGACAGTTCTCTTCCACTCCGCAGCATCAGTGCTGCTCTTATCACAACCGCTCATAAACCCAAGTCTGTACTAGCTATTTGTCCTGACAAATTATAAATGGGCCAAACTGCTTTACCATCTATTTTCAGCTAAGAATGTTTCTCATCTAAGTAAAAGAAGAGCATATGTCTTATGGAAAAATTAGAAGTGTCTTTCAAACCAGGCTTGGAGGTGTTATAGTATTAAAACTTTTTCTTTAATTATACAGTTTTCTAAAGGGAAAGGAAGAGAACAGCCAACATCCTGACCAGAAGTAAGGATTTCTACAGCTTCAGAGTCCCTACTTTCTTCAGCCAATATCTGCACTAATTTTTAGCTTATCCAGGAAGAGTTGGTGATAATCACTGGATTATAGCATAATCCCTTCCCACAATCTAACTTCATTTATATTTGTTAGTGCCCTTAACAAAATGATACATACATTATTATGCTGAAGGCCATAGTAAATTTCCATTTAAAAAAATACTTGGTGATTCTGTTCCTGGAAGTTATGTAAAGCCATCACTCAAATTACATATTTCCAAAAGAAATTAAAAACCATTCTTTAAAACCATCAGGTAATCCAAGCAATCACTTTTGTTCATTAATTTTACTCTCAGACAATGAGATGGAGTGATGCCTTTACCTTTGGTGGCCTCAGTTTTCCATTCCCCAGGCAAAATGCTGAGTAGGCTCCCCAAAGGGCAGGCTGGAATGTTGTATCCCTGCAAGAATATCTCACTTTAAAGTTCCTTTCATGCTTTGGATCTTTTATGGCAGGGACTTTGAAAAACCAAACATCCACATTCTTTATATCATGAGAAATTAATTCATGAGTAATTTGACAGTTTAGTACTGGAAATATGATACTGGAATTTTTGGTTCATCTGTGAAAACCTCAGAATTGTGATACACACTAAGCATTAGCACAAGTCTGCAGCCGAGATTTTAAAAAAGCTCACAAGTTAATACAAGGGCTTTTGGCCTTGGTTTTCAAATTCAGACCAGGCATCATTTAGCTCCATGAAAATCATCTTTGCATATTGTTCATAGGGTTGCCCAGTAGCCTATAAAAAAAGAACAAAAACACATTTAGATACCACAGATCAAAATTAAATTCAATTCACTGCTCATATGTGTTCTACATAATTAAAATGCTTTTCTATTGTCACTTTTCTTTTCATATCTTAATCTATGTGATCATATTACTATGGTCTCCCCTGGAAATTCACAAAAGGTAGCAGTAGTCCATCAGTAAGATCACAGAGAGCTTATCTGACAGCAAAAGATGCACCTCCATTTTCCAGAGGTATCTATCAAATCACAAAGCTTAAGGACAGCCTGTCTCCAGCTGACTGCATTTCTAAACCCTCATTTTCCAATTTCTAAAAAATTTAAATTCTTTGAGACTCAGAAGAAGGGCAGACAGGATGTGAAATGTTTTAGGGAATTCCTGTTGCTCTTTCAAATGACTGAAATTCAATATTAATGTTGTTTCTCTTTAAATCCTTCAAAGTCGTCAGAAAAAGTATGGCAAGGCAGAAATTAAATACAGGGAATTCAAGCACATGTCCCAAGAGAGGTTTTCCATGATAACTTCACGTCAGGTGACAGGTACAGTTCATATGACAGCCAGCTGACTCCTGACTGTTTCTATGGATTACACTGGATTCAACTGGGCTGTGAAGCAGCTGAAGTTTCTAATAGTTTGCAGCTCTTGTGCACATATGTACCCAAGAGCATAAATGGACAGTATCGAAATAACAATGAGGTTTAGTTCCATTTAAAAAAATCTCATTGATTCTCACCAATTCTGCCAACTACATTCTAAGGAGTTGTCACTACATGGCTAACCATACTGATAACACCTTCCAAGGAGAAAAGATTTTGTTTGTCTAGCTCTCAGGCCAGTGATACAACTGTAGGTCAGCATTGCATCCAAGCCCTAAATCTAAGTCACTGGCGAATGCACATCTCTGTAAGTCCTTCTTGCATGATTTGTATTATATAGTTTGACTTATTTTTGCCCACTTCATGAAGTTCTAGTACTTAAGTACCTTATTTGAACCCATGGACTTTTCAGTTTTAGTAAATAAATGGACTAATCAAACAGCAAAGTCAAAGTATTTCGTGTTGATATGTGCTCATAAAATAATGAAATGAGGCCCAGACAAGGGACGCCACAGGGCAGGCCGCACTCACTTTATCTGGATGCACCACCAGCACAGCCTTCCTGTACACTTTCTTCACCTGCTCCGGTGTCACCAGGTCTGCCATACCCACTGGCTTCCACTTGGTCTCCCCAGCCCACAGCACAGTGTGCATTGTAGAAAGAAGGGCTCTGATATTTCTCTCTTTGCCTTCTATCCATTCCAGAATCTGTAAACACAGGATATATATAAAAAAGAAAAAAGTTCAACATCTTTAGCATTTAGAGAAATGCAAATAAAAACAACTCTAAGATTTCATCTCACCCCAGTCAGAATGGCAATTATTAAGAATACAAACAATAAATGCTGGTGAGGATGTGGGGAAAAGGGTACACTCATACACTGCTGATGGGAATGCAAATTGGTGCAACCATTATGGAAAGCAGTATAGAGATTCCTCAGAAAACTTGGAATGGGGGGGCTATGGATATAGCTCAGTTGGTAGAGTGCTTGCCTCTCAAGCACAAGGCCGTGGGTTTAATCCCCAGCACCACCAAAAAAAAAAACCAAAAAAACAAAAACAAAACCAACAACTTGGAATGGATCCACCATTTGACCCAGCAATCCTACTTTTCAGTTTATACCCAAAGGACTTAAAACCAGCATATTACAGTGACGTAGCCACATCAATATTTATAGCAGCTGAATTCACAATAGCTAAACTATGGAACCAACCTAGGTGTCCTTCAGCAGATGAATGGATAAAAAAATCTGGTACATATACAAGATGGAATATTACTCAGCCTTAAAGAAGAATGAAATTATGGCATTAGCTAGTAGATGGATGGAGCTGGAGAATATCATGCTAAGAGAAATAAGCCAATCCCCCAAAACCAAAAGTCAAATGTTTTCTCTGATATGCTGATGCTAATTCACAATGGAGAGGGGTACCAGGGCAGAAGAGAGTTACTTCAGATTAGGTAGAGGGAATTGAAGAGAGGGGAGGGGCATGGGGATAGGAAGGACAGTAGAATGTATCAGACATTATTACCCTGTGTATAACAATATGACCAGTGGGATTCTACATCATGTATAACCTGAAGAATGAGAAATTATACTCCATTATATATGATATATCAAAATGCATTCTACTGTCATGTGTAACTAATTAAAACAAATAAAGAAAGAAAAAAAGAAATTCAGATGTTATCTAGTGAAGAAGGTTTCTACCAGTACTCTCATCATCCGTCCCAATGACATCACATACTTTGAGGTATCCTGCATGTTCCAAGCTGCTTTTTTCAACTGGAATGCATTTCCATCTCCACTTCCTGCCTTGTCTCTTCCCAGCCCACACTGCTCCCCACAGTACTGGGGATTGAATCCAGGGCCTCACGCATGCTAGGTAAGTGCTATACCACTGAGCGACATCCTTAGCCCTTTTTATTATTTTAACACAGGGCCTTGCTAAGTTGCCTAGGCTGGCCCTGAATTTGTGATCCTCCTGCCTCAGCCTCCCAAGCTGCTGGGATTACAGGTGCGTACTATCAATCTTCAACATTCTTCAAAAACCTGCCAGGAATTTCACACAGTTCACTTCTGAGACTTTGAATTCTTTCTTCTTTACCCCTTGAATTAATTATACAATCCTAAAGTATCCATGAGGTGACACCCGCATCAGTTTTGTTTCCTGAACTCAATAAACATCCCCTTTCTAAAAAGCCAAACTTGTCTGGGCTACTGCACCTTAAGCATACTCTCTTCAGGATCTGTGCTTCCCTTTGCTGTAACCTGGGTTCACCTCTTCCTGCCTTTAGGCAGAACTGTTGGAGAAAATGTACCCTTTCTTTCTTACTGCTGTATTCAGGCCAAATAATCTACCTGGCACAGAGTAGAGCTCATAAAGTTTTATTAAGGGATTGATCCATTTTGTCCTTTACTCAAACTATGAACATTCATAGTTGGAACCTTCATGGTTGGAACAAATGAGGTGATTAAGGAATCACAAAAATGCAACTGCAGTTAGCACCTAGTAGGAGTTCAGCGAGTACTTGCTGTTGATGAGCGGTTCAGTCATGGTTAATGATGACTACTTTCCTAAACAATCAAACAACCAAACGTGGGTTTAAAAAGAACTTTATTAAAAACTTTATTAAAAAAATATGTCAGAGTTTACTTAATGAACAAAGGTCATTAGAGATGGAGCATAAAGTTTTGGAAGGAACAGTAAGCCCCTGTGATGTTTTCTGACCTGAGAATCAAATGTAAATGAGGAATCTTCCATTGCTCTCAAAAAATATTAAAAGATCTAAACAAATGGTGCTGGGAAAACTAGAAATCCATATGCAGTAAAATGAAATTAAACCCCTATCTCTCAACCTGCACAAAACTCAACTCAAAATGGATCGAGGACCTAGGAAACAGACTAGAGACCCTGCATCTAATAGAAGAAAAAGTAGGCCCAAATCTTCATCATGTTGGTTTAGGACCAGACTTCCTTAATAAGACTCTCAGAGCACAAGAAATAAAAACCATAATTAATAAATGGGATGGATTCTAACTAAAAAGCTTTTTCTCAGCAAAGGAAACAATCAAAAATGTGAAAAGAGAGACTACAGAGTGAGAGAAAATCTTTTCCACACACACTTCAAATAAAGCACTAATCTCCAAAATTTATAAAGAACTTAAAAAAGCATTACACAAAAAATACAAAAAACCCAATCAATAAATGGGCTAAGGAACTGGGCAACTTCACAGAAGATATACAGGCAATCAACAAATACATGAAAAAGTGTTCAAAATCTCTAGTAATTAGAGAAATGCAAATCAAAACCACCCTAAGATTTCATTTCACCCCAATTAGAATGGCTATCATCAAGAACACAAACAATAATAGGTGGTGGCGTGAATGTGGGAGAAAAAGGCACACTCATACATTGCTGGTAGAGTTGCAAATTGGTGCAGCCACTCTGGAAAGCAGTACATAGATTCCTCCGAAAACTTGGAATGGAACCACAATTTGACCCAGTTATTCCTCACCTCCATTTATACCCAAAGGACTTAAAATCAACATACCACAGTGATGCAGCCACATCAACGTTTATATCAGCTCAATTCACAATACCTAGATTGTGGAGCCAACCTAGATGCCTGCCCTTCAACAGATGAATGGATAAAGAAACGGGTATATGTACACAATGAAATATTATTCAGACATAAAGAATAAAATTATGGCATTTGCAGGTAAATGGATGGAGTTGAAGAATATCATGCTAAGTGAAATAAGCCAATCCCCAAATATCAAAGGCCTAATGTTTTCTCTGATAAGTGGATGAGGATACATAATGGGGGGGGCAGGGGGTTAAGAGAAGAGTGGAAGAACTTTGGATTTTGTAGAGGAAATGAGGTGGGGGAGGGGGCAGGGGAAGGAAAGATAGTGGAAGGAGACAGACATCATTACCCTATGTACATGTATGATTACACAACTGGTGTGAATCTATATCGGGTACAACTATAGAAATGAAAAGTTGTACTCCATTTGTGTACAATGAATTAAAATGCAGTCTGTAAAAATAAATAAAATTTAAAAATATTAAAAGATCTATACATATACATCTAATGTGTCAGGAAATAATGTCTAATCTGTCAGGAAACAATGGAGAATAGCAGTGTGTATAAAAAAATATATATGTGATTGATTTGCTATGAAAGCCCTGGTTTTGGAGAAAGATTAGACCCTGATCTTTCAATTTATTATACTGTCAGCATATATAGCATTTCATCATGTAGCAATTCAGCCTCTCCATCTGTGATGAGCATTCCAGTTCTCTTGATCTTTACAACCTCTTCCACCACCTCATACCATCCACCAGCATAACCACCCCTCTGTCTCAAAGCTAATCCTCATCCACCTGTCCATACACACATAAGACCCTCCTTTATGAGGATTATTTCCTCACCTGCAAAATAAAGGCATCAGCATCACTGATTTGCAAACTTTAAAAAAAAAAGTTCAGAAACATTCCCCCACCCACCCAAACTGAATCTCACCTAGACCTTCAGAATCAAAAATAGAATAAAAGTAGAACTTCTCTGACTTAAAAGTGGAGGAGGTTACTGGGGAGGCCAGGATGCATGCTTCCCTCAGCCTCCCCCTCCTCCACCTTCAAAACCCCCTGGTCTGATGTTATAGGTGTGGTAATTCCTACGTATATAAACATTTCTATCAACAGAGAACAGATCCTGAGGGCTTTGGTCAATACAGTCAAAAAAAAAAAAAAAAAAGCTCTCAATGCAAAAGAGAAAATAAAATACAAATAATACATTCTTCTTCCCACCAAATTGTACTGATTCACCTTTAGAATCTGAATGCCATCTGAATAACAAAACCATACCCTAAAGCATGCCACTGCTATCTCTGCTCATACCACTGGCTGTCAAGATGAGGTCAGAACAGTTTCTGTGGGAGTACGTTAAAGTCAAAGAGGGCATGGCTCATTTGAACAGGTAAACAAAGGAAAGCTGGGTTTACCAAATCATGAAGTAAGTTTTATTTTATTAAAGAAACTAAGCAGCATGTGCAACCCTCCCCAAAACCACTTAGCTATAAAAGGGCATGGCTGAGGAAAGGAAGGATAGGATAACATAAAGAACCAATCAAATATAAAATAGAGGAGGGACAGGAAGTCTAATCGAGGACAGGGAATGGGAGAGGAAAAGGAGGATGGGAGCAAAAAGGTGGAGGGAGAAAACGAGGATCATGAACTGAAATCGACTTCTACACATGTTTGAGTTTGTCAGAATGAACTCAACTACTATGTATAACTATAAACTAATAAAAAAGGGCAGGGGGTGGCACATAGCTGTACTCAAATCACAGTTTCAGTGTCCAACTGAGCTAGGGCAGTTGCCAGAATATGGTGCCTTCCAGTGGTGCTGCAGGAGAATGTCTGTGCCCTGTCTCAAACTCGTGTCTTGAAATCCTAACCCCCAAGGTGGTGGTATTAGGAGTGGGGTCTTTGGAGATAATCGGTCAGACTGATGGCTCCACACCCATGACTTTGTCACAAGACCTTGTGGTGTAGGATAATCATACTCATGGGGGCTCACTCACCTTTAATTTTTCAGGATCCATTTCCTTAGCCATCTCCTCCTTTCTCATCTCAGCTATTGTTCGAGGTCCCTTTTTGTCTTTGTGAGCATTGAAACCTTGACTAGACAGTAGGTCTTCAAAATCAGCTGCTTTTTGTTTCCCTTCTGTAATATAATGATTGAAAATCATTACAGGTTTTATTCTTAAACAGAATATCATCATGATCTCATAGGACTTGGAGTCTTCAAAGTGCTTTTATATGCATGGATTCACCTTGGCCCTCACACACTCCCTGTGAGCAAGTGCAGAGGGCTGGCTCTGAGTTATTCCATGATGAATAGAACACAGTTTTCAGGCTGTGCCACGAGTCACTCCATTTTGAATACAAGTAGAGGTAGAATGACTGTGCACCCTCTTTGCACAAGTAAATAACCACCATTTTCCTAGCACAATCATAAGGTACAAACTGATAACTAAACTGTGCTAATAAAAATGATCACCTATGAACTTACCAAATTAAATCAGAAGCACATAAATGTGTAGTCGTATCAAACCCATTATCAGAAAAAAACAGGCCCATGAGCTTATTGAATACCAGACTACCAAATAAAGCAACCCCCTCACGTGAGACCCATAAAAGGAGGAGCACCCCGAGACTGGGTACAATAGTACACTGACCCCATCACCTGGACACTTGCCACGAGCCTTGCCCAGGAAAAATGCCATAGCAACAAATATCCAATTCACTGCTCCTGGGCTTCAGCTCAGTGCAGTTTCTCCCACAGGACGACAACTCATGGGCCCACTCCAAGCTGACACCTCAAGCTGATGCTTCAAGCTGACACTCTTGAAACTGCACTCCATCCAAACCCTAGCCTACAGTAAACTCCATGCTCTGACAGCTCTACACCCTGAACAAGTTCTTCAGCTGGTTTGTACTCTTATCTGACCACCTGCAGTGACTCTTGCATTTGTATCTGCTCCCTGCCTTTGCTCTCAGTTTGGTCTCCTGAACCCCCGTGGCCACCATGACCCTTTCTTAGTCTTTCTGTAACCTAAATATATATATACATCATTGTGTGAAGTATGATGCATGACTTGAGTGTCATAGATATTAGAAATTAAGATTGGAATGGAATAAAAGAACTTGTAATGGCCCAGTCTGTGAGTACTAGGTGACCCACAAATAATGGGTCAACAGCAAACAATGAAAGTGGTATAGATTATGAATTTATTGTCATTTAATAAATTCTGACATGTGGAAAGACACAAACATGTTTGGTCTATGTTCATGGTTCTTGTGTACAACAGTAAAGTAAATCTCATGCCCATTTTATAAATGAAGAAAATGAAGTACAGAGAACTTAAGAGATCTGTTCAGAATCATATATACACGGCAAGTCTAGGACTGGGGTTTGGGTCATTAAGTTAAATCCAATTCCATTTCCACTGTTTCAGATGAAGATACTCATGATTTCCCCCTGCTATAATTAATAAGCATCAGTGATGGGACAGGGTCTGGGTTTTGGTACTTGAAATCAATGCATGCTACCACTTCCCTGTCCATACCCAGCTGATAGGTTTCATCAATCATAATGCTTTCTCCCCACCAGTGTGGTGTGGTCTCACCATATATTTTGCAACCCACTTGGAAAAGCAGCCCAGCAGGATGGCAAAGAGCAAAGACTGGAGTCAAACCACCCAGATTTGAATTCCAACTCAGTCACTTAGCAATCTGACTTCAAACAAGTTATTTACCATCACTAAGCCTAAATTTCCTCATCTGGAAAATGGGGATGTGTTAAAAATATTACTCGCCTTCTAGGGTTGTGGTATAAGAATGAATGCCTTAATATCTGCAGAGCTTGGAATGGTACCTGTTTGTTAAATTAAAACACAGCAACCACACAGCTCACATCAATAAACAAAAGTCAGTTTCTTAGTTGAAATCCATTTATCAACTCTAGACTTGAAAACATTGCGGACCCGTACTTGCATGTTCACATGCTAAAATCTAAGTGCTCCAAGCCTGGGGTTTCATCTGTCTTGCTTACTGCCATATCCTCGGTGTTTTCTACAAAGAAGATGCTCCAAGACGCTCACCCAACATACATGCAAAATATAAATGGAGGGTAAAAATGGAATGGAGTCATTCCACGTGACTCTATGGAATTACCCCAGGAATTACCCTGCTAACCAAAGAATGAACATGATGTCACATCTTCCTGACACAAGCATTTCCATTGTGTTACTTGTGAAAAGGCACCTGTTTCATAGTCATAGAGCATGACAGGTAAGAGTTGGGGTTCTGGAGCCAGATTGCTGGGATTTAAATCTAGGCTCTCTCGCTTACAACTCGAGAAATCACTTTATAGATCTGCATCCTGGATCCCTCATCTACAACATGGAGTTGGTTTTGAAGATTATATGAAATAATACATTTAAAAAACCCCTAGGATAACACCTGGCATGTAGTAAGTACTTGATAAATGTTGGTTAGTGCTGCTGTGAAGACTAGAAGAATTGGCTGTTCATTTCCATAGAGAAAGACCCTCAACCCCATCAGAGGGAATGATCAAATCAACTGAAATGTCAGGTATATCAAAATAAGTCTTTTGAGGACTAGAATCTAACCATTCCTGTTATGCAAAGTGGATTATTTTTCACTCATTGTCAAGAATCCCAGCCAGAGCGTCCTCTAGCATTAGTGCTAACACCAGCTCAGGAATCCACTAACCAGAGCATAAGAAAGACCAAATGTCCAAGACATGTACAGGCTCTCACTAGGACCTAAGGTTCCCGAACTTTTTCTTCTACACCCTCTTCCAAAGGAAATAACAGCTTGAAGATCCATTCGCCCCTCTACCCACATCCATTCCAGATTCATTTGGTGCCTATCCTATCCCATGTACTATGCTAGATTCTAATGATGATGTGCCAAATAAGACACAGTCTTGCCACCTGTCTCCTTCCAGTCCAGAGAGAGACAGACATAAACCAGCAATCACAAAGTGGTACACATGATTGGGAGCACAGTAGACCTGGGATGCTCCAGGTACTGCCTTGAGAGTAAGGATCACACGGTATCTCTAACAAGATTGTTTCTGAAATTACTGGAATTGTTTTTTGTCACCTTCAGATGCAAAAACCCCGACAGGCAGTATGACAACACAGACAGGTCACTCAATAGCTAGACCCCATGTCATCATCCTTACCCAAATTAGCTGATCCTTTCCCACGCTCGCTCTGGCCCCCAGGTGCAGCTGAGAAGCTCACATTGTAGTTGGGTCGGTTCTGGGGGGAAGAGTGTGGCATGCTGGCCTGTGGCTTAGACTGTGGCTGCTGCCAGCTGTAGCCACCTCCCTGCTGCCATCCTCCCGCCATGGGCTGGGGAGATGCTTTCTGTGGTGAGCTGAGAGGTGGAAATCCTCCACCCAACCCAGTCGGTGTGGTGGGTTTGCTGGCAAATGAAGAACTACCTACAGAAAGAAGGGGAGAAAGAAGGTCAGATTATTTTGAATTGCCTCTAACTCTTGCATCTCAAGGTACCGTTTGCAATAACTAAAGTGAAAATGCCTTGAATGAGAGCATAATTAACCTTCCTAACAGGTAAAGAAATTGTAGGAATATCTATTATTTCCTTAATCTCCACAATGACAGTTTTAGGTATATATTCATTCTTTCTTTCTTCGGATGAACAAACTGCAGCTTGAAGTACTTAAGTGATTTTGTCAAAGTCATGCAGCCAGAATGTGGCAGAACTGGGACTTGAATCTAGACCTTTGATTCCAAGACAGAAGAACCCTGGCTTTTCCCACTATGCCAATCCTCCCTCACCTCCCACCTTCTGAGCAGATTTTATTTCCTCACTATAGTATAAACTAATAGATGACAAGATCAGGGAATAGAGCAAAGTTCATGCATTAAGATGCTATTTAACCATCAATGATCAGAATTAATTATTGCTTGCTGTGCGAATACAAGTATTGTTAGTGCCCAAGAGTAAATAAAATTATTTTAAAATTTTGCAAGGAAATTTCATCTTCACACTGCTTGTACTTCATGACAGTTTTTAAAGAGGTAAAATGCAAAGCTGAATGATGGTGAGCTCCAAGGACCCTTCCATGCAAAAATATACATGCGATTAAGTTTATATAGCTCTTCAGAGTTTGTAAAATGGGGTTATTTGCATTAGTACCTTTGACCTACCCAAGTGCCCAGTGCCTAGCATAGTGCCTGGCACATAGTAGATATTCAACAAAACTAGAGGAAGAATGAATGAATAAACAAGGCAGGCGAGAATGAATGGCAAATGAGTGACAGAGCTGGACTCAAACACAGGTTGATTCCATAGTCAGTGGTAGTGACATAACATTTCCAGTGGGGAAAAAAAGAGGAGTCCCAGGATCAGAATAGAGGGGAAATATCTTACTTTCCATAATCCCACCATACCATCACTTAGCAGATTAGTAGTATTACTGGCCCCACTTTAAAAAGAAGGGAATCAAGGCTCAGAAAGGTTCACTGGCATCTCATGACCACATAGGTAGTTAACAGAGCTGGATTTGACCATATGCATCCTGCTTCATTCTCACAACAGAGTTCCTAATTCCTCCCCAAAACTCCGAGCCTTTTCTACAACTCCTCCCTTACTATGTCTTCTTTCTACAGATGTTTGCCCTCTGTTCTGACCCTGGAACTCCTCTTTCCTTCCCCACTGTGAAAACTGTATCATGGCCACTGGACTTGGAGTCATTGTGGGGTTTAGCCCAGCCCTGTCGCTCATTCACCATTCACTTTTGCATTCACTCATTCATTCACTCATATTTGTTGAACACCTACTAAGTGCCAGGCATTATGCTGGGCACTGGGAATATACACAAAACAAAATATAGAAAATCCTTCTAAATCTAAATCTTCTAAAGCTGGGGGAAAAACTTCACCTCTTTGAACCTCGATTTCCTCCTCCTATCTCTATATCCTAGGTATAATATGAAGACACAACAACTATATGAAAGTGCTTTATAACACCCACATTAAGTAAACTAAGAGGCATTATATATTACAACGTAAGACAAGCTCCTATGTCAAGTACATGCCTGGGGTCCCATATGGGCTCACAACTACCTGGTCATAGGAACAGGTAATGGCAGGGTTTGTGCCAAAGTGTAGCATGGCCCTTGTCATTCCATGTCATTCACAGCATGAGGCCTCCTCATGTGCCCTACTACTCCTGTCAATAGCACCTCAACACACACCTAATGTTGGGTATTCATTCTCCCCTAGGGTTTCAATTTGCATTTTATGGATGTTTCCTTTATTCTAAATAAAGGAAATTTTAAATTTTGTAAATATGGAAAACCCTAAAGAACAACTACACAAAAACCACCTTCCATACTCCCACCACACTTGTCACTTATTGTTATTTTATGAAACACTGTTGAGCCAGGCTGCAGACGTAACATGACCTGCTGCAGACACTGACCCTGTCTCTCGTGGGGCCCAACACTAGGACTTTCTGATGTCGAACCTTCCAAGCTTCCAGAATATTTTCTACCCTCACTCAGCAATTCTAATTGTTAATGCTACTGAATCAGTGAATTGACAGAAATACACATCAGTAGCTAAGCCCAGAGGTTGCTGCTATGGTCATTAAAGCTAATGCAGTGCTTCTCAACCTTGACTGTGCATCAGAAGTGCCTGGGGGAAAAAAATTTTTTTAATGCCCCATCCTGGGTAGACCACCATAGTGGATATTTTACATGTGATTAAGATTTCTCTCTTGCAATCTATTAGAAGCTCCAATGAGGAGGAATTTTATCTGTCTTGATCCTTTATTATAGCCTAAATACTTAGCAGAGAGGAGGCCATCAAAAATACCTGTTGAATGAGGGGGTTAAGGCCCAAGGGTGGAAAACCATTGCCAGGGTGAGCTGAAGTGATCTTCCTTTCCACTCTCAGCTTCACCTGCTCAAAACTTGTTTCTGCTCAGAGTGCTTAAGACCTCCAAGTAAGTAAGTCTGGAAGGGATGAGAAGTCCCTTCTTCAATTTTCCTTTTAATCCATTTCTACTGTCTCCCTCTATTAAATATCAGGTGGTTCTTCTGCCATTGCTTAGTTTCATTACCTTATCTTCTCTTGTAGCAACCTGAGGTGGCTTTTCCCATACCTACTCCTCCCCATTCCTATCAGTTCTCTACAGAATATCCAGAATCACCCTCCTAAAATGCAAAATTACCTCCTCAATTTGCACTCAGCTTGAAGTCCAAACCAATTCTCAAGTCTTTCCTGAGTTGATCATACCTGGTCAACACCATTCCTTCTTCCCTCCTCTCTTCTACCACAGATACCAGTTCGTCCTGCTCTCCAGCATTGTGTGGGGCCTTTAAACACCCTCTTCCCTCTGCCTGGGTGCTTTTCCCTGGCTTGATGCTAACCATACCACACATTTCAATTTAGAAGTCACCTCTTCAGGCCCTTCCCTGTTGCCCCAGATTCTGGCTTAGGTTATCTCAGTATACCTGTGAACATCTTCAGTCCTCTAGAGCCTGTCAGACTGCAGTGGCTATGTAACAGAAGAGGTCACCTTGGAGCTTATAAAACTCCATACACAAGCCACATACAGATCAGTTATATCTGAATACTGTGGGAGGAACCAAGGCATTGGTGTTTGTATCAGAATTGTTTAGTGTGAAAATATCTTAAGGAAGACCCTCTCTTTTGTCTTTTTTCAACTGCAACTATATAATTCATAAGTTTAATTTTTGCTTTCCCAGAACCTCCCTAAGAGTGAAAAACTTCTGGTTCACAGCTCTCACTTATACTTTAGGAAAGTCACTTAACTTTTCCAAGTTGTGTGCCTTAAAAAGTGGTGAAATTTAAGAAAACGATTTCCTCAGAAGGCATGTGCAAAATACCAAAGAATTCTTAAATTGTTAAAATAGGTTTGTGTTTGTAGTGATATGGGTGTAGCTACTCTGAAAGTATTTGTCTTATTCAGGGAAATGGATGATACTCAAAAGTAGAAGAAGTCACAAAAGAACACTGTGGTGTTTGGCTTGTAGTTACTGTTATGGTGTAGATATGAGACGTTCCCCAAAAACTCATGTGTGAGACCATCCAAGAATTTTCAGAGATAAAATGATTAGATTATGAGAGGTGTAACCTATCTGTAATTAACACACTGATAGATTAACTGGGTAGTAACTGTAGGCAGATAGGGTGTAGTTAGAGAAAGTAAGCTGCTGGGGATGTGAGTGGGATTTAACATTTTGTTCCTAGTGAGTGGAGTTCTGTCTCTGATTTCTAGTTGCCACATCCTGAGCTATTTTCCTGCCATGATGCCCTTCCATCATGATATTCTGCCTCACCTCAGGCCAGGAGCTGTGGAGTTGGCCAGCCATGGGCTGAACTACTGAAACCATGAGCCCAAATAAACTTTTCCTCTCTAAAATTGTTCATGTCAGGTCTTTTGGTCACAGAGGTGAAAAGCTTAATAAAACACACACACATACACATACACACACACACACACACACAAAGTATGTATATATATATATATATACATATATACTTATGTATATATATAATATTTATCTTCACTCATCTCCTGTCTGTTTCCTAAAAGGTAAAGCAGAAACACTCCAGTAGCAATGAATACCTTTAGCACACAGATCTTGGTTTCTAAATGCTACTCCACACAAAAAGGAACACAGGTCCCTTGAAGAATGACTGCTTCTGGAACTGGGTATAACGAATTCAAGATACACCTGGAACACTGCACTATGCCATAAAAGTAGTTCTCAAAAATGATGTGATCAAGTGAAAAGGACATTTAAAAAAAAAAAAAACAGAACAAAGGGGCTTTTAAGAACCAAATCAAGGAAAGAAGACCAACAAAGTAAATAGGCAGTTAATGGATGAATAAACCATTGTACCAAAAAAGAATGCATTAATCTGTTCTGAAGATAGAGATGGATGACAGATATGATGACAGACAGATAAGTAGATAGATAGATAGACATACAAGTCTTCCTTACAGTAAAATACCAGATAACTAATAAATTTAGAAACAAGGAAAGAATTAGAAAATCACAATCTTCAATTATCATAGTAATAATTGCTTCAGGAAAGAATCATTAGTGAATGCTGCTATGGTTTGAATATGTGGTTATCCCCCAAAAGTTCATGTGTGAGACAATGCAAGAACATTCAGAGACAAAGTGAATAGATTATGAGGGGTGCAGCCTAATCAATGACTTAACCCACTGATGGGATTAATCTGGTGATAACTGTAGGCAAGTAGCAGGCAGGGTGAGGACAGAGGACATGTCACTGGGGCATAGCTTTGGGTTTCTATTTGTCCCTGGTGTGTGTGTGTGTGTGTATGTATATATCTATATATGTATAGATATATATATATCTCTATATGTATAGATATATATATATCTCTCTCTCTCCTTCCTGTTTACATTGTCCTGAACTGCCTTCCTCCTCTACTCCTTTCTGCCATGATGTTCTGCCTCACTTTAGGCTCAGAGTAATGGAGTTGGCCCTCTATGGACTGAGATTTCTGAAACTGTGAATGATAAATAAACTTTTCTTTGCTTTAAAATTATTCTTGTGAGGTCCCTTGGTCAGAGGCAAAAAAGATGATTAATCCAAGTGACTTGGGAGGCTGAGTCAGGAGGATCGCGAATTCAAAGCCAGCCTCAGCAACTTAGCAAGGCCCTAAGCAACTCAGTGAGACCCCGTCTCTAAATAAAATACAAAATAGGGCTGGGGATGTGGCTCAGTGGTGGAGTGCCCCTGAGTTCAATCCCTGGTTCCAAAAAAAAAAAAGATGATTAAAACAAATGCTAAAACTATTGGGTAAAAGTCAAATAGAAAGTAGTATATTCTCAAGTAGGATTATCTCAAAATATTTCTCCCAGATTATTTACTAGCTACAAAAGGAAACTGATAATTTCACAGTGAAGAAATGTGGCAGACATCATCTGATCCAAAAATTAAGATCAAACCCAACTGAGACTTTTCCTGTCAGTCTGAATGTGTCAAATATCAATATCATAAAAGACAGAGTAAGGTTAAGGAATGTTTTCAGACTAAAGGAATCTAAAAAGACATGACAACTAAATTTAAGATGTAACACTGGATTTTTAAAAAGAACTTCCTATAAAAATCACCTATTCAGAGAGGCCTTTCTTAACTACCTGCTTCCTAAAATAATACTCCAGACCATCCATCATTTACCGCCTCCTTCCTTTCCTTATGTGATCCTTTGTCATTTTCTTATTTCTTTTTCCATAGTATTTACCATGGGACTATGAGTGCAAGCTCCAGAGATAGACATCTTGGTGTCAAAGCCTTGTGACTTGGGCATGTTATGTAAACTACTGTGCCCCAGTTTCTCTATCTATAAAATGAGGATTATCATATATGATTTGGATATGAAGTACCCCCCAAAAGCTCCAGAGTTAACGCAGGAATATTCAGAGGTGAGATGATAAGATTATGAAAATGGTAATATAATCAGTCCATCCTACTTTGAATGGACTGACTGGTAACTCTGTGTGGCTAGAGGAGGTAGGTCACTGGGGATGTGCCCTGGAAGGGTTCATCTTCCTTGTGACTTGCTCACAAAACATTTTTCCTATAACCACTATTAATTTATGGTGAAAAACATTGGAAATACGGCCCCCTCCCCTTTTCTTTCTTTCTGCTTCCTGGCTGCCATGAATGGAACAACACTCCTCCACCACCATACTCTTCTACCATGATGTTCTGCCTCACCTTGGGCCCACAGCAGTGGAGTCTGTCCACCATAGACTGAATCTCTGAAACCATGAACCAAACTAAACTTTTCCTCCTCTAGGTTG
>JAJEJO010002252.1:84270-116703 GCA_020662805.1 Glaucomys volans | reverse complement strand
GGGGGTTGATTTTTATTAAAACAGTGCTAGCTAGCATAGAGAAAGCACATAGTAAATATCTGATGATGAATAAAGATATAAAAAATGAATGGTGGTATTTTAAGTAGAATTTCACCTAATGTTATTACTTAAAAATTTGAAAATTACATTAAGATACAAAGAAGGGAAGAAGATGACTACCCAAAATAATTTCAAGATTTCCTTTTTTTTTTTTTTTTGGAACCAGGGGTTGAACTCAGGGGCACTCCACCACTGAGCCACATCCCCAGCCCTATTTTGTATTTTATTTATATACAGGGTCTCACTGAGTTGCTTAGGGCCTCACTAAGTTGCTGAGGCTGGCTTTGAACTCATGATCCTCCTGCCTCAGCCTCCCAAGTCGCTGGGATTATAGGTGTGCGCCACCGCACCCAGCTTCAAGATTTCCTAAAAAGAAAAAAAGAAGTCTAAAGAGTACAAATGCAAAGTCGGGATTCTGACACAATTACTGGCAAAAATGGCAGTGTGCCCACACAGCCTGCAGACGATTTGGCTCTGAATGTCTCAGGAGGACTTTCTGACAACACAGACTATTATGGTCAATGTGAACCTTTGTGTCAGGGTCACCCAGTGCTTAACCACCCTGGACTGCCCCAGAGGAGAAAGGAAAAAAGAAGAAGAATGGGTTTTGGAACTTGTACTTCAATGAACCACTCCTTGAACGCAGGTTCTTTGGTAAGATAGGCTCACCGTCATATCCCTATGGAAGAGCATCAACATGAACACTGACTCTCAGAAGTTTTGCAGTAATCAAAATCCACAGAACCCAGTGTTTCCCAAACTCACTTGCTCACAGAATACCTGTCCTGTATCTTCTATTAACTTATGGTGAAAACATGAAACAGACCAGGAGAGTCGATTTTTTTGTGTAGAATTTTACAAACTGACCAGAGAGTGTGGGTAAGGGGAGGAAAAAGACTAACAGTGTGAGGCCCTCCTGGGTAACACTACAGTAAGATTTCTACAAGGCTGGTGTCATGTGACACAAATCGCCCACCACCACCACCCTCATCTCTGACCATTTCCCCACACATTACCTTTGTGACAGTCAAACCCTAGTGTCAGACGCTCCTGGAAGCTCTAACTACATTCATGTTACAAATCCAAGATTAGGCAGTAGAAAAATGAATTATAGAAATTATTTCTAACCCAATATTTAATGCCTTTTTTAAAATTTCAACTTTCAGAATATAGCTTAAGTGTATATACTCTTTTAGGTCCTTGGTAGCAATGACAATTTGTGATGACCGAGATTTGTACATGAGGCTTTTTAACCTCAATTGTCATTTATATTTTAACTTGCTAAGCTTATACCTAGTGTCCCAAGGTCAGCAAAAGGATCCAGAGTCTGGGGCTTGTTTTGATGAGTAGGCGTGCCATGGGTGGATCCTGTTGGGCTGGTGGCAGCTGATTTGCTTCCCATTCCAAAACCTCCTATAAAGGAAATTAAAAATTAGTTAGTTCTCAAAGGCTGAATTCTAAAATTCAGAATTTTAGAGCTACTGGTTATTTGTCTCTAAATCAAATTAGGAAAGGGTTTGAAAACGTATGAGGAGTTTCTAGACCCTGTTTCTCTGACTTGGGTGAATGGTGACTGGGGCAAGGACAAGGCACAAAACAGGTACATGCTCTTTCCTGACCATACACATTAACTATTATTTCCACTGTTTCCCTCTCATGTTGCCTGACTTCATTCTTTCTCATGGGATTTGGAATCTGGCCTGGATGTGAATTCTGGCTCTGCTTCTTCCTACATAAGTTACCTTGGGCATCTTGCTTAGCATCTTTGAGTTCAACATTTTACTATCTTTTTTTTAAAGCAAATACTACAAAATCAAAATCACAGACAATAAAAGCAAAAAGCAGACAAATGTTCCTACACTGAACTTGAGAACTTCTGTACAGCAAGGGAAACAGTCAACAGAGTGAAAAAACAAACCATGGAATGGGAGAAAGAATTCACCAACTTAAATATCTGATAAAAAGGGTAAATATCCAGAATATATAAAGAGCTTCTACAACTTAACAACAAATTAACAATTAACATGGCTGAAAAATAGTCAAAGAACTTGAACAGACATTTCTCCAAAGAAAATTTATAAATGGCCACAAGCATATAAAAAGATTTTCAACATCTCTAATTATTAGGGAAACGCAAATCAAAATGATGATGAGCTATAGCCTCACACTTGTTGGGGTGGCTGTTATCAAAATAACAAAAATAACAAGTGCTGGGGAAGGTGTGAAAAAACTGGAACCCTTGTGCACTATCAGTAGGAATGTAAAATGGTGCAGCCTCAGTGGAAAGTAGTATGAAGGTTCCTCAAAAATTTTGAAGTAGAACTACCATATGATCTCATTCTAGGTATATATCTAAGGAATTAAAAGCAGGACCTCAGGCTGGGGATACCAACTCTCAGTTGGTAGTAGAGTGCTTGCCTGTAAAGCATAAGGCCCTGGGTTCAATCCCCAGCACCACACACACACACACACACACACACACCAAAAAAAAAAAAGCAGGACCTTAAAGAGACACTCATGTTCATTGCAGCATTGTTCACAACAGCCAAGAGGTGGAAGCAACTTACTTGTCAATTGACAGTGAAAGACAGAAAATGTGGCGTGTATGTCAAATGGAATATTATTCAGCCTTAAAAACAAATAAATGTTGT
This sequence comes from Glaucomys volans, assembly GCA_020662805.1. Taxonomy (NCBI): domain Eukaryota; kingdom Metazoa; phylum Chordata; class Mammalia; order Rodentia; family Sciuridae; genus Glaucomys; species Glaucomys volans. Next base: position 113,992 of record JAJEJO010002252.1, on the reverse strand, counting down.
GATGTCATACAACATGGAAGCATCTGAGACATCATGTGAAATGAAATAACCCAGTCACAGAAAGAAAAATGCTCAAAGACTCCATGATGTAAGGTAAAGTAGTCAAACTCATAGACACAGAAAGTAGAGTTATGAGCGATTGTTACCCAGGGCTGAGGAGTGTGAGAGATGGGAAGCTGTTCTTTGGTGGGTGTGGAGTTGCAGTCACGCATGATTGGCAGGGGTTTCAAGGTCTATTGTACAACAATACGCATGTGTTGACTGTATGCTTAGAAATTGTGGAATAGGTAGATTTTTTTTTATGACTTTTTTAAAGCCACAATGAAAACAAAAGGAAATAGCCACTGCTTCAGAAAGTTGTGGTAAGTACCTTGTGTGTGTGTGTGTGTGTGTGTGTGTGCGCGTGTGTGTACACACAGTGTTAGGAACTCAGCAACAGAGAACACAGACAGTTCTCGTTCAGTTAGTGTCAGAGTAGACACGAGAAAGACATCTTATATGTTACCAACAGATCCAACCCTGAAACAAGTACTTTGTGAAGAAGGAATATTCTTATTTAGTCAGTGAAAATATTTATATTATTTTACTTAAACTTCCATAACTGTGTGAGATAAAAATTATCATCCCCATTTTGCTGATAAGAAAACTGAGTCTGACTTATTCAAAAGGTAGAATTAGACATGTATCAGATCTGTCTGATCCTACTGTAAAGACAGACCTTCAGCAGATGAGAGTCATGTCACCATGTTATTCTTAGGGATGATGAACACAAACTACATATAGGTGGGCATAGGTGGGCTATAACCCCCCTGTGGGTATTCACTTCATCTTGGGTGAAGAATTATGTACGCAATTAGCAATTGCTTAATGTGTACAAAAAAGAACTGCTGCATTTACCTGGTTTGGCATGCCAGTCCCAACCTCCAGAGACATCTGGCTGAATGTTCACAGCAGGGGTGCTAGAAGCTGCAAGTGGGGAGAAGAAAAAGAATGAGAAGAAGATCCCTCAGAAGCCACTTTCTGAGTTCACACAGGACAAAGCCATCCCTTTAGCAGAGCCTGCCTAGCTTCTCAAGATCCCAGCACTCACTCCTCCTCCTGGGCTGTCTCCACACTCTGCAGCACTTGGCAGAATTTTCTGCCTAAATCCATGGCTCACCCGAAGTTTCACAGAAGCCATAGATTATTTGTCTCTGTTCCTTCTTTGCACTACCTTTGTTTTACCTCAATGTTCTCCCACTTGGGATTATAACTGTGTATCTGTTTTCATGAAACTTTGAGTCCCTCCAAGGCAGGAATTCTCTCTTTCATCTTTGTGTGTCCCACCTCTATACTTAACACAGTGGGCAATAAGAAAATTGGGGGGAAATCCTTCAACTCAATTCACCTTAGCTTAGCATTAACAAGTGTACTAAGCATGATCCACTTAGATCTGAAATTCCATTTTCTCCTTTGTTGTGACAAGAACTGAGAATTATGAATCATTCAGAGCAATGACTGGATACCACCCACTATGCTGGTGATGGGGATATGTCTCTTGTCACTCAACAGAAACCTATTACAGCTTCAAAATAGATAATTCTGACCCTTCTCAAAGATCCAAACATAGAATTTAAAAGAAATGTTCTGCTGTAAGAAAGATTTTCTTTTTACAGTACCATTAAGCTTTGCCCATAAAAATGAGTGAGTAAAATGCAAACACAAAGTATCTTCCCATCTGTACACTAAAAAGCACACAACATTATCAGCAACAATGACTCTTTCCTTTCTGCTCTTCCCTTCTTTTCCCACAATGGTAACCCATGACATCTGAAATGGAAATTAGACAAATTTGCTGTCTAATTTCCCTTAAACTCTGATCTTACTCTTACATCCTATGATGAGGCATTAGAACATCAAACTTATTAATAATCAAACCCACAAATCCCTTATGACCACCTACCATATACTAGGCCCCATACCAGGGATCAGAGACTTAAAAGACATCTTTCCTATCCCTGAGAAACTTAAAAAATCAGCCAGAGATAGGAATATGCAAACAAAAAATAATAATAATTACCTAATAATTAAATCTCTATTTTGCCTTTCCTTATGGTTAGCTGTTTACTTGTGCTTCCAACACCATGTCCCTAGTAATTATTCTCTTCAGGATAGCTGTTGAACTCAAAGATACTATCTCTTGATTTTTTCAGAAGAGAATGGTGATGGTGTAGAGAAACCTGGGAGAAGCACCCCAAGGATTTGGAGGTGGGTGATCTGACCTCCCCACACGACATCAGAGTCTTACCTATGTGCTATCCCACATGAAGATGATGTAACTGACTCACTAACAGTGGAATGATAATTGCTTTCCCAAGAAGGATAATGGAAAATTCTCCTCACCCACGGGCATGACAGACCAATGAGAAACATGGCTACAAAATAAAGGAGTGTTAGCTAACCTAAGCTGGGTCTACCCAGCTCACCAAAAGCAGAACTAGATCCCATATGTCATGCTGAAGTACGAGCATCCACATCCGTGGGGCATCAAAAGAAGTACTCCCATCAAAACAGTAACTTCAAAGCATTAACACACATCAGCACTTGCATCTAAGGAACTTTGGTAGGACAAAAATTGAGTTGATTCATTTAACGATTACATATTAGAAAGATCGCACCTACAGTGTACCAGTAATTCTTGCCAGGTAGTAGGGACACATTTGTGAACAAAAATTAAAATTCCTGCCATTGTGGAACTCATATTCTAGTAAGGAAAGAACAAAAAATACACATAACACTTAAGTAAATGATTCCATACATTGGAAGTTAATAAGTACAATGGAAAAAAAAATGTAGAGCAGGGCAAACAATAGGTTGCAATTTGAAATGGAGCAGAGTAAACCCCACCGAGAGGCTAACATTGAACAAAGACTCAAAGGAGGTGATGGAGTCAGCCACACAGATGTCTAGGGAGAGTGTTTGAGGCAGACGGAGAACTGGTGCTACATCAGAGGTTAATGGGGTTGGAAAGGAGAGCAAGGGGAAGAGAATGGGAAATGAGGTCAGAGGCATGAGGAGGCTAGGGCATACAGGGTCCACACAGGACACTGCAATGACTTTGGCTCTCATGTGGAATGAAATAGGGAATCATTTTGAGCACCCCCATGACATGACTTACGTTGAAAATGAGTAAGCAAAAATAATAACTTAAACCTACATGCCGGGATGTTTCCTTCCACAGGTATTCAACTACCCGGAGACTCTCTTTTTTAATTTGATTTTATTTCATTGGTTCTTTATAGTTATCTGTGACAGTAGAATCCATTTTGATATAATTATACAAGCATGGAGGAGACACTCTTAAGAGGGTAACGACTCATGGGTGAGAAGTAATTTCTTGTATATTGTCCCATGGATCCATTTCAAATAATTTAAGAATAAAGACCAGTTGGAATGCAGGATGCTGAGGCAGGAGGATTGACAGCATGGGCAACTTAGTGAGACCTTGTCTCAAAATAAAAAATAAAAAGGGCTGGGGAATGTAGCTCAGAGGTACAATGTTCCTAGGTTTAATCCCCAGTGCAGGGAGGGTGGGGTGGGAAATAACTATTGGAAATAACCCATAACATTTGTTCCTACATGGATTTTTCTTTTTTAGCCAAGTTACAATTTGACCGATGCTGCATAACTCATCTCCCTTTTGCATTTGCCTGACTTCCACAAAATCAAACTGATAACTAGATTGTATTACCTAGGTAAGCTTAAGGTACCTTCAATAATACACTGCCCTTAGATTGAAACCAATGATAGTCAACATCAGGAGAAAGCACCAATTTGGCTTAAAACCATTTGCCCTTAACCAAAGAGTTCCAGTTTTGTTTGTTTGTTTTTGTGGTGTTGGGGATTGAACCCAGGGCCTTGTGCATGCAAGGCAAGCACTCTACCAACTGAGCTATATCCCCAGTCCAAGAGCTCCCGCTTTAATCTGTATAACCTGAGTAGTATATTCCCGCTGCACTTATACATGATCATGATTGCCTTTTTTTTCATACAACCTCAATCTCTACTATAGAAATACAATGTGGGTCCATTTGTAATCATAAATTTTCTGGTAGTTAACATTTCAAAAAGTAAAAAGGTATCAGTAATTTTTTTTTTTTTTTTTTTTTTTTTTTTGCGGTGCTGGGGATTGAACCCAGGGCCTTGTGCTTGCAAGGCAAGCACTCTGCCAACTGATCTATATTCCCAGCCCAGTAATATTAAATTTTTAAATATATTTTATTTAACAATATAACCCAAATATTATTTTAATAAGTGACAATATAAAAAATATTAATAAGCTATTTTACATGTTGTATGCAAAGTTTTGAAATCTAGTAAATATCTTATCTTTAAAGCATGTCTCAAATCAGACTAGTTACATTTCAAGAGCTCTGCAACCATGTGTAGCTCTAATAAGTAAGGGAGGTATATCCCAAAGTTTATTCTGTATAATACTAATTGCATGGAATGCTAACACCATGTTTTATTAATTGAATAATATTTTATTAATTGAATTTTTCCACACTTCAAAGATTTCTCTAAACAAGATACACCTTCCAATCAATTAATAGTGGCAGTGATTTTTTTTTCTTTTTCTATTGGTATATAAAATAATGATATAAACTACAAACAATGGTGACTGATGTTTCTGTGTACATAGCTTTCATGTGAAAAGGAATTTTGCAGACAAGTGAGTTATAGAAAAGTTAGGTGAAACAAAGGGAGCTTCTTTCTTGTAATACATCCCAGAAATTTTAATACATTCATGTGAATTTTTAATTTCCAAAAGAGAGATACAATATGAAACTTCCCCTCACACACAAATAGGCACACACAGGATACTTTCATTTCTGAACACCTGGTGATATCTTGCAGAAAACTATGTTCCACTAAAACACAAGATACTTTCTTACCATGCACTGTAGGTGAAGGGCTTCTGGTGGGCTGAAGAAAGGGGTCACTGGAGGCATTGGATGTGCTCAGAAAAGAACCCAGCAAATCTGGACCTGATGGTTTAGAAGGTGCTCCAAATGGGTCAAAGGTGGCACCTAGAAAACAAGGAAAACATATTGCTTTATCCTGTAAGTTCAGCTGTTCTATTGAGGAGCTATCACTATTGCCTGGCCCTAGGCCAAATGCTTGAGGAATCAGGATGATGTGTGCCTCCTGGCCTGCTCCACAGGCCCACTCTATCCTTGAAACTTCCTCCATGGCTAACAGTGGATCTGACCACACAATAAGCCCACCTTTTGTAGATCAAGGAGGCATCTGCACTTATCTGCTGGATAAACCATCAAAACTATAAATGAAGGCCCCCTTGACCTTTGAAAATCTTAATAACGTGGAATAAGTCAATCAAGGTTACAGAGAACCTGAGAAGACAAGACTGACACAGATGAACCAATGGGCACCAAATCCACACGCAGACCATCAGGGGGGTTCGATGATAAAACTGTGCTGTGGTGAATGTTCATGTTAAATGAATTATACGCAAGTATAGCCTTTGCTAATAAGATAAACAGTAGGAAATCACAACAAATAATTTCATTCAGTTTTGTTTTTAAATGGTTTCTGGCTCACTTGAAAGTTAAAATGAGAGTAGTGAAAAAAAAATGAACTCTCGTCACATCTTGGGTCCTATGGAACATAAACATTTCTAAAACATAGCTTTTCAACAACCTACTAGAAATCAGAGGCAGATTCAGTGAAGCAAGGAAAAGTTTGTGAATGATGAAAAGACCAGAAGAAAGTGGGAAGCCAGAGTTACTGGCAATAATGCTGCAGGAACCAAGATTCCATCCTTTCTGAGCATTTACACTGTCTTTCATTAAGAAGACCTCAGCTGATCCTCAATGTCACCCTGTCAGATAGAAGTGGCATCAGCGTCATTCTATAGACAATGAAACTGCAGCTCAGAAAATCCAGTTTCCTGCCCAAGGTCAAGAGAATAATAAGACTGGAACTCATGTTCAATTCTTCTGACTCCAATTCTCAGGAATCCCCCAAAAGCATCTCACATTCCTCACTGTCATGAAATGAATGGGATGAAAATCACTGAGCTGCATGGAGTTAACTGGCCCTTAATTTGTCCTTACTGAACAAGGCACAAAATCCCCTTCAGCTCCCCTGAGATGTCACTTCCTAATCTGTAAACACTGAGCTAATGGCTGCTTCTTAGAGTGGGATTAACCCATTCTAGGAACAGATGAGAATCAAACCACTTAACAAACCAATCCCACTTCCATAATTCAGGTAGGACACAGCTTAATAAGAATACAGCTATGATTTCTTTCACGCAATACTCTCCTGACATCTGCTGGGCCTCAGATGAGCCTCAGGGGGCAGCAAGGTACTGACAGTTTCCAGGGCTTCGTCACATGAAGTATATCCCTTACCTCCTTTTATCCACAAAACCTTATCCTTTCTATAAAATTAGAACTCTGAAATTTTTAGTGTAATCGTAAGAGTTCACTGGGCTAATCCCTCTATATCTGGATTTGAAACCAACAATTGGAAGATGCTAAAATCTCACCATTACTTGGTGGTTTTAACATCACCTTAGGTTAGAGGCATTCTCTATAATGCAAAGTAAAATGCTGAATGCCACAGACAAGAACTCAAAATTTAGTCCCCTAAGTAAATTTTGAGATAACCAAACACTTCTCTGCATAGCCAAAGTATATTCAGAAAACTACAATTCTAGGAAGGCATTGCAGGAAATCTGAAGGAAAGCTCTGGAGTGAAATGACCAAGTTTTGGACCTTGATCCCATCAATTACCAGCCACATGAATGTATGCTATTAATTCAACTATAAAATGGGGATAATGATAGCACATCTATGTTGGGTTTTTAAAAGAACTCAATCACATTCAGTGTTATATTTCATATCTGGCAAATGGTAAGTAAGCCACAAATATTAGCTATTATTTTTATACCAATTCGTCCATCTACATCTCAAAAAGAAGTAACTAAAGCCTCTCAGGTCTGAAATCCTGACAAAAGAAAACCTGCCAAATTAACAATATTTCTATTTTCTCTCATATTCTCCATTTAAGTGAAGACCTAAATATAGACTTCTAGGGACTTTCAGGGAATTGGAAAGTCCAGCTTATTAAGACAGTTCGACTCTGCCTTCCTGGCCTGAAAGTTATAATTCAAATCTCAGCAGTGCAGAGCAATGGGAAAAAATTACCTTCTCCCACTCGTAGGGTTGGCGATGCAGAGGTGGAGGTGGCAGAACGACGAGGTGTTGACTGGGTGGATGCAGGTCCGCTAGGGTGAAACACGTCCTCCACCCCTGACTGTCCAGCCTGGGCGGGACCAGCTGCACCTCCACCCCCAAACAGGTCACTCAGTAGTTCAGAATTGGAGGGAGGTGCCGCTGGCGGAGAGAAGTTCTTACTCACGTCAGACCCTTCGAGGCCCAGAAGGTCCACCTCCTCAGGGGGTGGAGGGGCAGCTGGTTCCTGCTGCTTTTTGCTGGGCTTCTTGGCTCCATGATGTCTGTCACCATTAGCATTGCCATGTGGACTGGAAAGTGTCAGAAGTTCATCATCAGATTGCTCACTCTCCTGATTCACTAGCGCAGCGTGGTCCTCCTCACAAAACGATTTCTCTGATTTCTGATCTAAGGAAGAAAAGTAGGTCGAAAAGAAAAAAAGAGTTAGTTACTCGGTGCTGTTGGGGTTTATTATATTATTTGTACAGCATTTCAGAGAGAAGGATTCAACTTTGAGCAAACAGTGCTTTGGGATCCATACCAATGGAACACCTGATACATTTTATAATATTCACCTACCATGGCCGAGCATCTGAAAGGCAGGGCAGCATTAGGATATGGAATAGGAACTCCGGAGCCAGGCATCCCCTGGGATTGAACCCCACCAGCTCCACTACTCACTGGCTCTGTGAGATTGGGTAAATTACCTTACTTCTCTTTGTTTCCTCCTCAACACAATAGGGTAATAAATAGTACCACACTCACAGGCCACTGTGAAAATTATGTGAGATGATATTATAAAGTGCTCAGATCAACAGCAAGTAGTACCTAAATGTTAATGATGATGATGATGATTTTTACTCTGAACCTAGGAGCATTCTTCTGTCACTGAGCTACACCCCAGATACACACTCCCTTATCTGAATCTCTGATTTTATTTTGAGACTGGGTCCCACTCAGTTGCCTAGGCTGGCTTCAAACTTTCAATCCTAATGCCTCAGCCTCCTGAGTAGCTGGGATTACAGGCATAGCACCACACACAAAGTCAAATTTTTATTATTGTCACCGTTATTAATTTCCAGGCACTACGCTAGATGTTCTGGTAGTGGGGGGAAGTAGAACAGTAATTCCTAGTCGTTTGTGGACACCACTCATTGACTTTTACTTCTCTGTGTGCCTACAGATAAAAGCCAGGCCTTTCTTCCACAGGCCAAAGCAGAAGGGACTCACACCCTACTGAGTAGACAGAATGATTCTGCTTCTGATGGTCCTCACACCAAGCTGAAAGGAGATACTTTCAGCATAAAATGGGCTCAACATAAAAGCTGCTTCTGGGGAAGGAACAGAGAGACAATGAATGACTTTCCAGGCCCTGCTTGAGATGAGCTTCCTGCAGAAGGTTGTTATATAATGTCAGATAGACTCACATTCTGAATCAGGTCCAGGTCTGCACCCTAATCCCCAATTCTGAAATGCAGAAAAACTGTGAGAAGGGAAAGGCTTTCCCAAGTCTGGTGCAAACTCAGTTGGCAGAAAAACCTGATTCAAATGGATATGAAATTATTTAGTCTTCATTTGTCTCACTCAGGGTTATTACTTACAGGTTTCACTGAAGAAATATTAACATGCTTGATTACAGGTTGTTGTCTGAGATGCTGCTGGGATGTTAAGAAATACACAGCTTGTATACTGTATCACCTTTTCAAAATGCAAAAAGTTTCTGCATTCCTAAACACGTCTGGTTCCGAGAAGTTCAGAAAAGAGATTGTGCATTTGTGCTAAAACCTCTTTCAGAGCCTACAGAAATTATTTATAGAAGTCATTTACTAAATTGGCAATGGAAAGGTAAGAGTGAATTTTTCTTAAAGTCTTTACTGTGAGGAAGATACAAGGTAAGAAAACTAAGAAAGGGTTGCAAAATCCATCTGTTGTATGGATTTGACAAGGTTTATCCAAGTTTGAGAAAATTTTGGTTCCATTTCTCAAAAGAAAATTTTGAAAGTAAATCTTTCAATTCAAATGAATTCTCTGGATAATTTTTTCAACCATCACTGAAAACATCTAAAGGGATACTGACTCACATTCACACATCAGAGCAAAGTCTACCAAGAGAGTTTTAACTAGGTCATCTCCAAAGTCATTTGTCACCCTTTCATACATAGAGTCCCAACTATTCAATTCTAAACTAAACCTGGCACTCAGTCTCAGCAAACTCTAAAGTGAGGGTGGCCAATCTTTATTGATTAGGATGCCAGCCTACCGATGGCAACAGTCTGAAGTGCTATGTTGAGAAGGATCTGAAAATATCTCCAGGTTTGCAAAAAAAGAATACAGTGATGGAGCCCTGACTTCTGCTCATGATTGTTAAAAAAAAAGTAACAGAGACATATAGGCCAGGTGTTTGCCTTCCCTGTGCCACAGTAAGCTAAGTTCTGCCCAGCTAGTGCCTAGGGCACTCTGGAGGAAATGCTGGACTTTATATTTTTAGAATATTTAATTGAAGGCAGGAAACAGAGTCCTTTGCTAATTTCTTTATATTGTCAGTAGCCTAAAGGGGGATCTTAGAAAATATCACAATTATTTCATATCAATCCATGAAAGACATGGCCAAGAACACAGCACAGAGGAGGCAGAAGTCAGCTGAAAAGGGCCTTTTGCATCAGTCTGAGAGCACCCATGAAGTTGAAAGTAGAGGAGTTGCCTGATTTGAGAAAGGAGTGAGGGGGAGGGGTATAAAATAAGGGGGAGGAGTCTGAATGCCTTCTAATTGCTATTTTAATTTAGACAGCTTCAAAGGCTAAGTGTTTCTGCAGAAGAACCATAATCATCTAACCATGTAGTTACAGAAGTGCTTAAAAGTACCTTGCCAACAGAGAGAGGCAAAGAAGCCACTTTGCCCCAAATTCCTGGAGTTGTCTGGAGGGATATCTGCTGGAGCCTGTCCTGCAAGACAAAAGGCCATGCAGCACCGATGAAACACAGGGAGTGTGGCAATGTGCTAAATAACACAAGGTTTTGGCATGAAAAATAAATACCTCCTAAGGCCAGAGTATCTTGATGCTCCTGGTGAGAAGAGAAGAGGATGCTGGGGTTGACGTCTTTTGTGCAGTAATGCTCCCAAGGTGGGGTTAAGTCTATCACTTTGTCCTGGGGCTGTAGCTCTACATCCAGCGTCACCTGAAATAGCTGAGGGTATTTTTCTGGTACATCACATGCATCTAACTCAGGCCTAAAAAGGGATTTAAAAGAAGAAGGCTAGTGAAAAACAATGAAACCAGTATAAGGCTCAGCACAGCAACCATCATAGGTAGACTTCCAGGTTAACTAGAAACTCGTTTCTGGAGAAGACTCAATCATTAGCTGGATATAGTACTTTACTTTTCTGTGCCTCAGTTTGCTCATCTCAAGAAAAGGGAACAAGGTCGATTCAAAGAATATGGAGATTACAAAGGTAAGAGCACTCTGGAAAGCAGAACTGATACATCCAGCCAGGCTGCACCGGCATGGCCAGGTCAGGTATTGAGAGTGCCACAGGCCCAAGGCTGCCATTCTGACCCTTGAATATCTGTCCCTATCCTGGCCCCAGCAACTCCCACCTATCACAAATTTGACCACCCCTAAGGTCCCAAACCACTTTATGATATTGCAACTAAGAGCCAATATCTGGTACAGAGGGGTCCTTCGCACCCCTGCTTTAGTGCTGTAGCCTGTTATCTATTCTGATGGATCAGATCATACCATACCACTGATTTAATTGCCAATCCTGAAGGAAACACAAGTAAATACACAGATGCAAAGGACTGAACTAGCAGCATTTTGTTCCTTCTTTGTTCTCTCTTGCTCCCTGTATGGTTTGGGTTTGGAATGTTCCCCAAAAGCTCAATGTTGAAAGCTTGTTCCTCAGTGCAGTGATGTTCAGAGGTGGGGATTTAGAAATGATTAGATCATGAAAACTCTAACCTCGTTAGTGGATTAATAATGTAAATGGACTATATGAGGTGGGGACTAATTGAAATAAGTGAGTCCTTGGGTGTTTACCTTGGAGACTATATCCTGTCCCTGGCCCCTTTCTCCCCACCCCTGTTTCTTTCTCACTCTCTGCTTCCTCGATGCCATGAATTGAGCAGCTTTCCTCTGTGACACCCTTCCTCCATGATGTTTCTGCTTTGGAGCCAGCCAACCATGAACTGAAACCTCCGAAACTGTGAGCCAACATAATTCTTTCCTCTTTTAAATTGTCGTTCTCATGTATTTGCCACACTGGAAGAAAACTGATTAGTGTATTCCTTCACATGGAATTTTAGACCTTTCTATTTTAAGTCTCTGATCTATTTATACTTCTCAAGACAAGTCATATTCAATTGAAAGTTTTAAAATGTATCCAGCCTCTCTGTGTGGTGGGGCTACACTCAATGATCTAGCAGCACAGGACTCTGGGGGAATGAACCACAGCACTGAAAAGGCTCAACACTGCACAGCTACCTTGGTGCAAACAGGCTTTCAGTCCAAGCTGTACTTACTTGGTGAACTTTAATACCGTTGTGTCCAGAGGTATGAATCCAGAATGAAACTGAAGCTGGAATATCTGTGTGTTGGTCACCTAAAAATATCCAAAAGAAATATATTACAATTGATCAGGGAAAGGGGAATGTAATCAAAATGTTGTATTTTGGGGAGTCATGCGCCTTCAACTCTTTCTATATCTGAATCTTTGTTTACCATGAATATTAAATGTCTCCCCACTTCTCCCCTCCATGAACTCTTCCTGGGCAAGCCGCTTCCTGATCCACTGCTATTCCATGTTCTTGCACACTGCCAGGCCTTCACTTACTGTATTCCTTCTTCCCAAGATGCTCTGCTCCAACTCAATAAACTCATCCTTTGAGGTCCACCTTGAAAGGCATATCCTTTCTGGAGCCTATCTGGGCTACCACTGGCGAAAACAAACCGTTCCTACTACAGCACCTCATCGCGCCTCCGTGTGGTATTATGAATATTTGTACAGTATGAACTTTCCCTGATGGGCTGAGTTTCTTAAAGGCAGGAACATAGTCTTATTCTTTTCAACCGTAGATACCCAGGCAATGGTTGGAACACAGCATGAACTTAGCAAAATTTGTTTAATTAAAACATGATTACGTGCAACATCATTCTTAAAGCCAAAGAGAGACAGTAACCTAAATATCTACCAATTGATGGAAAGATTAATAAAATGTGGCAGAGTCATACAATGGAATATTACTTGGCTATTCAAAGGAATGAAGTACTGATACATGCTGTTACATGGATAAACCTCAAAAATATTATGCTAAGTGAAAAAAGTCAGCTAGAAGACACTGTGTATTATATGACTCCATTTATATGAAATGTCCAAGCTAAGCAAACCCACAGGGACAGAAAATAGATTCCTGGTTGTCGGGAGATAAGAAAGAGGAAATGGGCAGTAACTGCTAATGAGCACAGGGTTTTTTTTAGGGTTGGTAAAAATGCTTTGGAATTACATTGTTCTGATGGTTGCACGTTCTTTTGAATGTACTAAAACCCACTGTATTACTGTATTATATACTTTTAAAGGGTGGCTTTTATGTAATGTGAACTTTATCTCAGTAAAAAATTTGGAAAAAAACCCCACAATTATTTAATTACACATTGTTAGTTGAAATCTCCTTCATCCTTAGTTGAAAGACACAGTACCTAAAGAATATGGTTTACAAAAGTTCTAGGATTGGGCTGGGGCTGTGGGTCAGTGGTAGAGTGCTTGCCTAGCATGTGTGAGGCACTGGGTTCAATCCCCAGCACCACATGTAAGTAATGAATTAAATTAAAGTCCATCAACAACTAAAGAAAAAATATTAAAAAAAAAAAAAAAAGTTCTAGGATTGCCACCTCCTGCCACAGTCATCATACCAAGGACTTGGGCAAGTCATATATCTCCAAGTCTCAGTATGGAGGATGAGGAAGATGGGCATAAGCAACCTTTCAAGGCTCTTTCTCATTCTAAAACCACAAGTCACTCAACTCCAGAGTGATTTGGGGAGAAGATTCAAAAATACTTCTACTAAAAACTCAGATGGGGGCTGGGGATATAGCTCAGTTGGTAAAGTGCTTACATTGTAAGCACAAGGCCCTGGGTTCAATCCCAGCACTGCAAACAAAAACAAAAACAAACTCAGATGAGCTAATGCCATGATTCTTTCAGGAAGCTTACCTTAGCCTGCAGCCGGCTCCCGATGGTTGACCTCAAGTGATACATGGAAACAACCACATCTCCTTGCACAGTGATGTTCAAGGGAATGAAGATTTTGCCATCTTGGACCCGGTATTCTCTTTAAACAGAATCAAAACAGACATTAAAAAAGTATCCAGTCTGGTACAATCACACAGACACAGGCATAGTGCTCTGCGGCCTGGCTAAGGGACCTGTCTGCCCAGACTGGGACCTAGAAACCACTTCTTATCTTGAGCAAAAACAGAAATGCAGCCCATGCCAACTGGTTCTGCAATGGAAGGGCCCTGGTCTGATGTACTCTCAATCTCACCTGGACTTCCAGAAAGTACAAATGGCCATCCCTACTTTGCTGACTTCTTATCTTCCTCAAATGCATCATCCCTTGTATATTTGCCTTTTCCTAACCTTAAACTTAGTAGTAAAAGCAGAAATTAAAGGAACCAAAAATTCAACCATGATCAGTATAGAAACAGAAATGTCACAGTCTGTGGGTCTTGAATACTAATCCCCCAATTCCATCTATGCCCAATTAATCTCATTTTATGTTACCCTCATTCCCCTCTCTCCACCCCATCCTCAACAACCTCCCAGTGGTATCTGCTTTTCATTATAGATTCTATAACTTCTTTAATTATGTCATCATTTATGCAGTTGCTCAGCTAGAAACTTCATTCATCCCTGATTCTCCATCAGGGCCATCTCCCTCTTAAATGTCCAGGTCCTCTGTCCTTCCACACCCCGACACTGTCCTAATGCTCACTGTAGCTCATGCTAGTCCCTTAGCCTGTGGCACTACCAGCTGTGGAAAGGGGCCATGGCCTCCCTTGATTTAGATGTGCTTGTTTATGATCACTATTGACGTTGAATGGGTTTTTTTTAAATAGCCATTTCACAGTGATGTAATCCTGCAGGAGAACACAGTTTGCACAGGAACTGAGCAGTACACATGAAGTGAAGGAAAAAAAATACCAAGACTCACTTCATTCGTTCAAAATCTGTGCAGGTCGTATATATTTTGGTTTCTCCAATCAGTACATCACAGTAAGGACGACATCCATTTCTCTGTTTGTTGAAAAAGGGGATTGGACTGACAGTGATGGACTTGATTGTGAGAGGCTTGAAGTGAGGGCGATAGGGCTTGTCTGCTAGTAAGTCACACATGTAGCCCAGGTATCTGAAACAGAAGATTGCCGTTAGGGGGCCCATCACACCAGAGAAGTGTGTGATTTCTGCTATAAAGTTTATCCTTCTAAATTTTAAAATTGCAATAAAAATCTGCTGTTAATTTGTTCAACATTAATTAGCAAAAGAAAATGAAGACAATATTTTATCCTCTGACCTCACTGTATTTCCCCAAAGAACTGATAACAGGGTATTTATTAAATCCAAAAGCTTATGGGAGCTTTACACTGGCTTAATATTTGTACATCTATTCTTATTTCATTTAGCAGATTAAGTTTATCAGACTAATTTTCGAATGTTAAAATTTTATCATCAGAAGTACTTTTATAACCCAAAGAAGTAAGAAGATACAATGTAAATAAGAAAAGAGGAAGAAACGATGGTTAAACAAAAGAAAATGGTTATCTAAAAAGGGTTTCCCTCTCTGAGCCACTTTTCAGATTATCTTTTATAATTCACTTCCTTGTTCCTCTCATAATAAAAAGTGAATGTTAAGACATCTCATTCTCTCTGTATTTTTGCATTTCCTCTTATTAATTGTGATGATCATCTGATAAGTATAACTAGCTACTGCTTATATTTCAATAAAGACCTAAATGATGAAACAGAAAGGGACTGGTCTTAGAGCTTGGGATCAGGGATAATGTCCTGGCTATGTCCATTAGGTATTTTTAGTCCTGGGGCGAATTACAACCTGAGTCAGTTCTCTCACCTGTAAAATTAAGGAAGTAGATAAGTATTTTTTAAAGTTTCTTCTAATTTTAAAATCACAAACTGATATGGGGCTTATGAAAGTGCATGAAAATCCAATATCCTAATTTGATTCAATAGTTTCCATAGTTCAGAATAATGCCAGATAAATTAGAAGAAAGTTAGGAAAGCGCCTACAGGACAGACCCAAACCACACATAGCAGCAATCAGACCACGCTTGCTAGGACCCTGCTGCCCGCTTAGTGTACCTCCTGTGGGATGGTGACAGTCCAATTCCTGGTCGCTTCGCATACAGCAATCTAATAGCAGGGCCAGGACTAGAGTAGAGATTACAGAAAATGAACATAGCACCAACCAGAATCGACGATGCCGCCCGTCCATCCTGTCAGAGAAGATGCATACAGTCATCGGGAGCATGAGCACATCTAAGAAAGGCTGCACTTGCAAATTAAGAGAGAAGGAGGGGAGAAATTCTCCTAACTGGGGGTGCCTTTCACTTCAAAACTGTTTGTTTGAAAACAAAAATTCACTCCAGCTATCTAAATCACAAAGCAGCAAGAAAGACTTTTTCTTAGGATGAAACTCATTTTATACTAACACAAGAAGCCCACAAAATAAATTTGACTTGCTTATATTTAAGGCAAAATAATGGAATCTTTTAAAGTAGCTTTGGACTTTATCATTGTAGCATCAAAACTCACAGGTGAAGGCTCATGGTTTAGGACTAGAAGTAAAGAGCTCATAGGTTAGGCAAATGCTGCTTGATAGAATATGTTACATATGTATTTCACCCAAAGTGTGCTGCAACATCAATATAAAATTCAAGATATCAACAGTTAAAACCTCATTCAACATAGGAACAAATCTGTTATGAACTGACTGTATCTTTCTAAAATTCATGTTGAAATGCTAACTTCCAATGGGATGTTGTAAAGAAGCTGGGATTTGGGGAGGATAGGTCATGAGGATGGAAACCTCATGAATGAGATTAGTCTCCTAAGAACAAAACACCCTCTCTCCCTCGCTCTTCCCTTCTCCCTTCTTCTCTCCTCCCACCTCCATTTCATCTGCTCTTGGCATGTGAGGATACAAGGAAAAGACAGCCATCTGCCTGCCACCTGGGAAGCCAGCCCTGAGAAGACACTGGATCTGCAGACACCCTGACCTTGGACTTCCAGCCTCCGGACCATGAAAAATGGATCTCTACTATTTAAATCAACCAGTCTATGGTGTTTTTGGTTTAACAGCCTGAGCTGACAAAGATAACATTCAGTAACACTCCAGACCCAGCATCTTCTAGAATACTCTTAAGTGGCAGGGAGTCTACGGCTACCAGAAGTAGCTCGCTCCAGCTTACAAAGTGCTTCCTTATACTTTTCCTTGAGAAAAGAGAACAAGCCTATTCCTCTCTCCCTGTGACTGTCCTCCATGTGCCTGCAGTGCTCTCCCTCTCCACCAACACCTCTATTTTCCACGTTAAAACAAAACCAATCCCTTTGATTCTTCATCCTTTGAAATTTCATTCTAAGAGACCTTTTCATTTAGTGTACTTTTCTGAACACACTCAAGTTTTGAAACATAACCTAACATGTGCTGCCCAAGATGGAGTGCAAGACATGAGTTCTAAACAAAGGAGAGAGGAAATAGCACCTTCCTTCATCTAGACACTGTGCTTTCATGAACATAACAGAATAAATGCAAGCTAAATCACAACATAAGCTCATGTTGATCTTTGTATCCACTGAAATCCCTAGTTCTTTCTCAGATCATCTGTTAAGCTAATAGACATATATGCTTCATCTTTTAGAACTAGAATTCAGGGTTGCTCACTTATCCCATATTAATTTCATGTTGTTAGTTTCTGTTAAACAACTAAACTACAAGAACTTTTTAATCCAAGCCCATTATGTGACCCTACCAACTCTGAGAAAATGGATAAGCTTGATTTCCACATCTTCATCATTTTGTTAATTTAGAAAGCAAACTATGCTGAGCATAGTGGTGCATGCCTGTAATCTCAGCGACTCAGGAGGCTGAGGCAGGAGGATCATGAGTTCAAAGCCAGCCTCAGCAACTTAGCAACACCCCGTCTGAAAATTAAAATGGTTAAAATGGGCTGGGGATGTAATTCAGTGGTAAAGTACCCCTGGATTAAAGCCCAATACAATTAAATAAATAAATAACAACCTAATGAAATCTTCTCCATGAAGATGCTGATCTATTGTTCACCTACCTTTGGAAGCAAATATTCAGCCCCCACCCAACTAAACAATATATCAACCTTGCCTACAGTTTTCCATCTTGAACTGTAAGAAACTAGGACATCTCATGCAGGAATTCAGTAAACCAGTCTATTAGCCTGGCTGCAAAATGTCCAGTTGATTTGATATTTACATTCATAATGAACCCATGTAGACTCCTTTTTTCTAAGAGTTTAAAAATTATCTAAGAAAAGATTCATTAAAATTTTTTTCCTGAAGGGCCATCAAGGATCACCTGCCTACAAATTTTCAGGATCAGCCTCCTCCATCTTTTGAGGGAACTCCCTTCTCATGGCTTGCCTGGCACCTCTTTTTCCCATTTCTTTATAGGATGCTGGGAATCCAGAACTGCTTCTCTGAGGACTTTCAGCAATCTGTCACATAATTTAAGCACTGAGAGTGGATTAATTTTAAGTGCTGTGAGATTTTCTTACCACTTCAGTATCTATAAGCTTTGTCTTAATTATCATTGTCAGCCCCTTCTCAAGAAGGAGGGGGGAAATCATCCAGTAATATCATAGCGAAAAATGTATACTCTGACTCTTTTAGAAGCAATGAATTACTTCCAGTACTATGCTCAGACCCCATTTGTGCATTCATTTGTTCCTGTTCTCAATCACTTATTCAAATGTTGCATGTCTGGGGTACAAGGGTAACAAAGACACGGTTCTTTCCTATGAGATGCTAACAGTCTAGTAGGAAAACTGACAGGAGAACAGCTTAGTGTGGTGTAGCGTAACAGATACACAGTGGGAGGGTCTGTACTGTGAAAATGCTTAGAAGAGTCTGAACGATTTCATCACAAGTTGAGTTTTAAAGGACAGGTAAAAGGCCTGAGAGAAAGGGTTGGAGGAAGGCACTTTAAGAAGTCAATGCCCAGAAAAATCATCAGTCCCAATGGAAACTGCTCTAAAACACAGTCCATTTAACCATTTGGGTCTGATCTATACAACAATCAGATAAGACAGAGGGGGTTTACCATTTCTATTCAAACACAAAATGTAAGAAAAAATAAACACGACAATATGTTTATGTCAACTCTATTCATACAAAACTCAGTACATTACTACCTATGCACCCACAGCTTTTATTTCTACCTTTTTTAGAATACTTAGCACATTTTAGAGTTCCCACATTATGTGGGCTGTGTATATATCTGCCTATTCCAGTAGTACTTAACCTTTAAGCCAATAATAATACATTCTTCACTTTTCCATCCCTCATAATGCCTAGCTTCTATGTAGGGGCTCAATAAAGTTACTAAACTCAAATGTTACCTATCCATCATTCTGGACAGGACCATCCATATCTGACCAGACCAAACCACAACCACCTACTATGGGTACTCACCAAGCAGTGGACAACACAGACGTTTTTGGGATTCTGTAGCAGCCAGTTATACATATTCCGACACACGGCAAAGAGGTTGTGCAGACTGGGAGCCTGCCTGATGGGCCAGCTGCATTCTGAGACCTAAGAAAACACAGCAAAAGAAAATGAAATCCCCCAGTGACTCCTCTCCATAAGCAAGTGTCATATCAAACTTCTTCTGAAAGTAAGACCACATCTCTTACTACAGCCAGGAAGAGTTGGGAACAGGGCCTAAACAAAGAAAGAAAAGTGTTAAGTGCAATAATTTTTAAATCAAAGAATGCTTCTGTAGAGACATGAAAACACATTGGGAAATGCATTTTAAATTAAATAAGACTATTTATGCTACATATTTGAATATTTTTTCTATTCTCTAAGACAACATAGAATTTAATTTCTATTAAGTATAAAGTTTTTACCTGCCTACCAAATGCTTCACTGCAGGATTATGTTGTAAGTCCCACACTGTCCCTAATTTTATCTTGGCTCTCATGAAAACATGGAAAGTGCTGTAAAGTGAGTGAGGGGAGGCCATGCATGGGTCTTATTTTTCTCTTTGAATGAGAACTCTCTTGTACCTGCATTTTCTTAACATACACATATTCATTTAACATGTTCTGAAGCATCAGTTATGTTCCAGGAATACTACTTGGTCTGATCTGTACAATAATCAGATCAGACAGACACTATGATCTCCATTTGGGAGATGAGAAAATGGACTCTCAGAGGCTGTTTGTCCAAGGACACATGCTGATCCACACATGCACTGCGGCTCAGGTCTTCTGAATGTTAATCCTTGTGCTTTGACAGGCTACCTATGGAGATTACAATTTGCTTTAAAGTATTAAGCATGAGCCTCAATTGTTTAGCTACCACTAATTTAACTAATAAACAATAAAAAGAAGCTTTGACCTAGGCAAACTTCACTACCTCTTTAAATCTTTCTTCATGAAAGATGTTGCATAGTACCTACCTATGTACCAAACAGAGCTTGTGGGTATTACACAAAAATGCATTTCCAGGCTTAGCTCGGGATCAGACACACAAAAAGCGATGAATAAATACTAGCAATTATTATTATTTTAGCAAGCAACTGCCATCAAAGCTCTGAGATCAGGAAGAGAGGGCTATGTTTAAAAGAATGAATGAAGCTCTGTATGGCAAGAAGGAAGACCAAAGGGTCAGATCATACAAGGCCTTGTTGAGAAGGTAGGAGAACACTTAAGAAGGAAAGTGACTCTCAGATCAGCATTTTCCAGAGATTTCTCAAACACTAACATGGAAAACAAAAGTGGAAGACAAGAGACTAAAGTCAGGGATGCCAATCAGGAGGCTGGTGAGGAGATGAAATAGGGAATGATGGTGGCTTAAGCCAGCCTAACAGCAGTGGGGTGCAATGATACCTGAGAGGCTCAGGAAACAGAGAGAAAGTGAATACCTGTACCCAGGTCTCAGGGACTGATCACATGGTAGTAGAATGGGCATGTAGGGGGCATACTTGAAAGGCAGGAAAAGTCAAGGATGATGCTTATGTTTCTGGCTTGAATGACCAGACAGAAGAAAAGAAGCAAGTGTCATTTCCTGAGACAGAATTCTGGAGCAAGAACAGGTTCTACATGGTTGGTTTCCCTAGAAGGTACTCTGCAATACTGACACCACTGGCCTAAGAAAACCCAAATGTCACCTTTCTCATGCTTGACAGTGGGAAAGGGAGGCAGGAGGAGACTTTTGTTTTGTTTTGTTTTGTTTTGATAACCAGAGAATAACTGATCAAAATACAAATGGGAAATCATTTTGGCCTTCGGAGTAACGCCTCAGAAAGCAAACGCAGGGAGGTTCCCTTTCTCAGGCTGCCAAGAGAGCCCATCTTTTTTAGTTAATTTGTAAATTTTTTTCCATAAAATAACTGTGGGTTGTATTGGGGAACATTCCAGATTATCTATTTTATACTTTTTGGAATGACAGGTATGGTTCATTAAACAAAGCATTTGAAATGCTTGACATAGCTACAAAACTATCCAGGGTGATCCAGTATTGGGCTTAACGATCTAAACTCAGCCAACAATGATTCAGGTCCATTCTTCAACCCCAAAATATATTTCTCATTTGATGCATACTCCAGGGATGGAAATGACACTGAATTAAAAAATCGGAAGTCATCTTTGTGCCTCTGTCCTTGTCTATTTTCATCTCTGATAGCCTTTATCTGTAGTTGCACCATGGTTAAGGCCACAGGCTGGGTTTCTGCCCGGATTCATCAGTTAGTACCTGCATTCACTTCTTCAAGCTTCAAAACTCCTGTCTATGAAGTGCAAGTGAACACCAAAGGATTGTCGTGAGGACTCAACCGCACAACTTGAACACAGAGAGTGCTAGCTTATTGTCAAGCTGTGTCGTATTGACTGTTCATATCTGTCTCCTTCTCTGGCAACTGAGTTCCATGAGAAGAGAGACCACAACTCCTTCATCTTTGTAACAGCTCAGCACCCATGTGCTGTTGCTCTCATGGCTGATGCTCAACAATTACTTGCTAAGCGAATCAATGAGCAAAAGAATAGAGAAATGAGCCCCATCTGACACTCACTCTGTTTTTGTAATAAGATTTGTCTACCTATACAATATCTTGAGGAAGGAACAGTTAAATCAAATTTGTTGTATTTTTTACATCACAACAGAGTAAAAATAGAGGAAATTTGTTGTCCTAGCAAATATTTGTAAAGGATTTAAAAACTATATGTCACACACCAAATTTCAATATCTGGAATAAGTTTCAGCTAAAAGTTGGCTAAACTGTTTTTTAGCACAATAGGCTAATAGCTCCAGAATCATTAAATCAATCAAGTAAATAATATTAATTTAAAGAACTCCATAATTATATATTTACTTGATACATGATTATATACCATTAGACAAACATATAATTAGAATTTTAAAAAACCATGTGCTCTGTCTAAAGGAGGACAAACATGAAGACATAAATGAAATAAAAAACAATTTTTTTAAAGGAATTCAGTCACTGCAAGCTCCTCTTGCAGCTCTCTGGGGTTCATTATCCATGTGATAAGCAAAATAACCAGCTATGTGACCGCCTGGTGCTGTTCCCAGCCTCCCTGAACACTTCCTGGAGTTGCTGGGCATCAGGAACACTATGGTGATTACCAGGCAGCCATGATACCACCCGATGGGAAGAGGCCAAACATCACTGGGGCTGAGTGCCACTCCATTTTCATCTCTCCATCGCCCTCAGCATGAGACAGCCAGGCAGCAGCATTCTGCTCACTAAGCACATGAGCAAAAGGTGCAGCAGAGAATCAGACTGAAAAGCCATGTGCAGCATTTCATGAACCTCAAACCATTTGTGAATAATGGGTATTTCAGTCACTTGCTCATTAATGGCATTTTATTATTTATTACTGATATTAATCATAGTTACCACTTACTGAAGGCTAAGCCTAAAACAGTCACTGCTAATCAAATTTATTTCTTACAATAAACCTATAGAAAAAAAATTGAAGAGTACTCATGAGATAGATACTCATATTGTTATACTCATCTTACATGAGAGAAAATAGTCCAAGGAGAGGTGAAGTGACTTGTCAGAAACAGGAACAGCTCAATGTGAACCCAGGGCAAATTTTAAAGTTTGAAGTTTGTGTCTATTACATGATTCCATCTCAATAAAAAGTTATTAAAGTTTGTGTTCTCTCCACTATATTATCCTGATGATTATTAAAAATATCATTTTCCATTTGAATGGTGGTGACAGCTTCAAGGGATGGCTGTTTTATCAAGGTCAAGAGGCTCAATTCATATAATGCTGCATAACTAGAATGTGGGTTCCTTGGTCCTCCAACTCCTAAGCCAGGCACTGTTTTCTACATCATTGTTTTCTGTCTGACACTGATGCATAGAGGCAGAGGGAGAGATGAGGTCTGAGTTGTAAGGTCATGATTCTACAGCCACCCTCTCCCCGACCTCAAACAAAAGCACAAACCATTAGGAGTTATGGGACCTCTTCAGTGGACTCTGAAAGGAAAAGGGGAAAGAGACACAGACTTCCAATCATGAGCCTTTATAAAGCCCAAGTCAATAATATATTTTCCAAAAATCAAATGCAAGATTTTGTGGTTTAGAAAAAAGTCAACTGGAAGGAAGAGTCTAAAGACCAGCTGGACTACTGGTTTTCAGGCTACTAACAGCACTCCTTCTCATATTGTCTTTCCTGGGTGGGCAGAGGAAGAAGGAGGGTCCAGGTGGCACTGGAATGGCATTATTCAGAACTTAAAAGAGCTGTAGGGCCCCGTTAGACTTCTCATTTATTACCAAGAATTTTTCATTAATTACCAACAGCAATGCCAAGAAACATGTAGGTGGTGGTTCTTGATGTTCTGATGTTTAACTATGAACTTGAGCAGAAGCCAGAGCAAAACAGGAGGGTGGAGGGAGTTGAGTACAATGTTTATGTTGGGGATGATTTTAAAAGTTTGGTAAAAGATAGTGATGACGATTATACAATAATGTGAATGTAATCAATGCTACTGAATTGTATACTCAAAAGGGTAAAATCCTACCTTTATGTTATGTATATTTTATAACAATAATGTTTGTAAACGGAAGCAGCCAATGGTTCAACATTAGAGCCATTCTACAGCCCAGTGGTTCTAAATACACAGTGGATCTGTACATCCTTTTAACTCAGATTAGGAAAGTTTGATTGAGATGATGTAGCTCATTGGTCTCCAGAACTTTACTGTCAGCATCAGAATTTTTAAGTCCTCAAGATGGATAATGATCAAGAAGAGTTAAAAAAAAAAAATGACCCTTAATACCTCCTCTGCAAACGTGAATAGGTGTTCTAGCACCTCACGTTCAATGTGGGATCATCTGCCATGTATTGCTTTGAGTTGAATCCTATGCTAAAGCGAGACTAAACACAATTCTATTTCAATTTGGCTGTTTGCTGTTTCAAATACAAATATAAACAAAGAAACTGCATTGTGATTATTTCATAGAATTCCCATCAATTCATGTGACTTCCAAGAATAAAATTAGTTAAAATACAGAATGACAACCCTCAGCAAAATAAAATCACCCTAGAAACAACCTGTCTATGCCACCACCACCTGCATCCCCAAACATGCAAACAATCCTATAATCAAAGTATAAATGGACTGAGATATATAATAGCACAGAAATACACAATGCATACAGAGCTAGACTCCTTGAGTCTGCAAAAAAATCCAGCCCTACATTAGGTCTTCTCCAACACTGGTTAGAAAACACTACATTTATTAGAATACAGTTTAACTGCAGATCTAGAACTCCACTAAACCATAAGGAGGAAGAAATTATTCTAATCCTTAGAGACTGGAGGAGGAGAACCAAGAAAACCTCTCTAAGTAATGCAAAAATGGGATGCAAATCAATTCACTGTGTTAATGCTGGGGAGAGTAAGGCTATGGATTTGGAAAGAGATGGATCAAATAAAAAACAGAGTTAAGATGAAAATACTAAGGCTTTTAGACTGCCTTCCCAAGATGCAACTGAGCACTGAGGGAGAAAGGTCAGAGGGTCCAGTTCCACTCTGCCAAGTTCTGGGACTACTTGGGAAGGGCCCAAGATGTGTTTTAGACGGAAGAACTGGAAAAGCCTGAGACATGAAGAAATACTCCCTTTAGCAAAGTTAGGCTAACAAAGAAGAAAGTGGAGGTGTGTGACATGGATGACATTTTAAGGAGAAGGCATATAGCTAATGCAGAGATTGTGTGTGTGCAGGTGTGTGTGTGTGTGTGTGTGTGTGTGTGTGTACATTCAGGCAGCCCTAGTTGGAGCATGGGGTTTGGGGGCAATGAAGACAAGACCAAATATTTATTTTATATATACAGTTATTTAATAATTTTTGATATATTTGTTCTCTTAAGAACATTTATTAGCCATGCCAGGCATTGTTCTAGAAATCAAATAAAATAAACGTACTCCCTGCTCTCAAGAGAGAGCAGCCCAGAGTAGATGCTCAATGCATTATTCCTGGTTCCTTTGATAAACTGTTAAATGCAATCACAAAATCTTAACTGCACTAATAGATACTTTTCTTCAAAGATATGTTTATGAAGACTGATTTTTATAAATATTATTCAAACAGACATCTTCACAATGTATGATTTCTTCTATAGTGACACTATATCTTTATTTACTTTTGAAGGGAAAATTTTACAGACTATCACAAATCTTTAAAAATCAAATTTCCATGAAATATTGCACAGAACATTCCCCTGTCCTTCCATTATGACACTGATGGCTCCAAACAAACAAACAAACAAACAATTAAAAAGATTCACATCAAGTTAGAAACAGAATGTTTACCTACATTTTTGTTTGATATTAATTCACTTGCTCTGAATTACATAAAAGACGGGATAAAATAAAGTTAGAATGTTAGTTTATTACAGTAGATTTATAAGAGCTGCACTTTAAAACTCCACTATAAAACAGCAACTTAGATCTAACCACTTCAGAATGATTTTATCAGTGTTTGTCAAAGAGTGGTCCCCATAGCAATAGCAGAGCAGCACCCAGGAAGTTGTCAGAAATGAGGATTTTTTACCCCACCACTGTCCTACCGAATCAGAAATTTGTGTTTTATAAGCCCTCCAAGTGATTTCGATGCACACTATATGTTGAGACTATTCTAAAGACACACTGAAAAAAGTTATTTAACAAAACTCTCCTGTATCTTATTAAATATTAGTCCAGGAAGAGGTCTTAGTATATAGGACAGTCTTCTTGTGTGTTCTACAGATGTGCAAACTGAGGCCCAAGGATTATCGATGGCAACTGGTATTTGGAACAAAGTGTGCTCCAGCATCCACTCTGAAATCCCCAGTACACAACATTGATGGCCACCTATTATTTTGCACATCTGAAATCAAGTTACACTCTTTAAATGTCCATGTGCAGAAACCCCTTTCTAATTCATTAAAAGACCTGGACAAAGTTGCAGTACCAATCATATCAAAAGGCTAACTAAAAATGTTTGAAGAAGTTCTTGAAAGAGAAAAAGCATTATTTTAATGAGTAAATCTGGAATTCACTGGCCAGAAATATCAGACTTAACATCATATTCAAACCTAAGCCAGCCCTCAGAGTTCCTTAACTACCCCAAAAGTAGGAATATTTCTCTAACCCCATAAGAAGAGCTACTTCAAAAGGATAGCCCGGTTTTTCCCTGTCAGCCCAGGGTAACTGTTAAGAATACAGGATTTAAGTCACATATGGGGTGTCTGAACTTCAGCAAGTTACCTTTTCTCTCTGTACCTCAATCTCTCCATTATCTCAAAGGACTGATGAATTACACATGACATTGCATGCAAACTTCTCAATGCAGAGTAAATGCTCTATAAATATTGCTACTACTCTCGCTTTTATTAATATTGGTAATAGCATTACCAAACCTATTGTGTGGACTATTTACATGCTATCCTTTACTTAAGAAAGTGCCATCTTTACTGAATGTCAGATGTGTATTTTCATTATTACTGGTGTCTACACTGATCTAGCCACACTGCCTCATTTAAGAGTGTGTGTGCATATCTGTGTATGTGATTCTTGGATCCAACACAGGGCTTTGACCATGCTAGGCAAGTGTTCTACCACTGAGCTGCATCCCAGCCCTGATACTGCCTCATATTGATGCCCAAGTAGGAAGGTCAAAGACCTAATTAGTATTACAGTGTAAAGGTAGCCAACTTGCCTATGCAGCAGTTCAGTCCCTAAATTGAATCTTGTGAACATTCTAAGAACCAATCAAGCACCAAGTGATTGATACCCCAATTTAGATAGTATTTCATTGATAGAGACATTTCCTAAAAATTTCCTCGAAGAAAATCTTCAGAACATCTTGTAACAGCCTAATAGATATTTCATGGACAGATCATGGACAGATCATTATTACACCAGTAATAATGAAAATACACATCTGACATTCAGTATCCAGAGTTTATAGTTCTTCATATGATTAATGTCAAAGGCTTTGAGGACATCTCTTAAGAGAAAAAACAGCCTGTGATGTCTTCAGCAAGCAACCCCAGGGCTAAAATTCCTTACCCTGCTGTGAAACTTGGCAGTTCGGTAAGACTTGGGTGACAGATTGTAGACTGTGTAGTGATCAAGATGTCTGGAATCCAAAAAGCTCCGAATGTCATCAACTTGATTCCTGAATCCTATGTCAACATTGTCCAGAGGAAAGGACATCACTAGGAGAAGGGACACAGAAAGAAAACAGGTTACACAGGCCTGCTATTGCAACGAGCAGCCTTTGATGGCTGAACCAAAGAGCAGTTAAAAACATGAGAAACTTACCAATAATTCTGGAGGTAACATAAGTGAAGTCTAAATCTCCCTTTGTGTAGCTATAAGTGAGACAAGAAAGGGCACATATTAAAATGATCTAAATATGCCAAGACTTCTCTCTATCACTTGGACATGATGAACTTGGACACTTCTGTCCAGCAGGCATATTTGACTCCCCTCAAACCCTTCACTAACAAGAAAGCATCGTTGAGAGAAGATAGTCCACACCCTTAGGGGTACAAATATACTACTCCAACTAGTGCATCCCAGTGCCCCATGGATGCTGCATCTTGAACAATCTCTGCTTATTTATACTGATTGTTCCAGCTTCTCTACCTACATGGAAATATCTCCTCTAAATATGAGCAGCTAAGGGATAGAGGAACAAGTGATTGAGAAAGCACAAATGATACTTTTTTTGGCCTATCAAAGTCCTGGCTGGGAACTGGAAGGGTAAATTTTACTTTTGAACCAATATTAAAATACTGATTAATATATTGGACTTGACATTTGAATTTCTGATTCAAAACTCAATATTACAACTTAGAGCAAACCTACAATTTCCTAATACCTGAGAATAACACATAATTCACATGATTTTTCTAAGAATTTTAATACAGTGTAGGAGTAGAAAACTTCTGCCATTAAATAAATTCTAAAAGACTAGTAGGACATGGAAGTTCTGTTTTGATTAAAACCCACATGTATTACTTATTCAGATTGCATATATGCTTTATTTTCTCCTTTAATCCTCAATCCACCCAACAACACAAATCCTATCAGAGTATAAAAGTAAAGCTCAGAGAATTAATTGACTTGCCTTAGGTCACATGGCTAACAAGCACAGATAGTGCATTAGAATTCAGAATGTCTGATTCTAAAGCCAGGAATAGGTCTGTAGCCCTACCACCCTGAACTCACCGGATCTCATCTAAAGCCAGGAATGGCAACCACTGTACCCTAATGCACCAGTGAGCTGAATCCTCCCAGCCTGTACTTCACGACATTCCTCAGTTGATCAGCTCCGTTGCAATTATATGACACAATAGATATTCTTTGAACCAAATAAGCAGTTGGCAGGGCAGTTGGCAGGCAACCAGATGAGCATGGGATGCAAGGGTTCCACGAGCTTAACCAGGAGGAAGGCACGTACCTGGCAACCGATTGTATAACTCTAGAAGATGTGTCTTTGAGGGTGTCTTTCAAGTTGTCCTTTAGGTTACTAAAGAGCCTCCCTGCTCCTCCTTTCACCATGTCAAAAAGACCTCCCCCATAGCTGGGCTCCATGTCTGGAGACGAGGCACCTGCCAAGGAAAAAGAGAGAAGGAGGTGATGGTACTGCTGAAAACCGATCCCTCTCATTCCTCAACATTCACACACCATCTTTGGGAGTCTGGTTCAGGAATTCCTAGAAGTTACCTCCACTCTCAGAACTTACCACCTGAGTTATAGCCATGTTGCTGGTCCTCAGAAAGAACAAGGTACTGTCCAATACCCTAGCCACAAGTCACATATGGCAACTGAGCACCTAAAATACAACTGGCCCTAACTGGGAAGTATTGTAAGTATAAAATAACATCAAATTTCAAAGATTTGGTGTTTAAAAAAAAGTCAATAAAATATCTCGTTACCATATTTACATTTGTTACATGCTAAATTATAGTATTTTAGACATATTGAATTAAATTATACTATTTCAATTAATTTCACCCATTTCTTTTTACTCTTTAATGTGGATACTAAAAAATTTTAATTACCTATGTGGCCTGCCTTATAATTACCTATGTGGCCTGCCTAATTACCTATGACTCTTGGGCAGTGCTGCTCCAAAGAGACCACTGAGGAAGAGCAGAGGCAGTTTAAGAGAGTCCCGGGGCCTCTGCTGCCCTTTAGTGGGGTGACTGTTAGGAGGCCCAAGGAGGTCCCTCACAGCAATAGCTCACATGCATCATGAAAATATCTTCCGAAAGGTCTAGATAAGAGCTTTAGGCCTGAGGACGTACAGTGGTCGTGGGGTTATCTGCCAAATATTTTAGTTTCTGTTTGCTTGCAGCTTCATAAAAGTGTACTTTCTGACCCCATGGGATTAGTTTTAGTTCAAGGCTTCTCAATTCTACCTCCTTGATATTTGGGGCCAAATATGTCTTTGTGTGTTGGGGGAGGGGGTGTTTCCTGCACACAGGATGTTTAGCAGCATTCCTGGTCATCACAGGACTCAGTACTATCTATAGGTTTCAGGCAGCCACTGCGGGTCACAGAATATACCCAATGAGCAGATAGGGGAGAACTACTGTATTTTATGATTTCCCTGATTACTAATGAAGAAATTATTCATGTTTACTGACCAGGCAGCTTTTTTTTTTTTTTTTTTTTTTTT
>JAJEJO010002252.1:10789-83870 GCA_020662805.1 Glaucomys volans | reverse complement strand
AAGAGCCTTTAAAACCTGTTTTCATTAGGCATCTTTTTGAAAATGAGCCTCTATCAGAAATTTTGAAGAATAATGAATGCTGATGAGTAAACAAATGAATGGCGACTGAAACCAACGTCAGCAATGTCCACCACTCACTGAGCTCTCCTATGCAACAGGAGCTCTGCGTGGCCCTTTACGATGGTACAGCTCACATAGTGAACTGTATAGACAAAGAAATGGAGGCTCAAAGAAGGGATATAGCTCAGCTAAGACCTCAACTAACAAGTAAAAGAGCCAGCAATCCAGACCCAGGTCTGTGCAATTTTGAAGCCTAAGCTAATCAACCGTTTCCCACTCTTCCACAGCTCCACATCGGCTCGTGATCCTAACAGCTGCCGTCAGAACGGTCATTACCTGCCTTATACACAACTTGCCCCTCTCCTATTCCTAGCTCTCTTCCTCTCTTCTGGCTCCACTCAGCAGCAGATGTCCCCACAATGAGCACCCTCATAAATCACTACATCTGTCAGACTAACCCAATCTCATTACCGGGGGCCTGAGCCTCTGCCACCTCCTTTGTTTCACTGTCCTGGATAAAATACCAGGAACTGGTCTAAACCACAGCTCCACAGATTAGTATGAGAGGGTTCCCTATGAAATAGGGCACATTAGTTTTCTTTAAACACATTCCCATGCAAAAATCTACCATTCTCATTTTAAACACAGTGCGGACTGGGCAGCAAAAAACATTTATAATTCCCCCATTTCCACCCCAAATTCCCACTTCAGTTGAACATCCTTCTGACACATCATTGTTCTAAGAGATGACACAAAGTTGTCTACATATCTCTCTGACTCTCAGTTTTATGCTTGAACAGGACTCTAAGGTCACAACCTATTAAAAGATATTAATGTCCTTAATTATCTAAAAATCAGACTCTCAGCTTCACTCAGGCTACATGCTCTGCTCATTAAAACCTTGGGAAGCTGAAGAAACCAGAATAACTTGCCAGAATCCATCTGTAACCCTCATATGCCCAAATTCTGTCACAGCAACCATCACACAAAAAGAGAGAAGAGGGATGTCATTTTCTTTGCCCTACTGATTCCTTTAAATCGATATTCTGCTTTCCCCAAGGAGCTACTAAGTGCTGAAAGCACAGATTCTGCAAGGATAGTTTAGCTTCAGCTGGTCCAGAGAAGGAGCAGAGGAGTTTCAAACCCTGAGATGACAACGAGAGCAACGATGCAGTCAGAAAGTGACATGCAGAAGAAAATGATGATGACAGCAGATCGGGGTTAACAAACTACAGCCTGATAGCCAAATCCAGTTCCTTGCCTGTTTTTGCACTATCTGTGAAATAACAATGGCTTTTACATTTTTTTTTTTTGGCTTTTACATTTTTAAATGATTGAAGAAGCTGAAGGATGCACAATGTTTCATACTGTGCTAATTTCATGAAGGTTGAATTTCAACATCCAAAGGCAAAACTTCATTAGAATGCAGGGTTGGGGGCGTGGTCAGTGATGGAGCGCTTGCCTGGCCTGCATGAGGGCCTGGGTTCCACCACCAAATCACAACAAGGAATGAGCCATTCAGCTCCACTTAGGTGTTTAGATATTGGCGATGGCAGCTTTAGTGCTGCCAGGGCAGAGCTGAGAAGTTGTGACACAAGACTTATGGTCCACAAAGTCTGACGTATTTACCACGTGGTCCTTTAAAAATGTTTTCCAACCTCTGCCCAAATCATACAAAACCCTTGCATCCTTAGGAATGCAAAGCTTGACACTTTGGCTAAAATGGTTGCCAGCAGGAAGAACACTGGCTAGGGTTCCTAAAAGCTCCTTAGAGATCTAAGAGAGGGGGAGGTCAGGGCTGAGTGAGCATCAGAGTGCCAGCCAAAAAGAAAGGGCTACGTCTCTGCTTCTCAGGCCCCAAGAAGATTCATGTTCTATGATGTCTTGATATTTGAAAATCAAATCCCACCAAAAACTAACGCAAGAGAAATGCACTCTGCCCCCCATGCCATTCCCAAGGATGTGATAAGCAAGTTTTCTTTGAGATACCTAGTATTTAGTTAGGAGATGAGACACAGCACCCTACCCCTTCCAAGTTACAGGACCTCACCTCATGGTATAGCCTTGCAAAACTGGTGTCTCCTGGGAGAGAATTTCTCCCTCCCGAAGGATCCTAGATCACATAATATCAGGCTTCATTCCAAAATGGCTCGAAGTTATTATTTGGAAAACTGATCTTTCAGAGAACCGGCACAAATGTTCAGGCTGGTCTTACCTCCTTATTGTGACTAAAAAGACAGGAAAGTTGATGTGGCTGCTCCCCAAACACATTTTATTGACTTATTGGCTATCATAGGTGAGATACTGAGAAAACCCATAGCAGAGCCCGGGAAATGCCAAGAAGGCTTCCTCCCAGTGTCCCCCCCAGGCACTCCCTCTGCACCTACAATGTGCACCCGTGACACCAGGGCTGTGAGCAATCCCACCTGGTGACTTAGCAAGGGACCCTCCTCCATATGGTATAGTTGTCAAAAGAAGGTTGATGTGCAAAGATTTGGGGGAAAAAGAAGATATTCACTGAAGTATTGTTTGGAAACACAAAAAATAGAAGTCAAAGAAATACAAATCATGTATTTTCAATAGTTAGGAAATTGGTCAAGTATTCCTAATAGTGCCATGTAATAATATATTTATAATTAAATTTGAATATATGTATGTCATTAGCTATTAAAGTCACTGTAGAAGAGGTCAGATACTTATGATACTTTTAAAGTGGAAAAAGAGAACACCAAACATTACGCACAGTACAATCTCAGCTTTGTGAAAGAAAAACATTTGAGTTTAGACAAAGAATTCAAAAGTCAAAGTAAACTAAAACTAATAATAACAACTCAAATTTACTAAATGCCTACTATGAACCAGGAACTGATCTAAATTCTTTATACACAATCACCATTTAATCATCATAATCACTCTTTGAATACCATGGCTATTCCCATTCACAGGAAGAAACAAAAACGAAGATACCCCAGGGACTTGCCTGAGGTTCGCAGTTGGTAAACCAGGATTTGTAGCCAGGTTGCTCCAGAGTCTAGGCTTTTATTCACTACCTTTTCAAACTAGTTACAGCAATTACATCTAATGATATCTGGGAAAATGAGTGATTTTTGTTTGTATGGTTGTATTTTTAAAATTTACTACAACTTACATCATTAGTTATATAATTTAAAAATATGCTATATAAAATAAAGACGACAGTTGAATGCTAAAATGCTCTGCTATTAAAGTTCATTCTGTTCTTCCTCGACAGCTATGGAGACTTCTCTCCTCATGTGTGACTCACAGTTTCAGAACAGTTTCTCAGCCAGGGCATCAAGAGGCAGCCAAACACTGCCCAGCAGCTCTCCAGTGGCCTCTGTGGCTCTGCAGCTCCAAGCAGGCTCTAGGATGACCAGAAACATCCTTCTGTACTTGACTCATCCTAAGATCTGAGAGCCGGCTTCATCATGTTGGTAACTCACTCAATCCTGATATAAATATTCAAGATAATCCAGTAGATCAAGGACAGGGAAGCCATGGCAATGGACTATTGGCAATTTTTGCAGTTTGGGGAACATTGACCTTTCTCAGCAGTTCCCCAGTGCCTCCACAAAGATGCTTCCACAGAGCATCACCTTTCCTCTTTCCAGAAAGTCTTTGTCATCCAGTTCTAGTAGCTCTTGTTCTTCTCAGGATCAACCTGCTTGAGGAATGACTGATAAGTGAATGTTGGCATTAGGACCTAGTAGTGTTCATGTTCATTTTCACCAGTGAGCTTTCTCCTCTGTGGTTAAGGGTCACAAATGCTACAAGGGTCCCCTCCTGGCATTAGCAAGGTTGAAACTGTAGGATAGATATCCCGAAAACTGAAGTGACTCTACAGAGGAGCACCATAACCTCCTGGTCTACGAAAATGCCATTGCTTCTCCACAATGCTGGGCAAAGGGCAAGGAACCAGCGTCATCGCCACAAAAGGCCTCCTCATCCTTGTGTGACAGATTTCTCAGCTCCTGGCTTCCCAGCTATTAGAGAAATGGGTACAGTAACTAACCATACCATGGAAAAGCCCACTGCCTTGGCTTCCAAGAATCAAAGACTACACACTCTGCATTAGCTATTCCAGGAAAGCTTCGAGGAGAGACTACAGACTTAATTGGCTTTTCTGCTTAAAAACTGTGCAACCAGCCAGATACGGTGGCGCACGCCTGTAATCCCAGCACTTGGGAGGCTGAGGCAGGAGGATCGAGAGTTCAAAGCCAGCCTCAGCAACTTAGCGAGGCCCTAAGCAACTCAGTGAGACCCTGTCTCTAAATAAAATACAAAATAGGGCTGGGGGTGTGGCTCAGTGGTGGAGTGCCCCTGGGTTCAATCTCTGGTACCAAAAACAAACAAAACTAACTGTGCAACCTTGAGCCTATCATTATACTCTTCTGGGTTCTGGGCCTCCTCCTCACCCCACCCCATAAAGTAGAACTCATTAACAAAAACTTTCCTACGTGCTTCATATCATCAACAGGATCTAATGAGACCATGCACAATATGATTTGTAAGTAGTGAGATGTTTTTAAATGATTAGGAATTTTAATTCTTAGAAATTCAGCTCTCACGGTCAATGAATTCATAGCTTGCCTACTTCAGAATGCCCAGGAATTCAACTAGAAATAAAAATTTCATTAAAAAAATTGAGCCAAAATGATTTTGGACACACTTTCTGTACCAAACAAAAGGTTAAACATTAGACAAAGTCACCACTGTTAACATATGGGCTTCACATCAGCCGGAACTCGTTTGGATCCCACTACTGCTACTAGCTGGATGTACAACATGGGGAAGTGAAGTAACTTGTCAAAATCTAGATGTCCTCATCTGTAGATTGAAAACACTGATACAATATCACATAGGATTGTGGGGAGGATCTATAAGACACAGCTCTGTAAAACACTCAGCATAGTGTCTGACATACTGTAAGCAATTAACAAACAACAGCTACCAAGTGACTGAGGGTATGGAAAGGATAAAGCCATGAAAATGCTGCCTGCAGCAAAGCCAGGTAGCCTCAGTCCAAAGGTTAAGGTCTACTGAAGGGTTAAGCCAGACCAGAAATGAATACAACAAGAGAAATCTCTTCCTGATGCTTCCAGACAGAGCATAATGAAACCCTGCACTTGGGGGGGTTCAGAACCATGAAAGCTGAACAGAAGTGGACCTCTCTACAACTCTAAGGTTTCCCCTTAGAAACCTGAAGTGATTTGGTAGATGGGGACTTAACTTGAGCTATCAGCAGAATTCATCTTCAGATTCACACAGATTCAGTGGTGCTGGTTCTTGAAATACTGCAATACTTCTGGACTATCTGGCATATAATAGAGCTATTAAAATGGCAAGTCACATTGCACAGCAGCAGCCCTGGACAGGTCTGGCAACTGTTCAACAGACCAAGGGGTCAGTAGCCAGGGCTTGTCCAGCATCCACCAGCAGCTGCAGAGAAGCCTGGCACTGGCAGGCATAGGCCTGGAGCAGCTGGGGCCAATGATTCAGGCTTTCTGGGCTCAGGCCATGTAGGAAGCAAGGCATCCAAGTGTATCATATCTCTTACAAGCCAACAGCAGGCCTAGCCCTCTGTGGTCTAATACTAGATGCCAAGGTCTTTATGGTGACTGGGATGGTTAATCTGGATTGTCAAATTAATTGGAAACACCTAGGATTAAGACTGACTGGGTCTTATTTCCAGAGTATTTCCAGAGACAATTGGCATGTAGGACAACAAAATGACAAGGGAGCTCCTCCCTGAACACAGCGGGCACTGTCCAATAGGCTGGGGACTGGTTGGGGAAAAAAAGACAGCAGAAGGCACACATGAGGGATGCAAGCTCCATGCTTGGGCAGGTGTATCTATTGCTGCTGCCACCACCCACCGTCATGGAACTCCTTCAGCCTTCCAACATGGGCTCTCACTCTTGGTCTGTGACTCTCCAGGGAGTTTCTAGGCCTTCAGTCTCAGATGGGGACTACATCACTGGTCCCTTTTGTTCTGAGGCTCCAGTTTTTGTTTTTGTTTTGTTTTGTTTTTTTGCAGTGCTGGGGTTTGAACCCAGGGCCTTGTGCTTTCGAGGCAGGCACTCTACCCGCTGAGCTATATCCCCAGCCCTTGAGGCTCCAGTTTCTTGAACTGAGCTGCAACTGGTTTCTCCAGTTCTCCAGCCTACAGATGGTCCTTGTGGGGCTATCCAGCTTCTAATTGTGTAAGCCAATTTATAAACCCCTTTTTATAATCATACATATACATATTCTGTTCGTTCTGTTCCTCTAGAGAACCCTGAATAATATGATAATAAATTAAATAGGGAAGTTACTGCAAGAATCTGCTGCCATTTCCTATATCAAACAGTGAACGTCATTTAACTCGTGATAAGAACATTCTTGAAACTTTCCAAAATCAACAAAAAACTTGGAAATTAGAGTGATATACAACTTGTGTTACAAGTCATTATCTGGTAGGAGTTTGTCTTGTTTTGTTTGGGGAGGTGCTGGGGATTGAATCCAGGGCTTTGTGCTTGTGAGGCAAGCACTCTACCAACTGAGCTAGCCTCCTGGTAATTTTAATATGTGCATGTCCACTTATTTTTGTTTACAAAAAACAGGAATATTTTATGTCATACATATTATCACATCAGTTACAAACTTTTTTATTATCACTGTGGATTCCATATATTGGCATGTACATTACTCCTGCACTTTCAGGTCTTTGCTGGAACAGCACTGGATTATGGCTCTGCATCCCCAGCTGTTCCTCATGCTGTGCAGCAATGGGAGAGTGACATAAACAGGGATTCAGAGAAAATACAAAAATATGGGAATGGATTAGATGATTCCCTAAATTCCCTCAATTTCTAAATCTCTTTGACACTCTCATCATTATATAAAGGCTTTCTATTAAACAAATATTCTAGACTAGGCACTGGGCTAAACCTCCTTAAACCAAGGAGGTTTAAGACCTCCTTGGCTGAGGTCTTAAACAACTAACCTGGACCCTCGTGCTACGCATGGCAGCAGGTGAGAATTCCAGTGAGGAAAGCGAGCTCTGGCTGACTTTAGCAATGGTAATGACAGAATGGGAATGAATCTAGTGTTTACTGGTTCCAAGGCCTCTGCTCCTTTCCACCTCCCCATCCTGTCTTCTTTCACAAGGGACTTTGTCTCTCATGCTCCCATTCTTCTACTTTACATTGCTCCTCCACCCCAAGACTCACAGCAGTCTGATCCTTATTAAAATTACAGGGAACATGTTTCAAGCTGTGTCCTACCCACCAAAAGCCTCAACACTGTTCCCAGAACATGGTAAGCACTCAATAAATATATGTGAAACTGGACTGCTGTACAATGCCAGACCCAGAGAAAAGATGGCAGAGATGGCATGGAGGACCAAGCATATGGACTTTGGCAGGGGCATGGCCTTTGCCTAACCATAGGCAGATGCTTTCATTGTTTCTCACACTTTGAATTTCTGATTTCAGCACTGATTCTTCCAGCACCCATTGTGCATGCTCACCCACGAAATAAAAAGAAGACCCAAGCTTTTATTTCATTTCATCAAGCATAATCAGGTACATAGTCTTCACTGGACCATGAGAGGAAGCCACTCAGACTCATCACAGCTTAGTATGTGATGGGATATTAGCAATGTCCCCCTGTCTCAAGAGACACGCCAGGAAGATGAAATGACTCCCCAGATCATTCCTATAATGAACTTAAAAATTTTTATTGACATATTTAAAATTAACATGCAATCAACTATATATCTAAAATGGAAACATTTAATTAATGTTGACATACATGTATCATGCATGCATATGCATTATTAATTCCTATGGTGTATGTGATCAATGAGTCTGCCGTGAGGAAGCACCCCATCGGTATACAAGACAGTGAAAACAGATTACAGCACAGCATTGTAGCAATCACACACGCATACGTTAGGCTCAAAGGTATCTCACACCAAGAAATGAATCAGAAGAGAGTCCTCTATCTCTCATTAAGTATAACATACCTAGACCTCCTGGAGAGTAGGCATCCTCTCACCATCCCTCACAAACAAAATCAACTTTGAACAGTGTATATCTACTCTAAACAGCTCATATCAGTATTTATTTTATTTTTTAATAAATTTTAAAATTTTTTTAAAAATTTAAATAAATTTTTAAAATTTGCATTTTTTATACCTTTATTTTATTTAGTTACTTTTACATGGTGCTGAGAATCGAACCCAGTGCCTCACACATGTTAGGCAAGCGCTCAACTACTGGGCCACAACCACAGCTCCTGATATCAGTATTTTAAATGTGACCCATCATCTGGGATTTTTATTTAGATCATGAATTCCTGATTTCCACTTCTGCCTATGACAGAGTAAATGGAATTGGATTTGACCTCCTATGATAAACTGGAGAAGTTATATGAAATATCTGTTTTAGACCAAAAAGGACTGGGACTTTTGAAAGAAGGGAAACACACAGGCGAGCTCACAGCCCCCCAGCTTTTGCCTGCTGCATAAAGGAAGTTAGCGCCTAAGCAGAACAGTGGTCTTGCTGAGCTGCAGAGCCAGGGATTAAAGATACAAAAGCCCCTGAGAAGTGTGGGGTTATATAAA
Organism: Glaucomys volans; assembly: GCA_020662805.1. Lineage (NCBI taxonomy): Eukaryota > Metazoa > Chordata > Mammalia > Rodentia > Sciuridae > Glaucomys > Glaucomys volans. Next base: position 75,184 of record JAJEJO010002252.1, on the reverse strand, counting down.
AGAAAATAGAGAGTGACCGGTGTGGGAGATGGAGGTGGGGAGGAAAGGGGGAAGGGAAGCAGAAGTCTGCAAGGAAAGGCACCTTGTCCTTGGCTGAGGTCTAGGCTGTGACTGTACAAAGTGAGACTTCACAAGGCCTCGGAGAGACAGCCCACTGGAGAGCTGAGAACCAAACCAGCACTGTAGAACAGAGGTACACAGCCGCATTCCAGAGAATTTCCACATCAAAAAGACCACATCCACACTAGGAATAAGGATGGCAGCCTAAGGTGGCGGCTGTGCCCTAGCACTGAGTTTACAACCACAACAGGCCCACTTGAACAAAGAATGAAACAAGCCTGGCAGGACCAGAAGAATGTGCCCGTCATTTAACTGTCTTCCAGAATAAAATTCAATGTATTTTAAAGGAAAATGACAATCCAGACTCCCTACAAAAGCATCATCACAATGTCTGTCATTCCAATTTTTAAAAAACTACAGAAGTAAAGACACAGGGGAAATTGACAAATAGAAGAGATCAATAGAAATAGACTGAAATGCCCCCAGATATTGGAATTAGCAGACGTGAACTTTACAGCTTATAGATATCTTCAAAGACTCAAAGAAAAAACAGTCTCAGTGAGTTAACAACAATGAATGTAATTTTAAAATCTAGAATTAAAAAGTATAATATCTGAAATGAAATTTTGCTACCTGAGTTTAAGAGATTAGAAATTACAAAAGAAAATGGTAGTGAACTTGGAAACAGGTCTGTAGAAATGTTCTGATCTAAACAACAGAGAAAAAAGAAAATTGAAAAACAGAATCTCAATAACCTGTGAGACATCAAGTTGTATCAAGTAGGGAGAGTACAAGCAGGAAAGGAGGAAGAAAATGGGACAGACAAAATGCTTTGTTTCTAAAATCTCTCAGGGTTGGAGGTGTAGCTTAATGGTAAAGTGCTTATCTAGCACATGTGAGGTGCTGGGCTCAATCCCTGGCTCTGTAAAATAAAATTAAATAAGATAAGCTTTTCTCAACCTCAGTACTTGGCACTATTGACATTATGGGCAGATTCATTAGTTGTCGTAGGGACTGTCATGAACATTGCTGAATTTTCAGCAGCATGCCTGGCCTCTACTAACTAGATTATAATAGTATCTTCCTTAACCCCAAGCACCACAGGAGACAGGAAAAAATATCTCCAGATATTGCCAAAGATTTCCTAGAGAAGCAAAATTGTCCCCAGTTAAGAACTACTGTTATAGAAACAAGTAACTCAGCAAACCCCAAGAATGATAAATACCCAAAGAACCACCTTAGGGAATCTTAGTAACAGATAGAAAAAAAAAGACACATTACATGCCAAGGAACAACCATGTGAATGATGGTTAAACTCTTATCAGAGGCAATGGAGGTTAAAAAGCAATACAGAGATGTTTGGAGTGCTGACAGGGGGAAAAAAACTATCAACCAAAAGCTTTATGGACAACCAAAAATCCCTTAAATAAACAAAAGTGAGAGAATTTGTTACCAGTTGGCCTGCACTACAAGAAATGCTGCAGTTCTTTTGGCTTGCAGAAAACGTTTCCAGATGGAGACTTCAATATACAGGAAAGAATGGACAGAATATAAATGGTAAATATATGGATAAATATAAAAAACATTTTTTTTCTTCTCTCTTATTTCAAAGACAACTGTCTCAAGCAAAAATAGAAATACTGTTTTGTAAGGTTGTTATGTAGATGTAAAACATGTGTCAAAATAGCATCAAAGGGCTGGGAATATAGCTCAGTTGGTAGTGTGCTTGCCTTGCAAGCACAAGGTCCTGGGTTCAATCCCCAGCACTACCAAAAAAAAAATATATATATATATATATAGCATCAAAGATGGAAAGAGGGTAAATCAAATTTTACTGTTATAAATTTTTCATTTTAAGCTCATAGTGATTAATAAAGGATGCATATTGTAATCCATAACGAAATTACATACCAAAAAAAAAGATACAGCCAAAAAGTTAACAGAAAAGTTAAAACTTCATATTAAAAATTTATGATTAATCCTAATAAGGTTGAAAAGGAAGAAATGAGAAACAAAAATAAAAGAAACAATTAGAAACAAATAGCAAGACATTAGATTTATCTCCAACCATATTAATAATTAAGTTAAATATAAATGGACTAAACACTATTATTAAAAAGCAAAGATTACCAGACTCAATAAAAAGCAAGATGAACTATATATTGTCTACAAGGGATGCATTTCAATTATAAAGTCATAGATTGTGGACACTACAAGGAAAAGATTTACTTTTTTGCAAAACAGTAAGCAAAAGAAAACAGACATGTCTATCTTTATATCAGACAAATTAATTTCAAGACAAGGAATTCTCCAGAGATATAGAGGAATGTTTCAGAATAATAATTTTTCCAAAGCTACAACAACCTAAATATGTAATGCACCTAAAAACACAGCTTCAAAGTACATGAAGCAGAAACGCACAGACTATAGGAACAAAGAGAAGCATCCATGTTCACACAGATGTAGACTTTTAAACCTCTCTCAATAACAGAGAGAATAAGCAAACAAAACATTGGAGAGTGCATATAGACTACTTGAACAATAAGACTGTCTTGGTCTCCTTGTGTCATCATAACAAAATGCCCAAGACTGGGTAATTTATAAATAATAGAAACTTATTTTTCAGAGATCTAGAGGCTAGGAAGTCCAAGGTGAAGGCACTGACAGGTTCAGCATCAGTGAAGGCCCATTCCTCATATATCATGCACTCTAGGTGTCCGAAGTGGCAGAAGGGACAGAAAGGCAGAGAGAGAGAAGGATGCTGTATCCTTCTGCTGTATCATGGCAGAGGAGCACCAAACACCCCTCAGGCCCTTTCATAAGACAATAATCCAATCACCAGGGCAAAGCCCTCATGGCCTAATCACTTCCCCCAAAGCCCCACATTTTAGTATTACCACCACAAATGGGAGTTTACTTTCAACATGAATTTTGGAGGGGACACACATTCAAACCATAGTTAAGTATCAACTACATAGTCCTAATTCAAATTCATAAGACACTGCAACCAACAATTTAAGAACATACATTCTTATCAAATGCTTATATATGCCAAGGGCATAAAATAAGTCTTAACAAATTCAAAAGGTTAAAAAAAGCCCATATCTGGATGTCAACCCAGACTCACTGAATGTCGGAAGGCACATGAGGAAACTGAGGCTCAGGTGGCCCAGCTTGCAAGTCATCGGCAGAGCAGGGAAATGAATACTGCTCTAACTCCAAAGGCTATGTCCCTTTTGCCATAACCTTGACTATAGTCTAGACAAGGAAGATAAAACAAGCACATGAATCACCAAAAACATTGTCTGTGGTCCCCTAATGCTGTCTACCTTGCCATGGCCCCAGGCACAGTTACTTGAGAAAAGTCAGAGTGAAAACTTCACGTATAACCATATGTCACTGAGCTGGAGGGAGGATCAACCAACATATACACTAAAGAGTCCTGGGATTTTGGAGCTGAAAGTGCAGCAGGTTGGAAAAATCTTTATTTGTATGTAAGCACATGTGCACATGTGTGTATGTTTGTGTGTGTGTGTGTGAGAGAGAGAGAGAAAGAGACTGAGCTTAAGGGGTGGGGAGGAGAAGGGAGAAAGGAAGTACAAGACAGAATGTAAAGTCCAGTTTTTTTAATCCAAAACCCACTGTTGGACATTTTGGCAACTGTACTTCCTGGCATTATCCGTCCTGTTTTCGTGTACAAGTGTACAAGCACACACATACATTTTATGTTCTGTGCCCATGCACACAGAAATAAGATTGTACTGTACAGTTCAGGACATGCCATTTTTCCACTTAATAGTGAAGATTAGTATTAAAAGTCATTATATTTTTATGCTGACATCTTTCATAGGACTTCATCTTAATTACTAGAGGATTTCAGTTCATTAGACTCAGCAAGTATTATAAAGCTATGTAATTGGATAGTTCAGAGGGGCTTGTTTCCACCTTGGGTGTGGGGTGCAGGAAGGAGGAGGGATTTACAGATGAGAAGATATCTGAATTACAGCATTTTAGGCTAAGCCAGGACAGTAAGTAAAAGTCAATGAAACATCAATCAAGGACATACATAAAAATGGAAATGATCATAACTGAGCACCACTTACAACTCTACCAGGGACCGTGCTAAGCTCACCCATCACTGAAATGTGGGTGTTCTGGTCTCCACTAAGCCTACGGGGATGGGGTAGGCTCTGAGATGGCAAATCATGTGTCAAGGCACAGGCTACAGTACATCCTGGAACCCCGACATCATGCTATTTCCTCAGGGTGCTGGGAAGATGAAGAGGGTGTGTGGGGATGGGGAATAAAACTAGAAGAGTGGTCCTCATATCCCAGAAGGCTTGAAGGAATATGTACTTTTACCACACTTTCTATATAACTGCCTACAGGATTTGGTCCTCACATTGACATAACCAATGATAAAAGAAAAGAAAAGAAAGAGGAAGGCAAGGAGGAAGGAAGGAAAAAAGGAAGGAAGGGAGAAAGAGAAGGAGAGAGGGAGGGAGAAAAATGGGTATCAGCAAATTCCCAAGAAGCCATTTGCCTCAGACAAGTACATTTCCCCAGGGGATCACACATCCTTTAGGGCATAATTCAAAAGCCAGAATTCTGTCCCAGGGTACCTGAAGGAAATTTCGAGGCAGTCCTTTAGCATTTAATTACCAGATAAATGTACAAGTAGGAACCTCTGACAAGCAGTCTCTGTAGTAAGTCAGGCCAAGCATGAGAATGCTCAATGAGGCTAAGCAGATTCAGTGAGGATAAATTTAACTAAACAGGGAATGAAACATTCTGAAGATGAGTCCTGAAACTAGACAAAAAAAAAAAAAAAAAAAAACCAGAGCAAGCACTTGCAGAAAAATCTGCTCCGTGAGTGCAAAGAGACCCCGAGAACCCATTACTCCTTTGTTTCATTGACCTCAAAGGCAAAAAAAAAGAAAAAAGAAAAAAAGAAACCAAACTACTGTTTGTGGGCCCAGCCTCTGCTTATGCAGACATTCTTACAAACATCTGGCTACTTCCTCTCAGTGTGGAAAAACCATCTACCAAGTAAATTCAAAGTCCGTGAGCAGGACTGGTTCTGGGCTAGGTCAACTCCCTGGGTCAACACACAGCAGCCATGGGCTAAAACTCAAGACCAAAGGCACACCCGATCGACCGACCACGTAGTAGAAACTCAGCTCTTATCCTACTTCAGACCCCTCCCACTCAAAAACAACCCTCCTCATGTGCTACTTTTTTCAAGGAGTCTCAACTCAACATTCACCACTTCTGGAGAACCAGAAAGAGAGAGAAAAGCATTTGCTATGAGGATCATGTGATTAAACAGACATGATTTGTGTATGAGCAGACAAGGGCCATGACACTCCCCCTTCTTCCTTACTATCCGAGTAATAATGGACAGGTCAATTCATCTCTTAGGGTGCAGTTTCCTCAACTGCAGAAGGGGATCAAATAATGTCCTCCATGTACATGATGAGGTTTAAATGAGATAATTATGATAGATAAGCACTTCTCAACTCTAAGGCAATCGTAAATAATGCTTGCCTACGCACAACCACCCTCTTATTCCCACATGGGAACATGGAGGAGATTCTACTGGACAAAAACAAAACACATACACAGTAAGAAAGGGAAAGAAACAAAGAGAAATGGTATGTATCTTGGACTGTCATGTCCTTCCATTAATTCAGTAGAAAGGCCACTTAATTGTTGTATAACCTTCTGCAAAGACAAAGCTAGGGACTAGGGATATGGCTCAGCTGGTAGAGTGCTTGCCTTGCATGCACAAGGCCCTGAGTTCAATCCCCAGCACCACCAAAAAAAAAAAAAAAAAAAAAAAAAAAAAAAACAGAGAGAAAGCTATGCCACCTTCACCAATCCTTACAAAGATGAAATCCATCATTCATCAAAAACACTGTGCAACACTTACAACTTAGTAAATGGTAACTTGAGGAAGCAAGTATGTGAATGCCCTGAATTAACTAGAACATTACTAGGTCACCCCCTGGACTCAGAAAACTTCCCTTCATCTAGAGATTTCCATTGTATGTGGATTTGAACAGTACAGAAAACAGATATCCAGGAAATGATCCTCAGATGGGAACCCTCCCATGTGGCCTCATCCTGCCTGGGGCCAGCTTACCAAGCAAAGAATGGGTCCTTCCCTGATTCCCATTGTTAACTAGCTGCTCTGGCTGTCTTTCTCACTTAATTATGCTCCAATAGTCTTGACAAGATTGGCTGGGCTTCACTGTAAATCATGACAGTGGAAATCCTAAAATAAAAGCAAGATTAATGATATGACCTCGATCTTGGCATGAAGGTCCATTAATTGGGAATCATGGCCTTAATTGAATTCTAGGCATAGCACTGCCAGCTAAATTAAATTTTTCTGAGACTAGTTTCTTCACCCAGATGAAGAAAACTGAAATGTGCCAGTGACAACTAAGCCAAATACTGGGTGCTGCTGAGGAGACAGATAATTGATTGTGCCCCTTGCATAACCAGTTGCCCAAACATCAGAACTGCCTGAAGTCATGCTGCAGATGCAGAGGGGCCATCGCCATCATAAGAAGACTGGAGGGAGAAGGAGCTGTGTGGCCTCGCTTCTGCAGGCTACTCCCACACGGCTGTGGAAATGACACCACAAGCGCCATACAGAAAATTCAGTTACACCCAGGGCCTCCCCGAGTTCAAGACAGCTTCTGCTTCGACTTGCTTGTGTTCAATCCATACTCCAGTATGTCTCTTCTGTTTTCTGCAGTCTCCCCAAATGCTCTGTCTGCTCTTGGGACAAAGATTTACATGCATGCATCAATCTCATCCAACACTGATGAATGGGCATTACAGTCCCCACTGCAGAGGAGGAAAGAGGGGGACTGTCCTGGGATGAAGAGTAATGTGTATAAGGTGGTGACTACGGTGTACACTGGAGTCAAGATATTACAGGGCTTCCTCACAGAACTGGGCGTACATGGAGTGTTGGATAAATGTGAGAGATAAGACTGGGAAGGTGAGTGGTCCTCAGACCCCAAGAAACTTGAAGGCCAAACTAACCTTCAAAGGAATAGATGAAGGCATTAGAATTATTGGAAAAAAAGCATGGGGATACTTTTGTTGAAAGCCATAGACAAAATTAATTGAGAACAGCAAAAAGGCTTAGTAAGAAGACAGTGCCTGATTTATATATGTATCAAGCACCCCAGCACAACACATACCAGGGTAAACAATAAAAAAAGGACACTAATTGAACTGAATTGAATCTGTCAAGAAAACAAGAGCTCCAACTCACTTTTTAAAACTATAATTATTATTAGTGCATATTAATCATACAAAATAACTTGTGACATTTTCATACATGCATATGATGAATTGCACTGAAGTGCAGGTAGGTGCCAACAGCAGTGGCTATCATTTATTAACCACCTTCTGATTCCTGGGAGCTGGATGACGAGCCTACATCCATCATCTTAGTTGGTCCTCACAACCATGCTGCCAAGTAAGTTTTATTGTCCCCATTTCACAGATGAGCAAACTGGGGACCTGTCAATCTGTTTGGGCTGTTATAACAAAATACCATAAACCACATGGCTTATAAACAACAGAATGGACTTCTCTCAGTTCTAGAGGCTGTGAAGTCCAATACCAAGGTGGCAGCAGCTTGGAGTCTGGCAAGGCCCATTTCCTGGTTCTAGGCAGTGCCTCTTCTCTGTAACCTCACATGGTGGAGGGGCAAGAAGTTCTCTGGAGTGTTTTTCAAGGACACTAATCCCACTCATGATGGCTCTGCACTCATGACCTAATCAGCTCCCCAAACCCCCACCTTCAGACACCACTACACCGGGGATTAAGTTCCAATACACACATCCGGGGAGGGGAGAAGACCACTCAGAAGACCATTCAGTCCACAGCAGCACCCAACACAAAAATCGACGTGCACAATCCAACCCTGTGTTCTTCTCGGGACATTTTGTTGCTTCCTAGTAGTTGTTAAGAACTTAAAACATAAAGGGAAATAGGCAAGCCTGAATGCTCTGCTGGAGAGAAGAAAAGCAGACCCTGGCGTTGTGTCTGCTCTGCGTATGATCTAAGGATATTTTTAAGACCAGACCCCCAGCAGGGGAAAAATACTAAGCATTGGTTGCCAGGAGGGAACAAATTAATGAAAACTACCTGCTAAGACTTTAACAGGAGAGAGAAATCACAACTCAGCTATGATTCGTGGTTCCTCATGGGCACTGACAAAGAGACAGCAGGGGCGCAGCTCAAGATGCTCTTTCCTAATTTGGCCTCTTCTCATCACCCCATCCCACCCACTCCACAGGCACAGTCTTTAGGGTCAGAAGCTGCGGAGACTTTGATCTCAGGTTCATCAGCCACATGCACAAACATTCCAGAGGGGTAGCAAAGCACAGGAGGGGGAAAGAACAAGAGCCCAAAGAATCAAACTGCAAATGTGCTCTCCCTCTTCCCCAAAGAACCATCCTACAGATTTCATAAAACTACCCATTGTCAAGTCCCTTTGAGGTAGAAAAGCACGTTAGCACTAACAAATCCAGGGTCACAGCTTTCTTTCTCTGAGAAGGCTGTGACTAAAAGAGTCAATAAATCATTAGCAGCATCTGGTCTCCTTTGGTGTGTTTTAGATCCCAGGTAATATGATCAGAGCTCACAGGCTCTGAGATTTCAAAGACACACGGTCATTGACAATCACAAAAAGGATATCTCAGTTAAAGGGGGATGACAGGCGTGCCTGAAAGCGGTGACTTTCCATTATGTACAATGTGTCCTTCACAAAACCAAAGAATGGTTAAGAGTGGGCAGGCAGATGCGTTTTAAAGGTTTGTTTTCCTTCTCTAAAGAAGGAAGTGGGGTTCATACAGAACCTTTGCACACATCGGAAGAGGGCGATGAAGTCCATCATTGTCTGATCAGTCCCCACTTGAAGGCTGCAACAAGCCCACCTGCATATAGCATAACTGTACACAATTAAAGACGTAGCACAGGGAGAAACTAAGCTTCCTGTGCTCCACTTATGTACTAGGTTCAAGGGAGATGCTTCACACACACGGTCTCATTCTATCCTTGCAAGGTCCCTGCAACAAAAGCCAAGGCAGTCCCACTTTACAAGTGCAGAAATGAGGCTCAGAGAGGTTATATAACTTGTCCAAGTGAACAGCCTGCAAACAGGGGGGTAAGGGGTTCCCGAGCTTAGACATCAGGTGTGACTCTAGACAACCTTACTCTGGTGCATCCAGTACACTGCATCAGATAGCCTGGGTGCCCAATGAATAACACAAATTTTTAGACTTTATTTCTAAATCAGAATCTCTGAGGGCATGCCCAAAATGTACCTCTGATGAAAAGGGAAGTATAATAACAAAGTCACAGCCCTATGCCATACTGCCTTATCAAGGCCAGTCAGCCCCAGATGGAGCCTGGTAGGGTGGGGGGAGGGCTCCAGAGGGGCTTCCATTTGCTGAGAACGTTTACCTGCCAGTTGCTTGAATATAGGTTATCATGTTTAATTCTTATAACAACTGCTATGGTGGACATTCTCATGCCCATTCCACAGAGGAGGAAATTAAGGCTCAGTAAAGTTAAATAGTTAGATAAAGGTCACATATCTAACAAACAACAGGATCAGAAAATGATCCCCTGTGTCTGGCTCTAAATCCCCTGCCCTTTTACTGCTGCATTCATCATCTCTCCTGTTTGACAGACAGCAGAGCTCTCACTGCAGTCGTCAATAGCTTACGGATGGCTGCAGTTCTACAAGGACCCAGGGAAGCCCTTGCCCAGTACAAGTCAAATAGCAGAAATGGCTCATCCTGGGGGTGCCCAGCTCTTCCTTCAGCACCACTGTTTCTGTTCTGGTAAGAGAAGAAGCCTGGACTCACTGAGTACCATGGAGGCAGCTAGAGAGAGCAGCCATCAGCCTTCCCACCAGCACACTTCCAAATTCCGAGTCTATTCCCTCCTAGCCACGAATCCAGGCATTTGAGAATACGCATTATCTGAACCATGAGGGTAACAAATGGAGTTAAAACTCCATACTCTAGTGTGCTCTTCAGCAAATGGCTTTCCATCTCTGGGAAAAGTCTCTTCCTCTGTAAAATAAGTGGTGGATTTTCCTGTTCTCTACCGTTCCACCAACACTGGCTGACCCCATGATTCACTGACTCTAGTGTGAATGTTAAATTGTGATCTGTGCAATTTACCAAAGGCCAAGCACTTGCAGGAGTCCCACCAAGCTGAACATGGAGTTATAGTTTTAGCTGCCACGGAGGGTGGCGACATCTGTTTAACAAAAGCATTCGAATCCACATCATGGTTTGCTTTGTTTCCACCCTGGAAACCTTACTCAGGGCTATTATGTAATACGTTGGCGGCTGCAAGTTCCTTCTGACCTCCTTCGCTGCACTTGGCATTAATCTCAAGTGACCACTTGATGACTGACCACTGCCCAGTTTTCCTTCTTTTAGCCTTTAAATATATGCATCTTTTCCATAAGCTCCTAGAAGGCAAAGGCAGGAGGGTTGCAAGTTCAAAGCCAGCCTAGGAATTTAGCGAGACCCTGTCTCAAAATAAAAAAAAAAAAAAATAAGAAGGGTGGAGATATGGCTCTGTGGTAGAGTGCCCCTGAGTTCAATCCCCAGTACTATAAAAATAAATAAATAAATAAAGAGTGGATAGCAAATTAAAGAGGCTCCCGTAAGCCAAAGATTGGTCCATTTGAACTGCAGTGAAAATAATAACTGCAGTGGGTCAAAACATAAATTTGACCCACTCATATTTAAAATATGAGAGAGAGAAAGTTCCTTAGTCACCCTGGTAAAGGATTGGGAACTTTTTTTTTTTTTTTTTTTGAAAACATAAAGGGGAAAAAAAAATCAAGCCTTTTTCCTGCCTCTGCTTTATAAACTATATTTGAGGCCATATATCTGATGAGGGAAATTTTTTCCTCCTAGAAGTATTCCAGCTAAAAAAGAAGGAAATAATAGAACTTATCATTTGCAACCTCTAATAAAATAATGGAAGTAGGCAACCATCACAAAAACAGTAACAACCATGTATTGTATATATAAACACAACCTATAAGAAAGCTACACCAAAAAAAAAAAAATCTGATCCAAGAAAACATCTGATCAAGTCTCTAAATCTAAGGAATTCGTTAAAGGCTACCACAGGATGCAATCAGCAAAATCAAAACTTCAGAAAAATCTACAGTACAAATGCAGATTGCAAGATGACAAAGAGAAAAAGGAAGCTTTAAGGATTAAAAGACTCAGAAACATGTCAACAAACTTCAATGCATTATTTGGCTCCTGGCTCAAACAAACTACAAAAAGGAAAAGAAGATTCTTATAAGAATTGGAAAATTTTAAGCAGACTGGATATTGGATGTTATTAAGAACTATTAATATTTTAAATGAGATCAGGATATTGTGATGTTTTAAAAATAAGCTCTCATATTTTAGAGACATATTGAAATATTTAAGGATGAAATTATAATATGGTTGGGATCTACTTCACGAATATCTAGAGGGGCAGGCATATCATGAGGAGATACTTGTAAGAGCTGAGTAATGGGGACATGGGTTTCTGTTTCTACTGTATTTCTCCTTCCTACTTATGCATAATTTAATTTAGGGGGCTGAGGATATCACTCCTTGGTAAAGTGCTTACTTAGCATGCATGACATTAAATACAATGTATTTATTTATTTACACACACCCTTATGTAGGTATCATCTACTTTTTCTCCCAACCTGATCTAAGCCACAATCATTTCTCACCTGAATTACTGCAGCAGGCTCTTAATTGGGGGTTTCTGACTCCATCTGTCTCTCTCAGGTCTGGTGAACATGAATGTGTTCTTATAAGAAATAGGGCAAATCACGTTGCTCTGTTGCTTAAATCTTCAGATGGTTTCCCATCTCACTTAGAAGTTTTTAGCTATAGTCCTTGAGGCACTGCAAGACTTGGCCTCCTCGTGACTCTCTGGCCTGTCCTCCTCCACCTCGTCCCTCTCTTTGCTGCAGCTGCAAAACCTTTGCACTTCTGTTACGCATCATCCACGTGTCCACATGAGCTTGTTTCCTCGCTCCCTCAGTCTATACTCAAATGTTTCTTCCACAGGCTTTTCAAATCACCAAATGGAAAGCAGCACTCCCAATCTCCTACTAGTTTATTTTCCTTGATGAGACTATATATATTCTGATCTCCCACCATCTTCACATACTAGGAAAGAAATTCCATAAAATAGTTTCATTTGGCCAATAGCTCCCAGAGTGTCTGGCTCAAGAAACATTTAGGTTTTGTTTTTGTTTTTGTGGTACGGGGGATGAGGGTGCTCAACCACTGAACTACATCCCCAGCCCTTTCATTTCTTATTTTGCGACAGGGTCCAAGTTGCACAGGTTGACCTCAAACTTGGAATCCTCCTGCCTCAGCCTCCCAAGGAGCTGGGATTGTAGGTATGCACCATTGCATCCCGTCAAATAGTATTAATTTTGGCCTGATACTCTGGACTATAAACTGGTCAGCAATACTGTGTGCAGAGCACTAAGCAAGGGGTGGCAGGGTAGGCAAGAACCATGTCATACAACTTTTCTGTGTCCCTTTAAGACACTCGAATTTTGTCTTACAGGTGATGAGAAATCTCAAGCTATTCTATATGAATAGGCCTTCAAATTTTAGTTCTAGTCATTCTTACCACCATCATTATTACAGTAAAAGAAGCACCTGCTTCTTTGATGCTTACATGCCATATATATGAGAAGGTTTATCACTTTTAGTTGAAGTACTGAATCACTACACCTCTGGTTGGCCTGAAGACAGCTCTTTCCTCCTGGGTTAAAATAAATCAGCTCTGCATGAAGAGTGTGGACATACACAAAAAAGGCAATCATTTCTTGACAGGTTCTGTGAACAGAGAAGCCCCACAGGCATTCAACTCGGGCTGGGAGTGATTATTAGGAAAGGAACTGTTCAAGAACTGAAATCTCTCTGGTTGATTGACCACACAGGCCCTGGTGGAGACAGTGACTGGCATGGGAGCTTACTGGGTAATGGACGGATACAAAGAAAGCTGAATTAGCTTTTTTTCCTCCCCTATCCCCACCCGTTCCCACAGGTTTAAAAAAAAAAAAAAAAAAAAAAAAACACCTCACCTATCTACATATCCACTACTAGCCAGGCCCTGGTTCTGGCCATTTGCATCTCTAGCCTCCTAAATGTCCTGCTGACCCCCAGACCCAGCTCTGGACCCCTTTAATCACATCCAGAGGCTGTTATTGAAACGTGAATCTACCACTTCTTAGAAAGTTTAGGGGCCCTTCCATCCACCAGCCCTTGCTCCTGTTCCAGGGAGGGACTTGTAATCCTCCCAGCAACACCTGCTCTCCCTCCTTCTGGAAGTGCTCATGCCTTTCCTAGGTATTCTGGCTGTGTCAAGAGTATTTTTGCTCTTCTTTTCCTATCTGAATCCCTTTATTTTCTTTCATTTGACTGATTGTTCTGACTAGGGTTTCCAGGACAATGATGAAAAGAAGTGGTGAAAGAGGGCCTCCCTGTCTTGTTACAGTTTTTAGAGGGAATGCTTTCAGTTTTTCTCCATTTAGAATGACATTGGCCTTGGGTTTAGCATAGATAGCTTTTACAATGTTGAGGTATGTTCCTACTATCCCTAGTTTTTCTAGTGTTTTAAACATGAATGGATGCTGAATTTTGTCAAATGCTTTTTCTATGCCTGGTGAGATAATCCCATGATTCTTGTCTTTAAGTATTGATGTGATGAATTACATTTTATTGATTTCCACATGTTGAACCAGCCCTGCATCCCTGGAATGAACCTCACTTGATCATGGTGCACTATCTTTTTAATATATTTTTATATGTGATTTGCCAGGATTTATTAAGAATTTTTGGATCTATGTTCATGAGGGATATTGGTCTGAAGTTTTCTTTCCTTGATGTGTCTTTCTCTGGTTTTGATATCGGGGTCATACTAGTTTCATAGAATGAATTTGGCAGGGCTCTCTACTTTCCATTTCATGGAATAATTTGAGGAATATTTATACATGTCCTTCTTTGAAGGTCTGGTAGAACTCAGATGAGAGTCTATCTGGTCCTGGGCTTTTCTTTGTGGATAGGCTTTTGATGACATCTTCAATTTTATTGCTTGAAATTGATCTATTTAAATTTTCTATGTCTTCTTGTTTTGATTTTAGTAGGACATATGTCTCTAGAAATTTGTCAGTATCTTCATGATATTCTATTTTATGGGAGTATAGATCAAAGTCACTCCAGTCAGAATGGCAGCTATCAAGAATACAAGCAACTATAAATGCTGGCAAGGATGTGGGGGAAAAGGTTCACTCATACATTGCTGGTGGGATTGAAAATTGGTGCAATCTCTTTGGAAAGCAGGATGGGGATTCCTCAGAAAACCTGGAAAGGAACCACCACTTGATACAGTTATCCTACTCCTCAGATTATACCCACAGGACTTAAAATCAGCATATTGCAGTGATGCAGCCACATCAATGTTTATAGCAGCTCAATTCACAATAGCTAAGCTATGGAACCAACCTAGGTGCTCTTCAACAGATGGATAAAGAAAATGTGTAATATACACAATGGAATATCACTCAGTCATAAAGAAGAATTAAATTATGGCATTTGCCAGTAAATGGGTGGAACTGGAGACTATTATGCTAAGTGAAATAAGCCAGTCCCAAAAAATCAAAGGCCAAATGTTCTTTCTGTTATTTGAATGGTAACCCATAACAAGGCAGGGCAGGGAAAGTAAGTATAGAAGTTCACTGGATTAGACAAAAGAGAATGAAGGGAAGCAGGGTTGGGAATAGGAAAGACAGGAGAATGAATCGAAAATAACATTCCTATGTTCATATATGAATACAGGACCAGTGTAATTCCACATCATGTTCAACCATAAGAATGGGATCAAAGTTGTAATGGGTAGAAATCCATGTGTATATATATCAAAATATATCCTACTGTCATGTTTATTTAAAAACACCCCAAAAATTGCTTATCTTAATTAAAGAGTATTTTTGCTGTCTCTTCTCCAGCAACAATTCTGCATATGTGTGCATCATCCCAGGAAATGCCTTCCTAAAAAAGGTCATGTGATTCACCACCTTGCCAGACACTGCCTGGCTTATGGGTTTGGTAGTCTGTGTTCTCCTAGTTCTTCTGTCCAATGTGGTTACATCTTATATTTGCAGTTTTCATGTCTGCCTAGGAAATTTTGTAAGTATAATCTCATCTGTGAATCTCCCCATAATAATGATTGTCCAGGCTTTGCTTCAACATGACATAATTAAACAGAAGACAATATAAACTCTAAAATTTGGGGGAACTAACCAAATAGTGCCAAGGACATTATGAAAAGCACTATTGAGGTTAGGATGGAGCATAATTCACAGTTATTTCCACAAAAGTTTAAAACAACACCCATGGAGAAAGCAACCCTATGATGTTTTTCTAAAGATGGCCCTGATACTCTGTAAAGCTACTAGTCTTTGAGGAGTTCCAACTACTTGAACAATAAGCAGGTGGGAGTGCTGGTTCTGTCTCCTGCTAGCTATGTTGTAACCTTGGGGAAGTCACTTAATGTTTTTGAGCTTCAGTCTCCTCAGCCATAAAATGAAGAAAACTATACCCAGCTCATAAAAGCAGTTCTGAAAATGAAGCAGAACAATGTCTGTGGAAGCACTTTATAAACTAAAAATAAGATTCTGATGGCTTTTATTCACAGCCAATGGCAAAGCACAATCCAGTTAGAAGATAAGGCTCTTCACAGGGCTTCAGTTTTCTACCTAAGAGTCTGTTTATTTCACCAAGCTGTTATTTCTATTGTAATTGGGGGTACATCAAAAGGATCTCTGCTGAGCCTGGACAAGTAACAAGTCCAGAATGTACTTTCAGATTCCCACAATTAATTGTTGAACTTGGGTTCTTTTTGTTTGCTTTTTAAAAAGAACCCCTTGGTATGTTAAAATTCTTAATGTGAACAGCTGAATTAACATTAGATTAAGAACGCAAGTGCCCACATTGGAACAATGTACAAATCTGCTTAGTTATTGATGGACTATAGCCAGCTGATGCACATCTGTGAGGCTGTAGCCACTGTAAATAAAAGAATCTGCCATTGTTTTCAGAACAGCTCAACTCCTCAGTCAACAGAACACCCTTTGAGTGCCCTCCAATTTTCTATAAATTCTAGGTTGTGATTCTGATGTAACAATCTAACTTCCAACTCATTAAAAGCTTGAAAGGGATTTTGAGAGCAAAGAATGATGCAAATAATTTTATAAAGCACTGCTAATATCAAAAACTTCACTGCTTTCTTATATCCAAAGCCCCTGGGAGGCCCCAAAAGAACTCTGTTGAATTAATTACATCCAAAGGTGAATTTAATGAAGTGAAAGAGAACAGCACTTCATCAAAGATGCTGTTTACCACTCTTCCAAAGATGTACAAGCAAAGGGGAATCTGACAAGCATGAAGGCACTTACTCCTAGCTTCATTGAGGCTTGTCCAAAAATAGCCATTGATTCTTGGGGGTGGAGGTAACTGCTGACAATGAGCTTCTGTCTCCCCTCCTGTGACAAACAAACTCTAAAACATGTAAGACTCAAACATGATACTAGTTTAATTCCTTGTCTCCTTTTCCTTTTCCCACTGAAGGCATTGTTTGTGCTGTTCCTTCTTTTAAGAACTGCTTCCTGGCTCTTTGCATGACTGATTCCTTCTTATCCTCCAGCAGATCCCACTGTAAACACTACCTGTTCAGAAAGGGTAGCTTCCCCACTACCACCCACAGCTCCCCAGATAATTCTGAAATATCGATGAGTCCAATGCCCCTCAAGTGGTCTACATATCCTGGTTTGGGCTGGAAAACAGAGTTTACCACAGAGACATGTCTTCCTCACAGAATACCCCATTGTCATGATTTGTATGCATAATCCATGCTCCATATTAATAAGAAAAAACATTGAACCAAGGCTACCAGCAAATAAGAGCCTAGAAAAGTCTATGAACAATTAGAGCCTATAATCTCTAACCAGGTGCAGCAAGGCCAGCAAAACAGGCCAGGCACCGGGTCCCAGGACATGCTAGGAGAAGCCAAAACAGGAGGAAATGGAAGTGCACCCCACCAGAGTAATGGACATGAGACAGCAAGCAAGTTAAGATTTCCAGCTTGACAGCAGACCAACATGGAGCCAAATCCCAACTCTACCACACATAACTTTGATAGGCGGGTGCCTCAGTTTCCTCATGTAAAAGAAAACAGCCAGAGAAGCACTGCCGAGAGAGCACAGGGACAACAGCCTTTGTTAATTTGGTCACCAACTGTTTTGTCGGACCTGAGCACATACTCAGCAAACAGGATGCAAGGCCTGTCCCTTCAACTTGGGCTTACGACCTATTTAAAACAACACTTCCTGCTCAGGTTATAATTAGAAGTTTCTAATTATTATGGAGGCACATGAGAAGGCTTTATGAAGCGTTAATGAGCAACTCTGATTTATCTGTTATCAAAATGAGTGGGCAATGATCTCAGGTCAGTGTACTTAGATAAATAGGTGGCTACTTCATCCTGCATCTGCTGTGTGACTTGGTAGATGACTTCATCTCTCTGGAAAATTTGGTCTGTAAATTGTGAATTAATAATAATACCTGCCCCCACATACCAAGATTCCTCTGAATTAAATAAGATAATGCATCTTAAATATTAACTAATCCCAGCAAACAAAACAGTAGCCCCCAATAAATTTTACCATTGTGATCTCCTCCCTGAAGATTTTGAATTTCAGACCCTCATGGAATTCTGAGAATTTCTGGAAGGTCCTGCTTTGCCATCTTTCCTAGAAATGGTACTTCATATGCTGGGGAAGCCAGTGGCCATGGAGTACCAACCAGGGCCTGCTTTCCTGGAGCTGCCAATCAAAATCCATTGTCCCCTTTTCTTAGGAATATTTTAGTTGATCATGCAGCCTCCTACAATAAAACACTATATTTTCCAGGATCCCATCAGGTAGGTGTGGCCATGAGATGAAATTCTGACCAATGAAATGTGTTTGGAAGCAAGAGGGCAACTTCCAGGCTGTTTCTTGAGAGAAGAAGGGTGCCCATCAGCTTTGCCTTCACATTGGCTAAGAAAAAACTGCATTGGTTGGCTCTCTTAGATAATGATAAAGAAAGGATCAAAAAGCAGCAAGAGAGAAGCAGCCTGGAAGGCTTGCTACTTCATACAGTGGAGAGCATCCATCCCAGATGAGCAAAAAAGCTTTCACCTGTTCATGCTACAGTCACGATGGCTTCTGTTACATGTGCAAAAACCCACAGCATCATAAACACAGTGTGGAGAGGGGATGCAAATAAGCCAAAGGTGACAACATGTCACCTGGGTTACAACATGTCCCCGGCATACAGTAGGGTCTCATAATTATTTGCAGAATTAAACTGTAGGACTCCAGGCAATCAACCCAAATTTGGAATATTCAGGTCAGTTCCAAAAACAAGAGGGACACAGGCCAGCTGGAGACTGACCATATAGAGAATGACTAGGGCAGTGAAAGGTCAAGAAAACCCATCTCATGAGGAAAGACTGGAAAAGCTAGAAGGAGAAGGTAAGCCAGAATGACAAGATAACGTTTCAAGTAACTCAAGGATGGTAAGTTGAACAGGGCTCCTCTCTTTCCACTCAAATTTCCTCATCTGTAAAATAAATAGGTAAAACCAGAAAAATCCCTTTTAGCTATATCATACAGGATCCACAGATTCAGGGGAATTTATGTTGCACCAAAGGTCAAAACTACAACTCACACAGTTATTTCACTAAGTAAAGTGAAGATTCCCACTGAACATCAAAAGACAAGTTTTCTTGTGTAGTTACAGAATGGCTGTCTTCCAAAGTTCAGCGCTGCCTGACTGGAGGGTTCAAGGGGCTAGACCTGGATACAGGTTCCTAGAGACAGTGCTGAGACTGAGAAGGACCATGGAGTTAAAACAGTTCCTTAGAGGCTCAGATCCTTCTAATAGACTGGTCAGAAAATGGGCTTTGTAATAGAAAATCCTACATTAGAAGATTAGAAACATGCTCTGCGTTTACCTGGCTATGTGATCCTGAACAAGTTCTTCACCTTTTTTTTATTTTCTTCTATTTTTTTAAGCCTGAGTTTTCTCATTTTAAAAATGAGGATAGTAGGGGCTGGGGTTCTGACTCAGTGGCAGAGCACTTGCCTAGCACATGTGAGGCACTGGATTCAATCCTTAGCACCACATAAACATAAACAAATAAAGTAAAGGTTAAAAAAAGAATGTTTAAAAAATGAGGAAAGTAAAACATAATTGGAGATACTTTATTTAAAAAGATAATACATGTCAAGCATACAGCACAGTGCTGGGCTCACAGCTACGTACAGTGTTCATCATTGCCTTATTACCTTTATAAACCGAGGAAGAAAAGAGAAATATGTGATAAGCTCAGAAGATGTGAGTCACCCTGGTGGAAGCACCAGCAGGTAGAGGGCTGGAATGTGTGGACTGGGCAAGTAGTTGCAGAGCCAAAATAAGCAAGGGCTTGCCATGTAAATGCTGTGCTTGAAGTGTAGGCAGGATCAGACGCCACACAAAAGGTGAGAGATGCAGGAGAGCTGGCAGCTGCAGGCTTCTCAGAAACTGGGAAAGGGTTCCCATCCAGATGCCCATCACCCAGCCAGAATGATTATCTACAAGCCATTACGGAACAAGAAAAGTGTCACAATGAGGAAATAGAGAATATAAGCAGAGCCAGAGAAGCAGCACCAGACTCAGATTGAGACAAGATAAGGGTTTTCAGAGGGAACACTTAACTCCAGACCTGCACTGCTAAGGCAGAAGCATCTGGGGATGAAGGATGGAGAGAGCTCAAGTTGATGAAGAGTCTAGGGGACAATGGGTCATTTTCCACTTCCCCTTTTAAAGTTCTCACATTCTAGGCAACCACTAAGACCTCTGTCCTTGCAACTCTAAGGTTCTAAAATTTTATCTTCAAATGAAAAACCAAAATAAAGTAAATTCCCTACACATTGGAGTTAAGATCCTACGCTTTTCTTTCAAGAATGGTGGTAAGTGTGTATGTGGTTATAAGGGTCAACATGAAGATTCCTTGTGATTTTGGAATTGTCCGGTTTCTTGATTGCAGTGGTGCATTTCAGAATCCTCACAGGTGATAAAATAGATAACACAGACTCACACCTGAAGAAGTGAGACTAGGGGAATCTGAGGTGGAATGAATCAATGTCAATATCCTGGATGCGATATTACACCACAGTTTTGCAAAATAGTACCACTAGAAGGAATGGGCAATTTTTCACAACCATAAGTGAATCTATAATTATTTCAATAAAAATTTATTATAAAAACAACTCTAAAATATATATATATATATAGTTAACTGTGAAATACAAATTCACTGTTGAAAATTTAACAAAGCACTTTTTTTTTCAGGGCTGGGGATTGAACCCAGGGTCTTGCACATGGTAGGGAAGCACTCTACCACTGAACCACAACTCCACCCCTAAAAACATTCTTAATTACTGGTACTTGACTACCCAAAGATATTTTGATCTAGTTCCTTCCTTTTGCACTGGTATTATATCTTTACAATGATTTCCCTATGTGCATATATATATGTATGTATATATATGTTGTTTGATTTAATGTACATAGCTTATTTCTTATTTATCCCATTAATTTCATATTTTAAAGATATTCCCATTATATTACAAATCCTTAAATTATTTTAATGGCCATTTAAAAAAATAATCTATCAGCATATCATAATTTTCTGAACCAAACTATTTGGGAACATTTTAGACTGTTTTAAAATTTTTCCTATAAGAAATAATTCCAGAATAAATTAAATCTAACTGGTTGCCAGCATTTTTGAAATGAGAGAACAAGTCCCAACACAAAATGTTAATTTTTAGAACAGATCTTAAAAATCATCTGGCCAAACATTTCCTCTAAAACAAACACCTACTCATAAGTCATTTTAGAATTATAGATATTAAATGCCTATTCTCAGGACAATGAATGATTTCAAAAATTCCCTATTTATGGCTGGAGATCTAGCTCAGTTGGTAGAGTGCTTGCCTTGCATGCACAAGGCCCTGGGTTCAAACCCCAGTACCACAAAACAAAAACAAAACAAAACAAAAAAACTTTATTTAGAAGTAAAAAAAAAAAAAAAAAAAAAAAAACAACTTGCTTGAGGTTATTTTTGACCTTGTAGAGTCTATTAGAGAAGGCATAAGGAAGGAAATAATAGAGGGAAAAAACTGAAGACTTTGAAACATGGTAGTTACAGTTCATATTCCCACATTCTATGACCTTGGGGAAGAAATTATTCTAATTTTATTTCTTCATCCATAAACATATTGTCCTTCATACTAGGCCCTTGATAAATATTTGTTGTCTAAATGAAGTAAGTACTGTCATATATAAGCACTTAACTGCTTGCCATTAAGTTCTTCCCAGCTTCCAGTTTGAGATGTCCTCCTTGCCTACACTTCAAGGCCAGGACTGGTGTCCCACTTAAGCCTACTTACTTCCTGCCCATTGTATTTGCCTCATACTTTACTATAGTTACATGCATGTGGGTAAAGGAGCCACTTGAGGGTCAGTTTTGTTCTGTCTTCATCTTTGAGGAGGAATTTGCCGACCATGTGGACACCACGGAATGGGCTCCTCACATTCCCTGCTCTGACTTCAGTTATAGGATGAGAAGTAGATAAATAACGCCTATTCGATAACTGGATTCCTTCCTCCTGGAATTGAGAAGTTGGGATTCAGAAACAGAGATGATGGATGAGGACTTGTTGCTTGAAATAGTCACATGTAAACTTGGGACCTTTGAGGAAGCCATGCACACAGAGAAGGCAGGAAAGCTGGTTTGCAGAGAGAAAAGAAAGAATAAAACAAATGTTCAGGAAAGGGAAAACAAGAACCACAAAGCACTGGAGAGAGACGGCAGGCCAGGAGACTCCCAGTCTGGAGTTCCAGGTGTATGTGAGGCTGGGTCATGCCTTCGACCCCTGGGACCCAGAATTTACTCCTAGACTTTCTAACAATGTCTTTGGTTTTAAGGAAGATGTTTGAAAATAGGCTATTTCTTACAACCAAAGGTATTTTATTACCACATGAGTAAAGATTCAGTGCTCTTTCCTCCATCTCTGTCATTTTATTTCCTCCTCTACTCTTTCCAACTTTATCTGAATGCAGAAATCCTATTCGCCCTCCAAGACCAGCCCCAAGTAATCTAAGCCAGAAATTCTGTCTCTGCCTTCTCTGAACTCCCTCACATCTTGGCACATGTATGCTAGCTATTCCTCTACTTGCTTTTTCCTCCCTTCAAGTCACTTCCCATCTCCAGGCCTCTGTCTCCTCACTCTCAAAATGAGTGGACTTGATGAGACTGATGGTTGTCAAACCAGATTCACTGCAGCCTTGGCCTCTGCAGTTAACGCCCCACACAACATTGTTGCAAGGAGCAAGAACGGTTCCCTGAAAGCAGTGTCCAGCCCTGCCTCCTTATTTTAACCAAAGTTACTATGTTTACATATATTTTATGTATTTAGAGTCTGGGTAAGGTTTAATTGAGAAAAGCAATCTAGTACTAATCAAATTGGAAAACTCTGAACTAGAAAATACATGCAGTGCCAAGATTCCATAGCAGTAGGAGTAGCACAAATTAACAACAACAACAAAAAAAACTAAAATCTCATTTTTTTAATTTTTGCTATAAAAACGGAAATTTTCTTGAGCTAGACATTGTTCTAAATACTCTATGCTTATCAACATTTCAACCATCACAGATCATATGAGGTAGATATTTTTAACCCCATCCTAAAATGAATCACATAAAATTAGAAGTGTCTGTCTAGGGGAGCAATTGGGTGGTAGCACTTGCCTAGCATGTATGAGGCCCTGTGTTCCATCCCCAGCACCAAAAAAAATTTAAAATAAAAATGGAAGCATCAAAACCAGGCTTCAAGCCCAGGCAACACAGATCCACATTCGAATTCTTAACCACACTCCTGTCTTCCTTTAAGACAGATACTTTGGCTTTGCTTTTCCTTTTTATTTCCCACAGCACTGAACTTGGGCTTATGTTTTTAACAGTGTTTGCCGAATGAATGAAAGTTTAAGAGGACAAAGGAGGTCATCTTGGATCCCATGGAAACAGATATACACTTGAACCAGTATCTCAGCTGCTGGCAGGTGACAGCCCAAGTCAAACAGAACCATTTTAAAATTTAGCTTTGTTCCACATCAGCTCCCCAAAAAGCAAAGGCCCTTCTTGCAGCCTTGAAAAAAACTCCTTTTGGGTGTGGTTTAGTTTCTGGTACCAACCAATACCTTTAGTGTGATGGGTCCATGATCGCACACTTGACCCGTTTATAATCTTCAACTCATAATCTGTACTTTCCCTCTATCAGGGATTCTCAACCTCAGTGCTACTGACATTTTGGGTCAGATTATTCTTTGTTATGGGGAGCTGGACTATGCATTATAGAATATTTAGCAACAACTGGCCTCTACCCAGGAGATGCCAGTAACAACTCCTCCCACTAATGTAGCAATCAAAAATGTTTTCAGATATTGCCAAGTGTTCCCAGGAGAAGGAGCAAAAATAACCCCTTCATTGACAACGACCACCTTACATGACCCAGCTTTTGTAGAAACAGTAGGAATTTTTTTTCGAAAGGATAACAAGCAATGCCTAGTCCCACTTAGAACATAAATGCCCGTTTCCTTTTATCCTTTGAAAGTTTCTGACTTCATCCTCCATCCTCAAAATTATCTCTCAACTGGGCTGCCCTGCACGTGCCATAGTGTAACAAGCATTATTACTCAGCAACTAAGTCAACCTTGACTGCTTGTTGGCTGCCTCAGACAAGTCCTGCACAGTTAAAATGAGTCACTATGTTTGCACACTGCCTCCATGCTTGGGAAGAACCCCAGGACGAATATAACCAAGAAAAGGCTCAGAGCTTTGGAAAAGGAAGAGAGCAAAAAGATCCTGAAGAAATCTCAGGATAAGAGAATATTTGACACTGCCCTGCTTCACCTGTCAACCTCTTGATACAGCCAACGCTTGTCAAGCATCTGCCACAGGACAGAGAATACATTGGACCTCATTCCATTAGATCTTCCTAACAATTTCATAACAGCAGCACTATTTTTTTAATGAGGGAAAAACAGAGACTCAGGAGGGTAAAATGCCTTACCCAGAGTCACAACGCGAGGCAACAATGTCCCAACTTGAATCTAGAACTACCACTGGCTCCAATTTCAGTATTTGCTCCACTGCTGTATTGAAATATTCCACAAGAAAGCTAGTAGCCACAATTAATAAAGCGACAAGATGGTAACAGGAAATGTTTTCATTCATTCCTTCATGCTACCTAAGAGACATGAGGACATGTCAATTAGCAACAATGGTTATCCATGAGAAAATAAGGTTGCCAGTTCTTTTTATTGCTTCTCTGGGTTCTTCTACATTTTCTAAATTATTATGCCTTGAATATGTATTACTTACCAAAAGTAATTAAAATCTATTAACAACAAAAATAATTCATAGAAGTATCAACATTTAATGATAGTTTCAAGTCAAGTGAACAATGATCATTTCTCATTTATGAGACTTGCATAGATTAAGTTTGATAATACTCAGACTTTTTATCCCCCCTGTACTGGGTATTGAACCCAGGGGTGCATTACCACTAAGTTATATAGCCCCAGTCCTTTTTATTTTTTATTTTGAGAAAAGTTCTCCCTAACTTGCTGAGGCTGGTCTTGAATTTGTAATTCTTCTGCCTCAGCTTCCCCAGTAACTGGGATTACAGACGTGTGCCACCATGTCTGGAGATAATACCCAGCTTTAAAAACAATGTGGGAAAACAGGTAGTCTCATACACTGTTAGAAATTTAAGTTGGCACCAGGTTCTTAGACAGCTGGTACCAGGTTCAACAGCAAGATATATACCATAATGTGAATTGCAAATGTTCTTTCTCTGAGCCATTCCTTATCTAAGAATGTTTCCCACATGTAGACCACATATACAATACACAAAATATACATTTGTTTATATGTGTTTCAAAATATATGTTTGTGTATATATGTTTCAAAATAGCTAGAAAGAGGATTCTGAATACTCCCAATAGGAAGAAAGGATAAATGTTTGATATGCCAATTACACTGATCTGAACATACACTGTACATATGTATTGAAATGTTACATCATGCCCTGTAAATAGGTACAATTGTTATGTGTCAATTAAAAATAAAATGCATTGGGTTAGGGCTGCAGCTCAGTGGCAGAGCACTTGCCTAACATGTATATGATCTCAGGGTTCAATCCTTCACACCACATTTAAAAATAAAATAGAATAAGTAAAGGCAACTACAAAATAATTTTTAAGGAAAAATTTAAAACAGTGAAATAAAATGTTTTATAAATACACATGTCCAAAGTATGCTAACTACTAACATACATAGAAGAATTAGGGCAGTGTCATGGAAAGTGATCATTAGAGAAAATGAGGTACATTAGGTACTAATGTAGAAAGTTTTGCAAGATATAATGTTAAATAAAAATGTTATATAACGGCAGGTGGAGAACAAATCCAGGACATACACATGTACATTATATATGAATGCAAGTATGTGAATGCATAAGTATGCAAGAATCTCTCATGTTCATGTGATTGTCTATATTTGTATATGCATGGAAAAATTTCTAAATAAAATGCAAAAATCATTAGAATATTAGTTATATCTGGTGAGTAGAACTAGAAGCTGGGGAGAAAGGAAATGAGTTTTTATTTCCATTTTTATATCACTCTGAATTGTTTTAAGTTTTCTTTTCGTGAACATATATCACTGCTACAAACTAAAATGGGCTTTTGGGAGGATTTGGTTTTTATGAGACAAGAGGCCTGGCTCTCATGCGATGGCTTGAAAACAAAGCAAGACATGAAATAGAGCGATCATCTGTTACAACTGCAAAGGCTCACAAAACAAGACAGTGTGTGACAGTTCCCAGCCTCTGTGTGCCAGTGAGAGGCATAATGGAGACGGTTCTCTCCTGGCACATTTGGAGACAAAGCCAGGCTCCTATCCTGGTAGGGGATTTTAATGGCTGAATTTTATGACCAGTGAATACAGTAAAATCCTGCTACACTTTTCAAGGCAACCTAAACCAATTTTCCTAACAGTAAAAAAAAAAAACAATTTTTCCTGTTCTATCTCTCCAACTTGTTAGCTCCTAGAGCAGCCTATACATCTGAAGCATAGGGCACCCAAAATCTCAACTCTCCTCCTTTGGAAACCTCAGCCACACCCTGATATGTCCGAAGACCTGGGCTCTACCACTGGCTTGGCTTCACATAAACCCCTTGGACCTCACAGAGCTTCTCTTCTCTAGACAATTTTATTCATGCCACCTACTTCACTGAATCGTTTTAAGATCTAAATACGATAGGGCATAAAACAACACACTGCTGGTGGGGGATGGGGGTAATGGGGAAAGCTACTCATGTGTGGGGGTAGGGGATGAGAAAAGGCAGCTCTGTTATTTTCCTCTTAATTTCACTGTGAACCTAAAATTGCTCTAAAAATAAATAAAGTCATACTGGGGAAATTCTTGACCAAATTATATTGTTATATTATATGCCTATATGAACATGAAATGACACATCCCACTATTATGTATACCTCTAATGCACCAATAAAAAATTTTAAAAATAAACCAAACTAAAAATAGTCTTGAAAATTTATTAAAAGGTTGACCCTCAATGGTAAACAGTATAGTTGTTGACCCCACCTATGAAATCACCTCAAATTTTTTCTCAATCCTAGCAGGCACAATGGTCTCTGAAAAACACAACTAGGACCTCGTTCATGGTCATTCCCTCTTAGTTCGCTAAACAGCAGTGACTGGCTACATCCTCCTTTCCGCCAAGCTTTGCCACTCCTCCAGGTCTTGCACTTGCTGAGCCGAGTGCACATATGCTATGTTTTAGTTAACGACAAATCACATCTATGATGGTGGTCCCATGAGATTATATCACCTCATGACATTGTGGCAGTCTTAGTTGTGTAAATACGCCGTATGACATTCGCACAACGAAGAAATTGCCTAAGCGTGCATTTCTCAGACAGGATCCCATTGTCAGGCAAAGCACAGCTGTAACTAAAATCCACTACATCCAGCTCTTCTTTTTTTTTTTTTTCCTGCTTTCTTTTCAGTTTCTTCTTCTGTGTTAACTCAGAGCTTAGCTCCTCAGAAAGGGTTTTCCTGAGGTCCCTCAGTAAAATAGTGCCCATTCCCACCACTACCTAATTATTGTTCCCTCATTCCAGTGCCTCTATAGCATTCAGTATATGATATAATTCATTTTCCTATTGTGATGGAAGCTACTAAATGCCAAGGTCTTCTCTGTCTCATCCTCTACTGTATCCCTGCAGCTAGAGCAGAGCCAGCACATAGTAGGAAGCCAGGAGGCACTTAAGAAATGAATGAACAAAGATATATGGAGTATAAAATGCCTTCAAGTTCACTCACCTTGCCTGAAAGACGGGGGCAGTATGACTCTTCTCATCTGAATGACCTGTCCAAGGTCACAGCTTGTAAATGACAAAGGCGGAGGTTATATTTGGAGCTCTAACTCATAATTCTCTGGTACCCTCTCTACATAATGGCATCTGCAAATTTGGACTTGGGATGCTTGAAAATAGAGCAATTTATCTAGGCTTTGGCAATAGGGAAGGGAAAGAAAAAGATCTGCTTTCCTGCAGAGGTGAGGTAGGAGAGACAGAGAGAGAAATGGTGAGCTATTATTTCGTACTCCCTGGATGCAAATTAGTAAGTAAAATTTTCTCCTTCATCTGAATGAAATGCAGCTGCCTCTGGGATGGAGGCTTATGAAACCTCTCATCACCAACTTACAGTGTGGAACACTTTGCTAATTGAAGCAGCAAGTGAAATTTTAGGTAGGTCAGATGCAATTACCCAAACTGAAAAATAACACCTGTGTTCACACCCATTGGGCCACATGCATCAGGCTGGAAGCTAAGTCACATGCATGCACACATCCACACACCTTCCTGAGGCGTGGGGCTCCAAGTCTCCCAAACACGCTGACTCACTGACTAGGAAGCAGGGAGGAGACCCAGACGGGCAAGGGGAAGAGGAGAATGGAAGAGGGGAGCAGAAGATTACCAGAGGCAAAGGAGGAGAGAGAGGAATGAGGAAACAAGATCAAGGGAACCTGAGGCGTGGGGCTCCAAGTCTCCCAAGGAGGGAAAAAGACAGAAGAGGGACAAACTAAGAGAGGAGTAAGGGTGAATAACTGTTACCCTAAGATTTTTGCTGCAGTGCTCAAGGGGCCAAATGCTGGTTGGTACAAGGCAGTCCTTGGGAATTTCTGGGGTCAGGGTTTTTCACAGATGTTTGTCTGTTTCCACAGAGATCAAGAACTCCTGCTTTTAGTAACCATCTTCCAAGTTCGCTGTTGTTTGATCTTTCTTCCTGTGCCTCCACCACCAAGCATAGAACCAGAGCCATTCGGTCCCCCAATGAGAATGGTCAAAAGGAAAGACCAGCCACCCTACACCATCCTGGCCTCAGCCCAGTGTCATGGAGCTGAGTTCTTTTGTTTCCACCGATTACCTTACTCATCCTCCAGGCTGATACAGGGCTTGTTCCTGCCTCTCACCCCCTCCAGAGTACTCCCCTGGGCTTCTGCACAGCCTGATGGGCAGCCTACCAACAAGCTGAAAGCCGGGTGAAACCTGTGCCAAGCTGACAGCATACTCAGTCCTTGCACAAGCATATTTGCAGTGGGCCTGCAGCACCGAAAACCAGTTGGTCACATTTTCCACTTTGGGCCAAGACCAGAAACTGCTTCCTCTCCTGCTACCACACAGGCTAAACATCTCTGACTTCCCTGAACCTAACATCCCACATCCAGCCAGTTGTCAGTCCATTCACCTGAGCAATGAGTACCAGGACTGCTTCTCTTTCCCCAAGCCCACTGGTGCTGCCCTGGCTTGGGCCTTCTTGATCTCTCAGGGTATCAAATAAACTGGCACTGGCCAGTTCTCCCTGGTGCACGCTTAGTCTTCCAGTGTGCCCCTTCATTCCCTACTAAATCAGAAATCCCGGGATTCAGGAATCTGCGCTTGCACTGACTCAAGTAAATCTGATACAGTCAAGACACAGGGTATCCATCCCTCAAAGAGCTGAAGCTATCTTCAGGATACATGTTCTGTTCCCTAGGGCTGCTGTATGACTTTCATGGGCCATAAGCAATTTTACCTTTGTGGGCTCATTCCTCTATTTAAAAAAAAAAATACTAATAAAAAGAAAGAAAAGATATATTTTATGACAGCATTGGTATAAAAATGAATTCATCATTGTTTCACTCCCTTATTTTATTCTGGTTTCTAAAAGAAATTAAAATTAAAACAAGTTTGTGGGCCCTAGATGCTATACCTAATGGACAAGTCAACCCTCACTTCTGCCCCAAATCATCATGGTTTCCCAGGGCCAACAGAATAAAGCGTAACTTCCTCCGCAGGCTGCCCCTGCCCCAAGCTCAGTCTGCCTTCCCAGTGCCATCTGCTACAGTGCTTTCCACCCATCTGGGCTTCAGCTTCAAGGCCTAAACGCAATTCTCCTGACACTTTATACATGATGATGTTGCTATGCCTGAGCCCTCAGCCCAAATCAGTTTTCCTTCCCTTTTCCACCTACTGATTGCTACCTCAAACATCACCTTCTACAGTGGCCTTCCACAGTCCTCCTGGTTAAATTATGGCTCTTTCTTCTGACTCCCCAGCACTTTTTATGTCTATTATTACACCATCTATTCACCCTGCCTATTGCCAAGCAGCCTGATTCTAATAGGCATGTCTTTCACAGCATGGCATTCTAAAATCAGGAAGTGGCTTACAATGTATGCCAAACACACTTTCCAGCTACCAGGGGGAGTCCTAGCCTGCAAGACACCAATTATAATTTTCTGTGCAGTCAAACCTGACACTGCATGGAAGTTATTGATTGGGTGAGCTGGTGTCTTCTCGGTGGTGTTATTTGTATTGTTAGTTAATATCACACACGGTTGAGTTTTGACTTAAATTTTACCCCCAATACCTTTTAGAATTATGCTCATGTGAAATATTGAAATAAAGCCGTATTTTGGATCTAGATTATAACCTGTGACATGTCAGGTAAAGTAATTAAAGGCAGTAGAAATTGCCAGATCTCTGGGCACATACTATGAAATTTCCTAATTCTCTGGACCATGAAGGACTTATTCCTCTGACACAGAGCTCCTCTGCCAAAAGTTTCCAGATAGGGCTGGGATTGTGGCTCAGTGGTGGAGCGATTGTCTGGCATGTGTGAGGCCCTGGGTTTGATTCTCAGCACCACATATAAATAAATAAATGAAATAAAGGTGTATTAACATCTAAAAAAAAAACTTTTTTTTTAAAGTTTCCAGATAAATTTCAGGAGTAGTTGCTTAATATACAATAACTATAATTTTTTTTCCTAAATTCCAAATTTTGCAACAAGGAAACAAACAATGTAAACTCCAGGATTCTTTGATCTACCTCAAAATGGCAGTTTTTCCCAAAAGAAGTTCAAGATGGTAAACACAGATTACAAAAAGTACTAAGGCACTAGAAAGTTTCTGTACAACTCCAGACAGCCAATGGTGAATGGCCACCATTCAAACTTTGTGACACTAATTAAGAAATATACAGAGCTATCAGTAAAAGTCATCTACTGTCAGTTAGGGTTTTTTTAAAATGCATATATTTTGAGTTCTTATTTTTCCACTAAGAAATGTTATCTTTATGATGAATCATACAACAAATCACATTTGGGGGGAAGTTAAGAAAATACTGTCTTTTGCTAAGCTATTTATTTACATTTCTGCATTTGGAAACTCTTATGGGTCTGGGCTATGTGTTATTATCTTTCTCTCCCCTCTGGTATTCTTGCACATGAAAAAATGCTCACTACTGAATTAGTCTAATTTTTTGCCAACCATTTCATTTCTTTAAGCCTGGCCTCATTTCTGTTAAAATCTAGCTGTACACTTATTTTTAGTTTTGGATAGGCATATTTCATTATAAATGGCCTTTTCAAAAATTCAAAATCTGTTCATGCTTTTCATTCATTCAACAAGTATTTATCAGGCTCCTAATAAATGCCAAGCAGTGACAAGAATACAAAGGCAAATAAGACAAAGCCTTGCTCTGAACTTTATTTACAGTCTAGAGAGAGAGACAGGACAGGCAGCACATCACAACTGCATGTGGTAAGAGCTGGGAGGAGGCAGCCAGGCTGCTGAGGGGCATGGAGAGTGACCACCACAGGCAGTCAGCAAGGGCAAAGGAAGAGCCAAGCCATGCTCTCAAGAAGAGGGAGAATACCTGCAAAAGTGGACATTCAGGTGGCTATGGGATAAGCTGGCTAAAGCTGGGGAATAGTGTGTGGAAAAGCACAGAAATGGAGGGGGTAGTATCCTTCCATGAAGGAAAAGCAAGTTTTACTGGGCTGGCTTTTAGAGGTTCCACAATGGGCTTCTGAGGTCCACTTAAGAATGCCCTGGCCTTTATCCTGAGAGCAATGGGGATCCATTCTCCTTGGCAAGATATTGTTCCATAAATTTATAAAGCTGTACCAACCATATTGTTCTCTCAGTGTCATAGCAAGGTTTAATCAGCCTCAGTCAATGCTACTCTTGCTCTTTCTCCTTCATTTCCAGCATTTTTATTCTTTATGTTATATTTAAATCAAGAAGACATATTTGTCATGTTGCAGGAGATTTAAAATGAAAAACAACTACACTCATTTCAGTTCCCTCAATCATTCCTATTTCTCCTTGCCACAGAAAAATTCACGGCTGAATTTTTCATTTACGATCTTGAAGGTATTTCTCAATGGTATTTTACTCAATATAGACCAGGTAGAGTCTATGTAATCTCAGGGAACTAGATTAACCTCTCTGTGCCTTGGGGTATTCAAATAGAGGAAGGTAACTATTCCTACCTTATAACTTTTTGCTGTTGTTATTGTTCTGAGGATTGAACCCAGGGGTACTTTACCACTGAGCTATGTCCCCAATCCCTTTTATTTTTTAAGAAAGGATACTGCTAAATTGCTGAGGCTGGCCTGGAACTCGTGATCCTCCTGCCTTAGCCTCCCCAGTTGCTGGGATTATGGGCATGCAACACTGCACCCAGCTTCCCTTACTTAAAGAATTCTTATGAAAGTTAAATAAGACACCATATGTAGAGTGCTTAGCATGATGCTTGGATTATAGACATTAAATTTTAGCTATTTTGTTATTAAGCATTAATGAACAAAGTACACATACATTCATAAACTCTGAATTTGCATTTTATTACAATTTTAATGGTATACCTAAATGTATATTTGTATAATATATATGTTTATACATATGTCCATTATGTGTTGAAAGTCCTTCTGAAACTTTCAATAAGTTATCTTTGAGGCAAAGGTGTAAACAATCAGAGAGCAGAGAGGGTAGTTTACTTTTTTCAATTTACTGCTTTCTGTAATATTTAATTCTTTTTTAACCAAGAGCATGAAAACCATTTATAATAAAAATTAATGAAAGACCCTGTTTATGCAAAATTGTAAATGTAAGTTATTCTCAAAACTTAGCATGATTATATGAAATGGCATGTAGGAAAAAAAAAAAAACAAGTTAAGATCCAAAAGTTGTTTTTTGTTTGTTTGTTTTTTGCAGTGCTGGGGATTGAACACATTGAACCCTTGTACTTGTGAGGCAAGCACTGTACCAACTGAACTAACTTGGGCTTCTTCCAGCCCAAGAACCAAAAGTTTTGATTAACCTAGAAAAGAGGAGACCTGGACAAAGAGGACAAACAATATCTGTTCTCAAAGAATCAAAAGGTTGCCATATGAAAATATTGGATCTATTCTGCATCTAGAAAATAGATTGATTTTGAAAGTCAAAGGCACAGTAGCACATGCCTGTGACCACAGCTACTCAGGAGGCTGAGATAGGAGGACCAAAAGTTTGGGACCAGCCTCAACAACTTACCAAGACCCTATCTCAAAATAAAAAGGGATGGGGACATAGCTCAGTGGAAAGGTATCCCTGGCTTCAATTACCAGTACAGGGGAGAAAAGAAAATGAAAGGAAAGAAAGAGAGTTTGATTTTGCCCAAAGAAAAGATTCTGTGCTGAGATAATGCCTTAGAAGCTACTAAAGGCAGTATCATCACAGAAGATGCTCATCATCGGCCACATGGCCATGTTTCATAGATTTGGTTCAAAGGATTTTCCTTCCAAGTCCAAAAAACCTGGTAGTCCCCAAGCATTTGAAACTTAGGACATAGATGAACATGTCTTACTCTTATCCAGTAACTAGCACATCCTTCAATGCTTATCCAGAAATATCCAAATGACAGCTACACATTAAGTAAATGAAATAAGTCATCCTTGCCCTTAATACACAAGACCTTTAAACAGGCAGAATTATTACATCATGCTTAATTATATTTCTAAGAAGTACAAAGTTAACCAAATAAATATTTCATAATGTTAAAATCCAGTTCAAAATGTGGATACTATGTTTAAAAACTAAAATAGAATTGTAAAACATAATCTTCATTTCCAAACAGATTCACACTAAATAGGAAAGTTTTTTAGCATTCTTCATTATCCTCATTCTTCTTAACTTCATTAATATGTTTCAAACTTTAATTGGACCGTACTTTAATGAAGTATCATTTCGAACTTGTTTAAGATAAGCCTAATGTTAGGACACTTCAGTGGCTTTAGTGGGCAGTGCTACTTTTCTGGGTTCTGCCTTCCCTGAAAAGTGCATCACACACATGAAAAATAAAGGGTTTCTCAGCTAGTGCACTAGACAGCTGCACTGCCTTTGGGTTAAGACAGGATGACCTTTGATTGACAACTGGGGGACTAGGAATTGAACCCAGGGGTGCTTTAACACCAAGCTATATCTCCTGCCCTTTTTATTTCTGAGATAGGGGCTTGCTAAATTGCTGAGGATTTTGCTAGACTGCTGAGGATGGCCTACAACTTGCCATCCTGCTGCTTCAATCTCTTGGGTTGCTGGAATTACAGGCATGCACAACCTTTTCTAAGCAGCAGAAGAGAAAGCTAGGAGACTACTCTGGAATTTACCATTTGCCAGTCTGTTGACTTAGAAAATTTACATTTCTCTGAACATCTGTCTCATTTTCATCTAAAAAAAGAAGGGGAAATCAAAGTAGATAATATTGTTTTTATTTCAATGATCAGTTGATACTATGTCTGCACAGAAAGTCAGTGTAGTTCAATGGGGAAAAACCCACCCAGGCCTTAAAGAGAAGCCCTAGTCTGTCATTAACTAGCTATTTTACCTAGGCCAAGTCTACTACCATCTCCTACCATATCATCCTCATGTAATAAATTGGAAGGGCACAGAAAGAAAAGAGAAGAAGGTTTGCAAATGTATATCTCCTACCATATCATCCTCATGTAATAAATTGGAAGGGCACAGAGAGAAAAGTGAAGAAGGTTTGCAAATGTATTCTCATGTTGTTTTAAGATTTGGCTGAAGTTCTATGGCAAGATCAGTTACTGCAGTTCTCCTTTTCCAAATGAGGAAAAGGCTTTAAAAGGTTACTAGGTTTTTCAGCACCGAACAATATTGCAAAGGTTTGATCCCAAGCCTCTAGACACAGACACATGCTGCTTACCTACTTAATAGAATTCTGGAAAATGAAATGAGTGTCCAAGTGTTCTATCTATTATAAATAGCCATACAAATGTACATGATTAAGACTAAGTTTTAAGTTCTCTAGCAAAACACTGACATATTTTTTCCATTCATAAACATTTCTGCCAGAGCAAAAGCCCCATAAACCTTCTATCCTATCCACCATGTCACAGTAAAATAAGTTGAATAAATGGGCAGATTACTGTTGCACTAGAAGTGATCTATGAGTTTAATTAACTATCCTAAACAAATGGATACATTTACACTGCACAGGCCACACTTTGAAGCTCTTAGAAGAAAGAACTATAATTAGACAAGACATATAGTTGTCCTAGTAAATGAAAACGATTTCGTAGTCCAATCTCTCATCCGAGCCAAACAGCATCATTCCAAACTGCATTCTCAATTTAAGTATGCATCAAAATACTCATAAGATGCATTTACTGCTGCAACAAAGCTACAGCATTCCCTAACCAGATGTCGGAGAGAATGGGGGGAGGGGGTGGATCCTGCAGTCTCTTCATACAGTGCCAGTTTGATCAAGTCCAAAAACCAACTCCTGGCAATAGTGCCTTTGAGATAACAGTATTCTTAATGGAAGTGCTTTCCCAACACAACAGTTTACCAAGGCAATTCATTCTTCTCTCAGACTACTGAAAAAGCCTGATTTAATGAAAAAGACAATTCTTGAAAATCCAGAATTTACCATAGGCCACTCTGCATTAGTAATTGCCCTTATTAAAGACTATTTCCTAGAGGCCAGAAGGATTTCGTTTACTGTTGTATTCTGCCACTCTCTAAGCACAGAGCCTGGTACACAGACAGGTGAGGAAATATACATTGAATTTATTTTATAATGTAGCATGCTTAAAAACAAATTCCAACTCATAAAATGATAATTCCTATGAGACAGGAAAATATATGGATTCCTTTTCATATCCCTAAAGTAGTGCTTCTCTACACACACTTGGAATGTGTTTGTTTCAAACATTTGTTTACTTGCCCACTATGTTTCAAAAATGATTGTGTGGGGTGGCATCAATCAGAGCACATGAATCTGTTTAAGATTTAAAGGAGATCACACCCCGTTGAAAGATGGATTGTACTTTGATATAC
Source organism: Glaucomys volans (assembly GCA_020662805.1). Classification (NCBI taxonomy): domain Eukaryota; kingdom Metazoa; phylum Chordata; class Mammalia; order Rodentia; family Sciuridae; genus Glaucomys; species Glaucomys volans. The sequence continues at coordinate 39,125 of JAJEJO010002252.1, read as the reverse complement.
CACAGATTTGGAAAAACATAAATCAAATAACCACGTAGAGCATCAATCAAAACCCTGAAGCCATTAGTCCCTTAGGGATGTTATCTTAATTTAAAATGGTATGAGAAAACATCCACGAATACTTACTCAACTTCAGTAAGAGCTTGACTGGTCAACTTGTTTTCATCCCAGGACATTTGACCATCTATGGACAATATTTCATCTCACTTCAGGGATGAGAAAATGATGGCCCAGGGAGAGCCATTAAATAATTAAACATGCATTTCTTTGTTAAATGTAGGAATTAAATTGGTTTCATTATTGCCCAAACAACACAACATGAATCTTTCCTCTGGAACCCTCAGTTGTCCAGTTTTAAAGTTACCAGTGTAGAACAAACCACTGATCACTTCAATTATCAATTATCTCTTTGTAAACAATCCTCGGTGGAAAGATGAAAAAACCAGCTATAACAATATTTCTGGTCCAACATGGATATATTAAATAACTGTTTTGCTACACAAATCGCTAAATGCTAACAGCACTTTAAAGAGAGAACTCTAACTTGCTAAATGTTTCATAAAAGACGGTTGCAAGCCCATATAGAAAGTTTAGAGGCCTTTCCATTTCGGTACATGTAAAGGTTTATGAAATATTAGTACACTCAATGCAAAAAGATAAAGATAAACAAAATCAAGGCCAAAATGACATAAATTTCATTGTGTACAATATAAAAGGCTGTGTAAAAGGGCTCCAGATCCCAGGTAAAACCGCATGAGAAAGAAGACAACATTAACCCAGGCAGCTGAGTTAAGTAAGACGTGGCAGAGCTTTACAAAATTGTAAAAAACATCAGCATTACGAGAATAACAATTGGAATAAATACCGTCCACAGGCTGCAAAAAACAATCAACGCACTTGCTCCTTCACCTCTCCCACTCATCCAGCTGGGTAGTGAAAGCAGCTGCCTCTCCCCGCCCTCCTTCCAAGTCACTCTTCGCGCCACCCCCTCCCCTCTCTTCCACACCTCTCCCCTCCTCTTTCCCTCCCCCTCCCCGCCCCCAGCTGGTGTATTCAGCCGCCTAAAGAGATTAAGAGGTGCTCGCTACGGTCACTGGGCCTCTGGATTGATCTACCGTTCCTAGCTCCCTGGATGAAAGAAATTAGAACGCAACACTCTGTTGGTATTAGAAGCTGTCGCCTCCAACCCAGCCACTCCCAAGCCCCGGCCAGAGTGCAAGCCCCGAGCTTGCAAGCCCCGAGCTGGTGAACTGGGCCTCTCCGGGGGCCCGGAGGAGCTGAGCGCTGCGCTCCCCGCCAGCAGCGCTACCTGAGCTGTCCATGGTGCTGGCGCGGTCCGGAGGCTGCCGGGCGGGACTCCGCGCCACCGCCGCCGCCGTGTTCACTCTCGGCTTACCGCCACCCCCGCCGCTCCCCGCACTTAAGTCCCCGTTACTGTCCACCAGCTGCAAAGATTCATAACCATCGTTGCTGGTCTTTTTCCGGTAGCTCCCGAGGAGGCTCATGGACAAGCCCGGAGAAGGGGGGGGTAGGGGGGATCAACCTGGGAAAGGAAAGGGGAGGTGGACGGTGTAACCGGCTAAAGGAAGAATTAAAAAAAAAAAAAATCAAGTGCCCGACATGACGCAAAGAGGAGGGAAAAAAGGGAGCGGCCACCGGAGAGGAGCTCTGGCGGGCGAGGCGAAGCCACCGCCCTGGGCAGAGCGCAGCTCAGGGCCGAGAGCGGGAGAGGAAGGGAGGGCGGGCGCGGGAAGGCGGGTGCGCGCGATGTCGGTGCCGCCCCGAGGAGCCGCCGGCCGGGCTGAGCTTCGGGCCCGGGCCAGCCACCCCTGGCTGAGGAGTGCCCGGAAGCAATCCGATAGGTGTCGCCGCGTCGCCTCTCCGCGCAGAAGGGCAGCTCCAAGAGTGGCTGGCCCGTAGGGAGGGAATAAAATAGGAAGGAGTAGAAGAGGGGAGATGCGAGGGGAGGGAGGTTGAAGGCGTAAAACGGGGCGGGGTAGGAGGGGGAGGGGACTACTACAACAAGGGTGGGAGGGGGCGTATTAGCGCTGGTGTGCTAGAGAAAGCGCATAGGTGTCTCGGCTTGGTAAGCTTTGAAGACCAGGAGGTCTCTTGGTAAGAGCCAGACACGCCCATTTTGTATAACTTAGCCTATATTTGCTGGAAGATTCGGCAAATCTAAGCCACCCAGATGGATGGTAACTTTCCCCCTTTGGGGGAAAATTGGGAGAGGAAAAGGAGAAGGCGGCATGTTAATGCTAGGCTGATGTATACGATAATGAAAAGCTATCGGTTATTTTGCATATTCCCCAGAACAGGGATAATCCCTAAGTAAAATATCAAAGAGTTGGCTATACTAATGCTACGTGGTAGTTGAGTCCATTCCACCTAGTAACTGATTATTTAGTAACTGCTGGTTGAGAGAATAAAGTGGAGCAATTGAAGCGAGGAGTGGATACTAAGTCGGGAGCAATTTCAGATATGTCATCATTTACCTTGGGACCTGGAGGAAGAACTATACCAGTCAGCAGGCTTGAAGGGACAGCTGGAAAGCAAGATGGACAAGGATTTTCTTTCTGTCCTCTGGTTTCACCCCTTATTTTTCTTTGATAATTCTGAGCAAAGAAAGCAATCAGTCATTATCAGAGGAGACCTTCATCCTGAAGTTACTTAAGCTGAAGAATCAGGGTTCCCTTCTTGAAAAAGGCCTTTCCAAAACTGTGTGTCTAATTTTACAACTGTGATTTTTGTATTCTTAGAGGACCCCAACATTGTATAACTTTCAGGCCTTACAAAACCTGAATGAATTCTGTGATGTTTCAATTACCAAATGTTCATTTTCACCAGAAATGATAAAATGTCAAAAGAACCCCTAATTCTCCTCAGCTCAGGTGAAAGTATAGGTGAAATTTTTGATTAAAAATTATCATTTTCCCTACTAGGACTTCGAGTGGCTAAGTGATAAAGAAGCCTTTCAAAAGTCATTTGACAGAATCTCCTCTTCAAAACAAGAAAAAAGTATACAGATGTAAAATCTGCTGAAACCAATACAAAAACTAGCTTTTTTTTTTTTTTTTTTTTTTCTCACCATTGCTCATTATTTTGATCGCCTCAGGACACAAAATCGAACAACAGCTTCTAAGAGATTTCAGTCCATATCATTTGGAACCTAAAGAGTTTCCTGGAAGCTCCAGTTCTGCATAGGTCTAAATAAAACAAATTAATTGGATTGAGATACATGTTCTTGTTCAAGAGCTACTCAAAGATTCTTGTAGAAAAAGGATGAATCAGAAGAGGTCAAGGGTGCTGTATTGTAGATCTCCAGTCCTTCTGGGGAGATCTAAACTCCCTGACCAGTGATTTTCCCATCTGATGAAGGTATGGTGTGACCTGAATCAGAATCGGAGTTAATGCTCACTACTGAAGCAGTGGCAGGAAAAACTAATAGAATTTAAATACAAATGTTTTACTTTCAATTTTCCAAATCTGTCAGATTGAGCTATTTTAGTTACTTCACTGAACTAATAACTCTTAAAATCTAGTAACAAAGTCCTTTCAAATAACATTTTTAAATAATCTTTTCCTACATTTTTCTTTTCAATTCAAAAATAAAAAATAAGATAAAATCTGCCTTGCCTAACAAATGTTTTTGTTATTGCACACAATAATATGAGTAATGTAAAGTGATTTTTGTGTTTGACTATTTAAATGTTTGCATGTATGTCTTTCTTATTGGATTTGGGTTCCAAAGGAAGCGTAAATACCTAGTCCCTTTGCTATGTGTCTTGACAAATGCTGGATCTATAATCACTGGATTAAGAGAACTTAGAGAGGACCATTATGAAATGCAAGTTATTATTTTCAAAAAGAGCACTCTTGGTTATTTTTGCTCAACTTAAGAATTGCAGCCATGTTGTTGGAAGAAATTATAGATGAGACATATGCCTTTGTATTTTTGGATATCTATCTCCCAAGTTTGCAAATTTAAAGAAAAACATGAATGGGCTATGAATACCATTTCATTTTTTAACTTTACACTTAATTTAATACAAACAAAATGAATCAGAATTACTATCTATAATTCTACAAAACCAGGATATAAAGAACATCCTAAGACAGGAAATTACAATAGCCAGATTAATTTACAACAGTCTAAAAACTAGAGTTTGGGACCTAAATCGGAATATGAGCCAATTCTAACATTAAAATCTCTTTACTATCCTAAAGATCAAATTCATAAAGAGTTCACTTCTCCATGAAGATCTCACTGTCCTACTCTATTAAAATAAGAATAATAAAATACTATCATTATACAGTTGAAGTAATAATTAAATTACTACCTAACAGGTTTATAGTAAGTATGTAACAAATGTTCATTATTATTATTATTATTATTATTATTATTATTGATCTGTCTTGGGTGCAACTCTAAACTCAGTGCCTGGCAATCCTAATTCCTCCCATGGGAGAAGCTAAAAAAAGACTAAGTTGTTTTTTTTTTTTCTACGAGAATGCTAATGGAAAGTTATCTATGTGATTATGCATGAGAACTCGGGTTTGAAAGGGAGGTGGCACTGGTAAAACCCAAGTTGAACATTTAGAGCCTAACTCTGTTTTTCCAAGATCAAGACTGCTCCATAATTTATTTTATCTCAAGAATGCCATATCACATATGGCACAGAGGCAAAGGAGTGGATGCCCTCTTTGGGGGAGAGTATTCTTTCCCTTTATCTTTTCTATTGCTGACTTCACTTGCTTTTGTTAATTCAGTGAAGACTGTCCACACTGTGGAATGTTCAGGAACCAGGCCCTAGGCCTCCACATCCCCTTCATGCTACTTACTCCCCACCCCAAATGCTCTCCTGTCACAGCAGATACCACAAAAAGATGAACATGTGCCATGAGCCATCTAGGACTTTGATCTATGCTTTTTTATTTCAAGGAAATATAATACACTAAATAAGACTTAGGTTCTGGAACCATATCGCCTATGATTGAGTCCTACATCCACTGACTCTCTGCTTGATATCTTGGGCAAGTTATCTCTCTGCCTCATTTTCTCCCCTATAAAATAAGCATACTAATAATGCCACAATAACAAGGGTGAAATGAGAATTAAATTAACTCAACATATAGGAAGTGCTTCAAAAATACTACTTATAGTTACTACTGTGTTGTTCTATTTTTATACATGAATAAACCACTTTTTCAAAAATGCAATTTTTCTATCTTTAAAATTAAGATAAAATTGCAGGACTGGGGATATAGCTCAGTTGGTAGAGTGCTTGCCTTGCATGCACAAGGCCCTGGGTTCAATCCCCAGGACTGCAAAAAAATACAAAATAAGATAAAATCTGCCTTGCCTAACAAATGTTACTGTTATTGTATACAATAATATAAGAGTAATGTAAAGTGATTTTTGTGCTTGACTATTTAAACATTTGCATGCATGTCTTTCTTATTGGATTTGGGTTCCTAAAAGAAAAATTCAAGTTTTTCTCATTTTTGTATCCCCATGACACCAAAAAGAAAACTTTACTCTCATTAAATGAGTAAATATCTATTGATATAATATATTAATGACTAAACAAAAATGTCATACTGTCACCTAGTCCAGTGATTTCCTTAAAAGACAAAATAAATAACCCCACCTGCTGTGTTCTACTAGTAAACAATAAAATAAACTTAACAGTTCATGATCATATGTTCACAAAAATGAAATAGTTTAGAAAACAGTTTTTGGAACATGGAAAGACATTATTTCTCTAAATACTGTTTGGGGTTTGTGGGATGTTTGTGAGTATGTGTGTTTGTGTGTGTGTGTGTGTGTGTGTGTGTGTGTGTTTCTGTTCCATATTTCTCACTGGGGATTCTGAATTATAAATGTATGAATGTCCGTGCTAGAGCAAAACCTCTGTTACCGAGAACTCCTAGTTTTCCTGTATGTAAATGACCTATATGTTGTGATATTTGAATTCATTTGGACAATTAGACAACAAAGAGTTTTGACTCATCAGACAGTAAATGAGGGCAGAGCGTCTACTGTGTTCTCTCTGTTGCAAAATTTATTATGATCAGGTTTCTAAAACATATTCCTTCAATTTTCTGCTTTAACTAATATAAATCAATTAATAGTATTGAAACTTAATTTGACAACCTGCCTGAGGGTCATAATTCAGGTTATCTCTTTACTGCATAAGGCCTGTGGACACAGATAGTGCAAGCCACTAAAACTGGAGAACAAAAGGTCACATCTGCCCCCCAAAAATGTTTTATATGTCCTGTACTTAAAATTTTTTTTTAGCTTGGATGCATTTACAGAAAGCAAATAGGCTCCAGTTTGAGTGACATAATTCACATAATTCACGTTCACTTCGCAACCTATGAGCCCAGACTATCCCTCACTCCCACTGTCAGTCAGCCTTTGCAGGCATCTGAGTTGTGATCTCACCTGAAGCTGAAGCTATAAAAGCTGAAGAAGCAATATCACCAAGAGAGATGCTAAAAGCCCCATCTTCAGGCTACAGTCCAGAAGAAAGGAGAATAAACTTGAAATCTTCCCCTTACTCTGCTCATAATCAGCAGGGTGATCTCAATTAATTCTTATTCTCTTGGCAGTAAAATTGAAAGTACTAAATTACATGATTCTTCCTAGCTCTCAAATTTCCTTTCTTACAACTTTAGTTGTCATTTCCCCCTTTCTCCTCCAAATGATGTCCAGAGGGAAAAACCACAATCATTCAAGTGTTCCGGTTTGATGTGTTCCAGTTAGTCAAGGTTTTTCTGTAGAAACGCATAAATAGTAGCAGCTGTCAAGAGTTACACCTAAAGCAACACAAAAGACAGAAGAAGAGGTATTCTGGGAAAAAAGTTGAGTGAACTGACAATATTTAACAGGAGAATATCTGAAATATTCCTATATTGTTATGTAGGAGTGGGAATGTCTTAGGAAGGGTGTCTGATGGAGTGCTGGATCTCCTAGAAGATAGGACAAATTTTCCAGGTAGGGCATATTTTTAAAGATAATTTGGTATACTAAAACTTGTACTTCCTTGAAGCTCTAGCAGTAATAAAAATACCTGTCACTGATGAAATACTTACCATTTACTAGGTACCTTATATACCTTAATTCTCCTTTCCCAACAACCCTGCAGAAGTGTTCTTACATTAAGGAAAACTTGGAGAAGTACCTAAGGTTACACAGCTATCAGCTAGGATTTAAACTCCTGTCTTTCTGATCATGCTTTGGCCACTTCACAAGGTTAAAGAGTCAATTGCATTGATCAAAGTGAAAGCTAGAAAACACTGAGATCATTCCTTCACTCTGACCTGCCTTACTAATAAGTGTGGTCAGTGAAAAATGGTCTGGGAACCTTACGGAATTGCCTTGGATCTACTACTTACATGGCAGGTGCTGTTCAGAGAAGCCTGAAAGTTGTCAATCAATATAGCTACCCAATAGGTGGTCTTGTTTTGTAAACAACATGCTCAAAGAACTTTTTATGATGTACTCCTAAATACTGATAATTGGCTACCCTTTGGACTAGTTTGAAGTTTCTAGGAAGAAAAAGTAATCTTTATTTTCATTAGAAACAGGCTCCCAGCCCAACATGGTGGAATAAGCCTATATAATCCCAGTGACTCAGGAGGCTGAGGCAGGAGAATCACAAGTTCAAGGTCAGTCTCAGCAACTCACCAAGACCCTCAGACACTTAGCAAGACCCTTACTTCAAAAAAAAAGTGGGGGGGACTGGAAATATAGAGATGTAGCTCAGTAGTATAGCACCCCTGGGTTTAACTCCCAGTACCAAAAGAAAACAAAACAAAATGATCTCCCAACTTTAAAAGGAAGTTTGACTTCTATTGTTTTGGCACATGTGTATGTGCACAAATTTCAGTGTGTGTGGATAAAAGAGAAAGATGAAAACACCACTAGCTTTTGCGAAAAAATTATAACTATGTGCGATGCCAGATCTGACTTATGCAAGTTTTCTATAAATCTGGTCACCCCTCATAATCTCATGCCCTTTCTATACAGTGAAGGAGACTACCTGTCCTCCCTCCCAGGAAGAATCTAATCAAATAAGATACAGGAAAGCACATAAATAAACACTGTAGCCTCACTCAAATACTGCAATTTATCAAACCTTAAAAAATTCATTTTAAGTTGCAACATTAAGAAAGAAAAATATGCTGATAAAAGTATGACACACTACCAAGTTTAATATGTCTCAAGATTTCATAAATGTTACATGTAAAATAGTATTTTTCAGGATTGATATAGCAAATTTTATTAGTTTGACTATATGTTAGCTTGATAATATACTTGTCAATTTATCATTCAGGTATTTTGGGCAACTCTGGTAGGTACAGACAATACTCATCATGTTTTGCCAGGGCTAACACAGTGCTTGCTAAGTAACAGGTTCTCAGAAAGTATCTGCTAATTGAATGAAAATGCTATAAATTATTTGGGGCTATCAAGGTTACAGAAAAATTCATGCTGGGTATCTAATGAACTCGTTTAAGACAGCATAGTTCCAATTGCTAACACTGACTTACGCCTTGACTTCTTTCATGGTGTAACAATGTCACACCTACATTACCATTTCAAGAGCAGTTCATGGGAACACTTGTCCTTTTCATGTCATCTTATAAGCAGGGAAACCTCACTTCTCCAGTGGACAAACAATGATAGACTATCATACACTGGCTCTATACCCAGTTGCTCTCAGTCCTGGAGAAAACAGACTAAAATTTTTTTGTGGTAAGTAGTTTTCCTAAATCAGGTGCAAACCAATACTGAAGTGAAGTTTCCCCTAAATCCTGGATATTCCTGTTTGGTCCAGAACTTTTTCAAGATCCTTAAAATTCTGAATGCTTGCTCTCTGTAACTGACTGTACTTAATAAGGTGCTCTGCCTTCTTAAGTATGTGGAACATGTGGCAGATCCTCGGTGATGGCTCAAGTGACCAACCCAAGCACAGGAAGAACCAATTCTTGGGATGCTGAGTCTCCAAGCAGAGTCTCCAGAGCACCAAACCACTGCTGTCCACTTAACCACATCTAACTGGAGGGAAGGAACCAGCATTCCCTAATTGCTAAACTAAATTCTTGGACTTTTCATGTATTTACCCACCCAAAGGTGAAAGGTTTTATGACAACAATTACCAAGCTCATTTCATACTCAAAAGAGAACAAAACTCTGTAATGCAGCTGAATTCAGGCTAAGCAGTGATTGGCAGTGATCCACAATATTCCTTTCCATATTCAATTGTATTAGAGCTCCTTTAGCTGGGCACATGGCTATATAGTATAAAAAATATACTTTTCATTCTCCTTTCATGCCTTAGATCTGCTACACATGCAAGTTTTCTAAAATCTGCTAGACACATACATGGGACTAAATTGTAACCACTGCAATATAATCAGAAATGATATGAGCAATTGCTGGTGTGTATCCTTGTAAAGGAGGGTGGATGGTATGCCCTTCTTCCAATTCTTTTCCCTTTTTTCTGGTTGGAATATGGAGCTCCATCATGTACCTCAGACCATAAGTTGAACTTGAGATTTGAAATCTTTCACAATGAAGCAAAAAAAAAAAAAAAAAGAAATAGAAGAACAATAAACTGGAGAGAGCCATGGCAATCCTGGACTGATAACCTCCATCCACATTAGTTAAAGGGGAAGAGAGAAACAAACTACTTTGCATTAACCACTGTTATTTGGCTTTTTTCTATTATATGTAGTCAAACTAATCCTGTATAATCTAACCACTGAATTTCAATCATTTACTTACTATGAGTGGGAATTACATGTCCATGGGGTCACAGAAAAGTTATATAACTTCTCTAAGCCACTTACTTCATCAATAAAAGAGTCGAATCTAGTAGGGCAGCTATTAAAATTGCATGGTGTAAAGAATGTAAAAAGGGGCTGGGGATATAGCTCAGTTGGTAGAGTGCTTGCTTTGCAAGCACAAGGCCCTGGGTTCAATCCCTGACACCGCAAAAAAAAAATAAGAATGTAAAGAGCTTAACATGATGCCTGGCATATAGTCAGGGTTCAATGAGTGTTATCTAATTTGTTATTTCTTGTCATTGCCTTTCAACCAATACATAGCTGACTACAAAGCTGGTGATCTCCCCAACTCACCCCATTGTCCACTCAGGAAAGACCCAGCCCAGCGATCTGGAGCTACATTATGTCATCAGTGAACTCCTAAGTAGAGATGCCCCTTCTTTGGGGTGTACTTGTCTTTCTTTGATGTGCCTACAAAACTTCAGTGCAGTCTAGAACACTTTAAGCTTTTGTATCAAAATTGATACAAACTTAAAGCACACTGTCAGTGTTTCTGACAGAGTGGTTCTGAGACTATTTGCTTCAATATGTTCAGGTGAGAGAATCTGACCTATTCTCCATTTGGGCTAAAAGTAAATAAGGAATTTAGGTAATGAGTAGGGGCATCTTTCTTCTATTTTTTTATCTTCTACTTTCTATTATGGAAAATTTCAAACATATACAAAAGTAGAGAAGATTATATGATGGACCCCTTTCATACCCATAGCTCAGCATCAATGATTACCAAGTTACGGCCAATCTGGTTTTATATATATAGACCACTGCTTCCCCAACCCACCCAGTGGTGCTAGGATCAAACCCAGGGCCTTGCACATGCTAGTCAAGCACTCTACCACTGAAGTGCACCCTCGGCCCTCCCTAATTACTTTTAAGCAAATTGCAGACTTCATAGCATCTCATCATTAAACATCACTATATGTAGCACTTCAATTTTGGGAAAATAACTGTCACATTAAAGTTACACTAGAAGCAGAGGAGGATGCATTCCACCTGTTTGCTGAGAAATTACAGCTACCCCCAGTTCCTTTCATCAGTCCATTAGAGGAACCTGCATACCTTTCCTTTTGTTCATTTCCGGTGGAAAAGATGCAACATCCATTCAGCTTCCTAGTCCCCACAAAACTGTCCTTCTCAAGCACAAATTGCAGTCTTGGGCCTTACTGCCTAAGAAATCTGAAAATCAGCATGGGAGTTAGGTTTGCCAAAATAGGAGAAATTTATGGAATTTCAAAGTAAGAAGTTGTAGAGGATTAGGGTATCCCTTTCAATCTGTGGATAAGAAAATTGAGACATAAAAGTGAACAAATTGATTCACATTTGAACTTTTTAAAATGCAAATCCAATAATGGGACTCAGCTGCTTCAAACCACTTAAGGGTCTCCTATTGCCTTCAGTCTAAGGTATTTAACATAGCATATCCCTAATACTCTAGGACCAGCATCTTCCCCCCAGAGACTCAGCTCTCACCACTTCTTTCCCCAACCTCAGTCTCTTAAGTTCAGACACAGGACACCTCTGACTCCCTCCCTGGCTGAGCCCAGTGTGCCCTTCAGATGTCTGCATCGACAGCACTTCCCCCAGGAACTGCCAAAGTTCTCAACCAGGTTTGATATAATTCCATGGGATCCCACAGAACACTGTACATCTTCTAACATAGCACTTAGAACACTCTGCACTGAAATTGCCTGTTCACGTGCACAACTTCCCACACCAGGCAGCAAGCTCCACGATGGCAAGACCATGTTTGGTCCCCCATGCCTGACACAATGCAGACAGACACCTGAGGAAGACTGAACGAATGAATGAACAACTACCGCCCACTGGGAAGAATCAGGGAAGGACCTGTGGGAAAGAGCTCTGTGTACCTGCTTAGCCCCCAGTGAAGGTGAGCCATTGTGTTTATTATTGATCAAGGCCACAGAACTCATTTTTATGACAAGTTCAGGTCAAATGTCTCAGCATTCCATCACAGTACAAAACATGAATTCTCCCAATAAAGTTGTCATGTACTGCTACTTCCTATTTCTACTGGATTGCAGAAGACAGATTTGTAGCCATTTGAAACAATTTTAGTTTGAAATTTTTGACCTAAGTAGGAGATTTACACCCTGCAGACCATTTTTCTGAAAGACAAAAGAATCCTCACTTTAAAAGAATATTTTCTTTAGGCCTCATATTGTCTATGAATGACAGGATAGGGCTTTCATCTTTGCCTCTAAAATTGCTATGCTCATGTGGTACAGACTTAGGGAAACCAAGTATTGGTAGAAAATAACAAATTTTCAAAAGGAGGTAGAAGCTTGCAATTATAGAAATAAAACATCCAAGTCAAGTCATAGTGAATATGTTTTAAATGGATTAGGACAGAGAGAATGATGGCATTGCTTTACTATTACTTTTAAAACTTTGGTTGAAGACTGCACAGCATGGTAGAGTTGGTTCCCAGTTCTAAAAGGATTTACTGAGCATTACAAAAGAGACAATTCCCTTACCCTTATTCCCATAGCAAGTTTCAATGGGAAGCAATCTGGTAAGGGGAAAAAAATAGCAAACTAGTAATTCAGTAAAACTTGAGTAAACACAACCCAATCTACTAGACCTTTCTCATTGTAGTAGTTAAAAACATGGTTTTGGAGACAGATTTTGAGTTTCATTCATTTGAATGTTGGAATGTGGGCAAAATACATAACTTCTTCAAGCCTTTGCTTTCTCATTTCCAAGTTAAGGTTTTACTCCACTGATCAACTATATATATTAAAGTAGATAGGGCAAGTGTCCTAGTCTGTTTTGTGTTTCTATAACAAAATAACTGCAGCTAGATACTTTACAAGTAAAGAAGTTTATTTGGCTCATGATTCTGGGGGCTGGAAAGACTAAACAGCATGGTCCTGGACACCAGGTAAGGGCCCCCAAGCTGCATCACAACATAGCAGAGAAGTAGAAAGGAAACCAGACATGCATAGAAAGGGCATGAAGGTGAAGGAAAAAACAAGGTCTAGGAAGGGTCACACTTGCTCTTTGTAACAACTCATTCCCTCAGGTACTAATCCACTCTTACCACCCACTCCTACAAAACAGCATTAATTCATGCATGAGCTTCAGGACCCCACGACCTAGTTTCTTTCCACTAGGTTTGCCTCTTAAAGGCTCTACCACCTCAACACTGTCACATCAGAGACCAACTTTCCAGCACATGAACCTTTGGGGAACAAACCACATCCAAACATAGCAGTATGTGTGGTATACATTTATTCTTTTATCAACCAAGAGCAGCACTTCCTGTTTCTGAGAAATTCCCCACTGTGGCTAGAGTTGGAGCTATCATTGCCCAGGGGTGGCACCTGAGACCAAGCTAGCTCAACCATGGTCTTTTCAGGGTACTTTTCTGTTTAAACCAGAGACAGTGAGTCTGAGTATTTCCCTAGAGTTAGTATGACACACAGGAGTGTTGTAGTCATACTTCCTGACATAGGGAGATAAGTGATCTGAGAAAATGGCATTACCAAAGAGAGAGAAGTAAGGAGAGGAAGAAAGGGAGGTGAAGAGGACAATGTGTACAGTCTAGGAAGCCCACTGCCCCCTACCTTTTTCACCCTTACAAGATCTCCCTTCTATAATTCAGTTAGTTTACACTGCTGCTCATCAGGGGGAGCCAAAGGAAGCCACCTAACACAGTACTCAGCACAAGGCCTGCCTCCTCCTTCCACGCACTGAAGTTATTATTTGCTCACATAATTAAATTGTCACTCCCACCCCTACTTCCCTATTACACATTAGGATGCCTAAATAAAAGTTTACATTAAAAATTTAGTAAAAATAGGGCTGAGGTTGTGACTCAGTGGCAGAGCACTTGCCTAGCATGTGTGACGCACTGGGTTCAATTCTCAGTACAGCATAGAAATAAACAAAATAAAGGTCCATTGACAACTAAAAAAATATTTTTAAAAAACTTTAATAAAAACTAGTAAGGTTTTTGCTGTCACTTAGAATTCTTGTCCATTCAACTACGCTTTCTTTATGTTTCAGGCTATCACTAACATTCACATCATACTCTATGGTCCACAGAGGATTTCCACAAAGCATAGCACTGTCCAATGGAAATATAATGCAAGTCACAAACGTAAGTCATAAATGTAATTTTAAAATTTCTAGTGGCCACATTAAAAAAAGAAAGTGAAACAAGTGAATTAATTTTTACAATACACTTATTTAACTGAATTGGCATAATGTATTGCTATTTCAATGTATAATCAAGAAGATTATTTCATATTATGTATTTTAAATTTGTTGTATGTTTTACACTTACAGTACATCTCAAGTCAACTAGCCACGTTTCAAATGCCCAGTAGCCACTTAAAGCTACTACATTACCCAGAACAGATATCAAATGTTTCAATCTTCACAACACCTCTAAGAAAACTGAAGCTTTTGTAATTATATATTAAAAAAAAACTGACTCAAAGAAATAAGTATTTTTTTTCATAATCAACACATAATTAATACAAAGTCCAGGCTTAAACTTTAGCCTCTGACCTCCACATTTTATGTTCCTTACCTCACTGTGCTGTCTGTACAATAGAAAGGATGTTCAACATGATCCTGAAATTCGACCAGATAGATCAAATAAACAATGCATGGCCTCACCCATAAAATAAGAAGGTTGGACAGGATAGGTGGTCTACAGGTCAAAGGATTGTATTTTATGATTGATCACTCAGGTGATAGAGCCTGCTAATGGGACAGAGTTTAACAAATAATATCTAAATTCACACATCTCTAGGATTCATAAATGGCATGAATGGCATCAGCAACAGATAGATGTGTTCCCTCCATCGCACATTCTTCTCTAACAAGTTATCGTTTTGTTCACAAAATAATGTATATGTGCATGTGTGCACACACATTCATACACGTACATGGTTCCTGGCTCCCTTAGCTCTGTTTATTTCAGAAAGGAATAGAACAACAGGCATATCATTTATTAAAGTACTTGGCCTTTAGTACATGATTTCTGAAGCTATAAAGGGAAAGGAGTTACTTTGTTATGATGACGGGGTACTTCAAGCCTCAAAGCAAACTCTCTCTCTGACCTCATGTCCTCCTTTCACTGGCTCCTTTTGCTTCCCAAGGCAGGCCATGTAAACCAGAATTTCCCTTCCCCAAGATAGGTCACAAAAAATTTAAAAAGAAAAAAAAACTACTAATCTTCCCCCACCTTTTTGTCTTGGAGCTGGCCATGAAGAAGTTCTATGACCTACCTTGATAGTAGATCTGATAGTAGGTCATAAGATCCCCCTTTCAGATGAGGTCATGCCCCCTACCCAAAAGGAGGGAATGCTGCACAGACAGGCCAAGAATAATCTGTACAGACAGACCTTGCCGGTTTCCCCAGCCAGGCTATCAGCTGGTCTATCACACCATCTTATCCAGTCACATTTCTATACTATGAAGTTTCCATAAAAATCCAAAAGGCAGGATTTGTAGAATTCTGGGTAGCTGAACACATGGAAGCTTATAGGTAAACAAGAACTCATCTATGTCCCAGGAAGCCAGCACACCCAATTCCATTGGAATGGAAGACTGCACCTAGGACCCTCTCAGAAGTCCCCCTGTGTACCCCTTCATCTGGCTTTTTATACATTTCCTTTAATATATTCTTTATAATAAACCAGTAAATGGGTTTCCCTGAATTCTGAGAGATGCTCGAGCAAATTGACCAAGCCTAAAGAAGCAGTTATAAGAACCTCCATTTATAGTTAGATGGTCAGAAGTCTAGAGGCTGGACTTATGACTGGTGCCTGAAGTGAAGGACCATAACCTGATGCTCCCTTCAGTTAAATAGTGTCAGAATTGAATTGCTAACTGCTGTCTGCTGCAAAATTGATTGCTTGCTTACTGGTGGGAGAATCACACATGCACACACACACACACACACACACACACACACATTTTGGGATCATGGAAGTAATCTGCACATAGAATAGAACAGGATATAATAAGGGAAACTGAGTTTGTTTTTCCTTAGTATCCTCAGACTTCCCAAAATTCCTTAGTATCCTCAGACTTCCCAAAATTCCTATTTGAAGACCTAGCCTTCAATGTGATGGTATTTGGAGATGGGGCCTTTGGGAGGTAATCAGATTTAAATATCATTACTGTAGGGCCTCCATGATAGAATTAGTGTTCTTGGAAGAAGTAGAGAGCTGGGCAAGGTGGCACAAGCCTGTAATCCCAGTGGCTCAGGAGGCTAAGGCAGATGACCATAAGTTCAAAGCCAGCCTCAGCAACTTAGTGAGGCTCTAAGTAACTTAGTGAGACCCTGTCTCTTTATATATATATTACACATGTAATATATACATATGTAATATATATATATATACATATATATATGTAAAATAAAAAGGGTTGGAATGTAGCTCAGTGGTTAAGCACCCTTAAATTCAATCCCTGGTACAAAAATAAGAAAAAGAAAAAAAAAGAGAAGGAAAAGGAGAAGAGACTAAATCTCTCAGCATCTTGTTCTTGACCTTTCTATTCTCAAAAATGATGAGAAATAAGTGCCCATTGTTTAAGCCCCTCAGTCCTTGCTATTTTGTTACAGCAGCTTGAGCTGTCTAAGACAGAGAAGAAGAGCTATTGTACTAGTTCCAAACCTAGGCCTAAGAGCTCCGGGATGTCTGTGGCTCTCTTGGCTCTGTTCCTTCTCCAGGAGAATAAGGCCAAGTTAGTCTGTGATGTGAAAGACCACATGCAGGAGTTGGCCCTAACATCTCAGCTGATGCCCCAGACATATGAGGGACACCTACTGGCAACAGCTGAGCTTGACCCAAGTCAAAACTGCCCAAGAGAGCCCACCTAAATTACCTAAATTACTGCCAGCAGAAATGTGAGCTGAATAAATACACATTATCTCAAGCCACTAAGTTTTGAAGTGGCTTATTATATAGCAAAACCTAATTGGCACATATGCATGTTGCAGTTTCTACCATGAAAAGCAAGACAGTCATTTAAAAAACGAGCAAACAAAAAACAAGCTTTTTTGTAAAGAAAGAAAGAAAAAATGAAGATGGGAAGAAAGGGGTGGCAGAGGGAGGAAAGGAAGGAAATTAGAAAAGAAAGAAGAGAAACAGAAATGTAAACTAGATTCAAATCCTGGCTCCACCACCCAATAGCTGTGTTAGTCAAGTTATCCAAAACTTACCACACTTCTCTAACACCACCTACCTCACCAACTACTTTTTGAATTAAAGATGATAGCACCTACACCAGCCAGTGGAGTATCTGACATGTCAGATCCTTCCTCTCCTTCTCCTTCCTAATACTCCCAGCAATGCCTACATTTCTATGACTTAGCTTTATCCTACTCAAGTACACAATGCTATTGTTTACATCTTATTCTCAATTTACTCTCATTTCCTTTCCCAGGCAGAACAAGCCAAGTGACTCAACATCCATTTACTTATGCCGGTAAGTACCTTGGGATGGCTGTAGCATGGCTCAGTCCAAGTACTACAGCTTCAGAGTCAGGAAGCCAATGGTGTAACTCTCAGTGCCAGACTGAGTGCAGGCCTGAGAACCTGCAGTCGGGAGTGAGCTGCTGGTATAAGTCCTGGAGCCCAAAGGCTGCAGTCCTGACGTCCAAGGGCAGGGAAAAGAGAAGTGTATCACAGTTCCAAGAGAGAGACCTGAAATCCTCTATCAATTTTTTTCCAAGTTGGGACTTCAGTTGATTGGATGGTGCCTGCCTACCTTAAGGCAGGTCTTTCTTACTCAGTCCACTGACTGAAATGACAATCTCCTCTGGAAACACCCTCATAGACACCCCAAAATAATGCTTTACCAGTTCTCCAGGTATTCCTCAATCCAGTCAAGTTGACACCATCACAGAGATGAAAGATCTTTACACTGAAAAGAAATTGAAGAAGATACAAATAAATGGAAATATATCCTGTATTCATGGACTGGAAGAATTAATATTGTTAAAATATCCACAGTAGCCAAAGCATTTTACAGAATCAATGCAATTCTATCAAAATACCCATGACATTCTTCATAGAGAAAAAAAAATCATAAAATTCAAATGAACCACAAAGGACACCAAATAGCCAAAGCAATCTTGAACAAAAGGAACAAAGCTGGAGGCAACATTCTACCTGACTTCAAAATATACTACCAGGCTACAGTAACTTAACATGGTACACAGACACAGAGACCAAAAGAACAGACTAGAGAGCCCAGAAATACATACATGTATTTGGAGCCCACTGATTTTCAACCAGGGTGCCAACAACACACAATGGAGAAAGTCTCTTCCATACACAAAAATCATCGTTTGTTTGTTTGTTTTTGCGGTGCTGCGGTGCTGGGGATTTGAACCCAGGGTCTTGTGCTTGCAAGACAGGCACTCTACCACCTGAGCTATATCCCCAGCCCCCAAAGTCATCTTGAAGTGGAGTAAAGAGTTAAACTTAAAACCCCAAACTAGGGGCTGGGCTGGGGCTCAGTGGCAGAGTGCTTGCCTAGCATGTGTGAGGCACTGGGTTCAATTCTCAGCACCCCATATAAATAAATGAATAAAGTAAAAGTCTATTAACATCTAAAATTTTTTTTAAAAAAGACAACCCAAACTATAAAACTACTAGAAGAAAATATGGGGGAAAGCTCCATGACATTGGTCTGGGCAATGATTTTTTTTTTTTTAATTTTAACATCAAAATGGCTGGAAACAAAAATAGACAAATCAGACCACATCAAACTAAAAAGCTTATGCACAGCAAAGGAAACAATTAATAGGGTGAAGGGACAACCTACAGTATAAGAGAAAATATTTGTAAACTAACACATCTGACAAAGGGTCGATACACAAAATATATGAGGAATGCCAACAATTTGATAGTAAAACAATAGCCCAATTAAAAAATGGGAAAAAGACCAGGAGAGGCATTATGCACAAGAAAACATACAAATGATCAACAGGTATATGAAAAGGTGCTCAACATCACTAATCATCAGGGAAATGCAAATGGAAATCACAATGATATATCATCTCACCCTGTTAGAATGGCTACTATCAAAAAGACAACTTTTTGGAGAGAATGTAGAGAAAAAGGAACCCTTACACACTGTTGATGGGAGACTGTAAATTAATATAACTATTATGGAAAGTAGTATGGAGGTTCCTCAAGAAGTTAAAAATGGGGCTGGAGTTGTGGTTCAGTGGTAGAGCACTTTCCTAGCATGCATGAGACACTGGATTCAATTCTTAGCACCACATAAAAATAAATGAATAAAATAAAGGTCTATCAACAACTAAAAAATATTTTTTAAAAAAAGAAATTAAAAATGTAGCTATTATATCATTCAGCAATCTCACTACTGAATATACATCTGCACTCCCATTTTTTTTTTTTTTTTCAGTGCTGGGGATTGAACCCAGGGCCTTATGCTTGCACAGTAACCACTTTACCAACTGAGCTATATCCCCAGCCCTCCTATGTTTTTTGAAGCCTTATTCCCGATAGCAATGATATGGAATCAACCTATGTGTCCATCACCAGATAAATGAATACAGCAAACTTGATATATATACACCATGGAATACTATTTAGCTATTAAAAAAAAAAAAAAGACAGAAATCCTGTCATTGAGGCCAACATGGATGAAACTGGAGGACTTCTTCTTACATGAAATAAGTTAGGCACAGAAAAACAAATACCACATGATCTCACAGGTGTGGAATTTTTAAAAAGTTGATCCCATAGAAGGAAAGAGTAGAATGGTGGTTACCAAGGCTGGGATGGGGCTGTTGGGAAATGTTAGTCATAGGATACATAATCAGAGAGGAAGAATAGGTTCTACTGGACAGCCAGGCGACTATAGTTAATGAGGATATATTGTATTCTTGAAAAACTGCACAGAGTGGATGTCAAGTGTTCTCACCACAAAACAGTAATTATGTGGTAATAATTACATACTTGTTAATCAGCTAGATTTAACTATTTCACAACATCTATGTACTTTGCCATGTCATGTTATACACAATAAATACATACCATTTTGTCTATCAATTTTTAAAAACAGTCTAAGGGACTGGGGGTGTAATTCAGTGGTAGAGCACTTACTTTAGCATGCACAAGGGCCAGGCTCCTCCCCCACCCCCCAAAAAAAACTTTTAAATGCATTTGTGGCAGTCATTATTTAAATGCTAAACTCTGTTTAATAGATCAAGCTGGTATTTAAATACATTTAAAATGTTTTTAAATCAACACTCTGAAACAATATAGCCTTTAGAAGTATAATATAATATTTTCATGACATTAAGGCAAACAAAAATTTTTAAACTGAACTCAAAAAGCAATAATCATAATGCAAAAAATTAATAGGAGAATATATTATAAAATTTTTTGGTTTGGAGTATAGCTCAGTGGTAAAGCACATGTTTAGCATGCACAAGGACCCAGATTCAATCCTCATTTTCCCAGCCTCCCCCTAATTTTTTTCAACAAAATACATAAATAAGAAAATAAAAATACAAGCTACAATGTAAGAGATTTTTTCAATACATATATTCAAAGGATTCATATCCAGAAAATATAAATCACTTTAAAAACCTACAAATCAATAAGAGAAATGCAGACAACTTAGTAGAAAAATTTGGCAAAAATCATAATCAGGTCTTTCACAAAAGACTATATACAAATGGTAAGTAAGCTTATGACAAAGAGCTTAACTTCATCATCATGGAAATTCACATTAAAACCACAGTGATATACCACTACATACCAACCAAAATGGATAAAATTTGAAAGGTTAACAACATCAAATATTGATGAAAATGTGAAACAACAAGACATCTCATATACTGCTAATAGGAATAAAACTTGGTGCAACCACTTCATAAAACTATTTGGTAGTATCCACTAAAGCTTAATACACATAAACCCTGTGACCTAGTAATTTCACCTTTTGTTATATAACCAACAGAAATACACTCATGTGCATCAAAGGACATATATGAGAATGTTCATAGCAGTTCTCTTCGTAACAGACTAAAACGGGAAATTACCCATATGTCTGTCAAAATGAAAAATATATATATATTCACTCAATGGAATAATCTGGAGGAATGAGAATGAATGGACTATAACTACTATACATCATAGATGGATCTCCCAAACAAAAAGTTGAGCAAAAGAATCTAGAGCAAAAGATCAGATACGAAAGGATTTCGTTCATATACAATTCAAAAACAGCAAAACTAATCTTCAGTGTAAGACCTCAGATTAGTAGTTAGTTAGTACAGGTGAGAGGATCAGGGGGAGCAGAAATGCTTCTGGATTGCTTCACGTCCTGCCACTTGTTCTGAATGCTGTTTACACTAGTGCATTTGCTTTAGAAAAATTCATCAACTGTACACTTACAAGTGGTGCATACTTTTCTATATATTTGGTTTTAAAGTTTGTTAAAAATTCAATATTCTTTGGGCATAAACATCACAAATCATTATGAAAAATTTTGAAGTCAAAGCAGTTCAATGTCTGAGAAGACTCTAAATGGGACCATTTCTAAAATATTGTTTTATATGCTGCCAATTTTGCTTTTTCCTAATGGTGTCATTCGAAATTTCTCACATTAGAATTAAGCTTCTGGATTTTGCTTTTCCTTCAAGCTTTTTAACACTTTCTTATTCGTTCAGAGTAAACCAACAACAAATTTTGGAGGCTAAAAACAGAATCAACAGAATCAAAGCCCTAGCTATAAATATAGGATCCCCTAAGGATCCCCTAAGGTGTGTTGATTTGACATGGCACCTACCTCTGAGCAATGTAGTGGGTGATAAAAGCAGGAATACAAAGAGGAAGTAGGATCAGTTGGAAGTCTATTTAAGAAGCATTAGATCCCAATCCCCTCCTTCAGCCCACTCAGCTGGGAAGCTGCCCACTCAGCCCCAGGAGAAGGGTGGAGATTTATTCTCAGAAGAGGGCATGGAGAAGATCACTGGACGGGGGAACCCGGCAGAATTTAAGGCAGAGGTACTGCACTGCCAACAGAGAGTTAAATCAGTGTGTACATCCTGAACGCTAAGATCCCCAGTGTTCTTCCCAGCACTTCATGGAATGCACTGGAATCCTCTTAAAAGAAATTAAATGGCACAGCAAATGGAGGCAGGCACATAGGGATGTGATTATTCTTCAATCCATCTCTTGGAGCTTAATAAAATGGGCCTATTCCTCAAAGACTATAAGAAATAAAGGAAACACATTGTAATTGGGCATAAATAACCACACTGAAGAGCCAATGAGGAAGGACTTTTAATGGAGGTAGAGAAGTGAAGCCAAAATAAGCCACCATAGCACCTCACTACCCCACGAATTCACAGACCTGTAAGTACCAACTATTAGGTAACTTTATGAGCACATCAGCCCCTCTGTGTTTTTACATCTCACTACCTCATTTGTTTGCATTTCTTGAGTGGGATTTTAATTTCTTTTAAGATGAATTTCCAGCAAATCTGCCAACAGAAACAGCTGATTTTAAGTGCGCTACTTTATCCAGCAGAGTTATACATATGGTCCCTCCAATCCACTCTAATCATTCACTCTTGCATAGACTACTCAAAAGGAGACATACAAGTAGCCAACAGGTATTATGAAAAGGTGCTCAGTATCACTAACCATTGGGAAAATACAAATCAAAACAACAATTAGATATCACCTCATGCCTGTTAGAATGGTTATTATTACCATCAAAAAGATGAAATATATTTTCATCTTTCATATATTTCATGAAAATATATTTCATCTTTTTGATGGGAGGGAGGGATGGATGGGAGAATGTAGAGAAATATAAAGGATGTATGACAGGTTTCACTCTATTCATTCAATCACTCACTCAATGATTTAGGCATTTTCATATGGGCCAGGAGTAGCTTACAGATAACAACTTTCAAGATGTAATTGTCATGTGGGCATTAATTCCTACAATATTACAGTTTTCTGCTTTTATCTAAAGAGGCAAAATAATATAAAGAACAGAGGTTGTAAGACGAAAGAAATCTATGTTGGAATCCTGAATTCACCATTGTGTTAGATTTCTATTGCTATGACAAACTACCTGAGATAATCAACTTTAAAGGTAGGAAAATTTGCTTTTGCTATGGTTTCAGAGGTTTCAGTCCATGGTTAGCTTGCTCCACTGCTTTGGGACCTGTACCAAGGCAGAGCACCATGGTGGGGAACACTGGTGGAGCTAAGCTGTTCACCTCATGGTGGCCAGGAAGCAGAGAGAGAGGAAGGGGTCAGGGCACCAATATCCCAGCAAGGACACATCCCCAGAGACTCAACCTCCTTCTACAAGGCCCCACCTTCTAAAGTTTCCACCACCTCCAATATTGCCATCAGTGGGGCACCAAGTCTTCAACACAAGTTTTTCCAAGACATTTAAGATGCAAACCATAAAAGCAGCTACTTGCTGAGTTAAGCAGGTTATTTTACAAATCTGATCCTCAAGTTGTCATCAATAAAATGGATATGGTAATAGTTACCTCTCAGGAGTAGTGCCAGGTATAAATGAGAAAACACATTCAGCACTTAGCAGGATGCAGCACATAGTACATGGGAAGGAAGCAGCAACTTTATTGTTTCCTTAGTATCTTAAACTACTTTGTAAGATTTTAAAATCAAATGCATAACCTCCCTAGGGTTATATCAAAACAAACACATTCTTCCCACCATTTCTGCTGTGGTTTTCTGCATGTATCAGACAAGATACAAGAGACAACCTATGGGTTTCTCAAGCCTAAGAAGTGACATATAAGCAATAAAAAAAAATTTAAAAAAAAAACAAAAACAAAAAAAGACGACCACTGTTCTATATAACTTGGAATCCTGCTATTCAAATAGCTGAGTATTGGTGAACAAAAGAAAACATTCTATTCTGGTTTTACAAGAAGAGAATACAGAGTAAATGAGGTTAATTCAGCCCATGTTCTTGATCTTCCAAGTTGCTGGTCAGGGAGGGGGTGATACATTAAATTATTCCGTAAGTGAACTCTGCGCATCAACTTGATAACAGGCACGGCAAAGTGCTGGACCATAAGCTCGATGATTTCTCCACCACCTCTTCTCCCCTCCCCCTGCCACTAAAATTCAGAACAAAATAAATACCAAATGTGGGAAGAAGAACTGTGAGGGATAAAGAAAAAATGGTAGGGAACACAGGGTTGGTGGCAGGGGGTAATGATTATTTCCTAGTCACCTCAAGTCATCAAGACTCAACAGCACTTAGCATCATGTGCAATACCTATTGTTAGGACCATTCCAGTGATAACTTGAAAAAAGCTGCAGTTAATGCACTGTTTGAAAAGGTTCTTACCTAAAAAGCACATTTCAATTGGTCATAGATTGGATTTGGGGAGATCGATTCTAAAGCAAGGACAATAACATGAGGCCTATCACTGAATAAAAAAAGATTAATTAAAAAAACACATGGTGGGGCTGTAGGGTTGTGGCTCAGTGGTAGAGCGCTTGCCTAGCATGTGTGAGGCAGTGGGTTCGATCCTCAGCACCACATAAAAATAAATAAATGAAATAAAGTTTAAAAAATTCATAGCCTTTTCAAAAAAACAACAAAAAAAAGAAACACATGGAGGGTTCAGGCTATTGTACATCAAGAATTTTGGTGGCCACATAAATTATGTATAGGAGAATAGTGGGAACTAGGCTGGGAAAGCAGAAGGTGGTCACACTGGGAATATGCCTACCTCCACGCAAGAAAAGGAGAGCAGCTGATGCAGCAGGAATGTGAGAGCATCAGAGTTTGCAAAGATGAAACTGCTGAGGCTGAAAAGCAGGAACCAACTGAACTATATAACCAAGGCAGCCTGATAATTACAATTATTATCAATTTAAAGGACTTCAGCAGAAAGTTAGGGTGGAAAATAACAATTGAAATCAGTGACTCCAGAAGAAGATCGATCATTTGGTTCCCAAAGTTAGGGGACAACACTGTTGAGGGGGAGTGAGAGGAAGAGGATCCCAAAGCCTCCATGATGCTGGAGGTCTCTGAATCTGGCTGCCCACTGGAAGCCCTTGAGGAGCTTGCTGAACACACAGATCCTGGAAATTTGCCCTGCAAACATCAAGAGACTCAGAACCAGAGGAGAGATGAGGGGATCTTCTTAGGGAGAAGGGGAAGATGAATGTATGAAAAGGAAACTGAAAATACACCCTCTGAGAAGTCCCTATCCTGGGTGGGGGTGGTGCTCTCTGGGAGCTCACAAGAAACAGAACGGTAGAGATGGAGACAGGAGACGTGGATTTGCAGAGGGAGTTTGATATGAAGAAAGATGCTGAGGAACTTCAGACTAGACAGTCTCAGTCTTTTTCAGAAGCATCTCTGAAGCATGAGGTCATCTCTGAGAGAAGAGACCTCAACGGTGGTGGGACAGGTTTGGAGCAATACTTATCAGAAATGGGTGTGAGTCACCAAGATAAAGGAAAGGACTGCACAGAATTTGTGATACTAGAGGCCTAGCAGGAGTGCACGACACAGTTTTGTGACTTTTCCCAGGAATTGGGAAGATGGCATACTTGAGATGAATGCTTGGACCCGCGTTGTGGAGGGAGGAAGTCAGGTTAAGGTCCTGGAGTCAGGAAAGAGTCAGAAACAGAGGCCTGTGGAAATCACAGAAAGGCCCACTGAGAGTTGAGGTTGGGAAGCTGAGTGTAAAACTCACATGTTTATTTGGTAGAAGAAGTAAAGTGTCACCAGTGGATCACTACACACCTATCATAATGGCTAACATGAAAAGGTAATACCAAATGCTGTCCAGGATATGGAGAAACGATCACTCACACAATACTGTTAGGAATGTAAAATGGCATACCACTCCGAAAAACCGCTTGGCAATTCCTTTGAAGAATAAGAGTGGAAGCCGAGCGCAGTGGTACACACCTATAATTCTAGCGACTCAGAAGGCTGAGGCAGGAGGATGGCTGGGTTCAAAGCCAGCCTCAGCAACTTAGGCCCTAAGCAACTCAGGAAACTCTGTCTCTAAATAATATACAAAAAAGGGCTGGGGATGTGGCTCGGTGGTTAAGTGCCCCTGGGTTCAATCCCTGGTACCAAAAAATAATAATTATAATAATAATAATAATAATAATAATAATAATAAAAGTGAATTAGCAATTGGACAGTTTAACAATTGAACTCTTGGGTATTTATCCTAGAGAAATGACACTTTCACACCAGAAGTTAAATACAAATGTTCAGAGTAGCTCTATTCCTTACAACCAAGGACTGGAAACCACCCAAATTTGGTGGACAATTAAACAAACTATGGCACACCCATACCACAGAATACCACTCAGTAACAAAAAAAGAATGAAACGGTAAACACACTGAGATGAACCTCACAGAAATCATGCTGTGAGAAAGCCCATCTCAAAATGATACATACTTCACGATTTCATTTATGGAATAATCATGAAATAGCATAATTTCAGAGATGGATAACTGATTAACAATTGCCAGGGGTTACGTATTGGTGGCAAGGGTAGACATTGGTGGACAGAGGTAACACAAGGGAGTCTGTGATGATGGTTCAATTGAATATCTTGATTATGGTGGTTGTTATTCAAGATTACACAAGAGAGAACTGCACAGAGCCATAGACACACACGAGTTCACATATAACTGGTGAAACCTGAACAAGCTCTATGGATGTGCAAATGTCAGTCTCTTGGCCTTGGTGTTGTACTACCATGGTATAAGATTCAGGGAGGCTAAAGGAGGAATGTATAGGACTTTGCTATACATTTCTTTATAATATCTGACAAATCTATAATTCTTTCAAAATAAAAAGATTTTTTTTTAAGTCAACAGGGCAACAAACTGAGTAATAGTCATTGAACAAATATTCATTGAGTGGCTGGTTATGCCAAGTCCCATACCAAACACTGGAAGTAACTGTGACAAGACAGTCTCTGACCTCAAGAGGGTCATGATTTTGGGGAGGGATTCTGATAAGGTGCTTCTCAGTCTCAGGCACAAGAGAAAAGAGACTCTGCAGAGTGAAGAGCTCATCCCCTAGGAACCGCAGTGGCCCTCTTTGCTCTGCCATGGAAATGCTAGGAAAACACAGGAAGGAATTTTGCCACCACAGCCCAGGAGACACAACCCATCTCCACACACACCCCAATCCATGTCTCCTTGTCTGGTGACCTTTAAACACCTAGGTTTTCCCAAGAGTTTAACCTAACTCTCCCTCGAGGACAGCCTCCCTCATCCAGGAATCCAAAGACTGAACACAGTCACTGCCCAGATCCACAGGAGGAAAACTAGACTGTACAATCCATGTATGTCTCCTAGCTTTGAGGGAGGAAGGACATAAAAAGTTTTCACTTGCAGTAAATAGAAGCTTTTGTTTGAACGTGTGAGATACTGAAATGGTTTTGCACCTCAATGAGCACTGCAGATAAGCACTCTGCTGCTATGTGACCTCCACCAACCGTCTGATCTACTTTTTCCAAACTTGGAAAACAAATATTTCCTAAAATGCTTAGAGAGGAATTAAGTATATATACATGCTTCCACATGAAGAAACCTTGAAAACATTAAGCTAAGTGAAAGCAGCCAGACATGAAAGACCACATATTGTATGATTCCATTCATGTAAAATGTTCAGAAGAGGCAAATCCATGGAGATTAATGGATGTCAGGCTGCAGGAGAGGCGAGAGGGGAGTTATGATTCATGGATATCAGATTTCCTTTTGCACAATGAAAATGTGCACAAACTTACGCATATACTAAGAACAACTGTGTTGTACACTTTTAATGGTTGAAATATATGACACATGAATCATATGTCAATGAAAAAAAAAAGAAGTAGGGATTTCATTTAAAAGTTTTCAAATTTAACTTCTCTTTTAGCTGTGTAATTTTTTCATGAGAGGCAATTTTGCCCAATATGAAAAAAACATCTTCACAGAATTGGAACACTCAGAAAGCCCAGTTTGAAAATATCTATAATAAAACCAACTCCTCTCATTTTTACAGATGGGAAAAATGAGAACAGAATGTGAAAAGCCTGACTCAAGGTGAGTCTGTGACTAGACTGTTAGAAAAAGCTCAGGCCTCCTCACTTCCAGGCCAGCAGACTCCTCTTCTACCTGGCAGCCTCATTTCTTTGAAGATCAAAAATAACCTCTCATCCGCTGAAACACACAAAGAAGGTTATCAAACAAAGAGAAGGAAGGAAAGGAAGAAAAGGAGGGAGGGAAGACAGGGAAGGAAAGGAAGGAAGGAAGGAAGGGAGGGAGGGAGGAAGAGAGGAAGGAAGGAGGGAGGGAGGGGGCAGGGAGGGGAAGAGAAGAAAGATTGGTTCATTTCTATCTTATGCACTGTGTCACCTACTTACCCAGGCATTTGAATTATCTTCCTAATTCATGTTGTCCTATAAAGATAGGGGTTGAG
>JAJEJO010002251.1:196590-274986 GCA_020662805.1 Glaucomys volans | reverse complement strand
CTAAATAAAACACAAAATAGGGCTGGGGATGTGGCTTAGGGGTCAAATGCCTCTCAGTTCAATTCCTGGTACCCAAAGGGAAAAAAGGTGAATTATTTAAACTGGTGTTAAATGGTTCCTTTCTTTTTTTCTCTTGTGGTTGTTTTATAATTTTAATCTATTATGATCTTATAGGAGTCAAGGAAATATCTCTATGTTTTTATGTTTGCTAATATTTGCTTTGCATCCTAAAATATGATCTGTTTTAGAGAAAGTTCACTGTGGCACTGAGTAGACGGTGAATTCAGTTGTTGATGGATGAAATATTCTATAGATGTCAGTAAGGTTAATTTGATTAATAGCATTTTTTTTTTTTTGTAAAGAGTCATTTCTTAGTTATGACTGGATGACTTCCCTAATGGAAATAGACCTACGAAATTGCCCAGTATTGCTATACTGTGATCAGCTTGATTCCTTGTATTGAAAAGGTGCAGTGTGTTCATACATGCAACACTTTGAAGGGCATGGATATTTATTATCATCATAGCTTGTTGGGTGATTCCCTTAACCAGTGTGATGTGACCTTTGTCTTTTCTGATGAATTTTGACTTGCAGTCTATCTTCTCTGATATTAGAGAAGTTATGTACACATGCAGTTCTAATTTCCATGGTGTATCTTTGCTACCTCTTAACCTTCAGTATGTGGATGTCTTTGTAAGGTGAGTCGCTTGTGGGCAACATTTTATTGGGCCTCATTTTTTATAATAATCTGCCTATCTATGTCTTCTGCTTGGAGAGTTTAGACCATTTACATTCAGTGTTACTATAGAGAGGTAATTTGATTTTCTGATATTTTCATTTATTTCTAATGGCTAATTCAGATTTGATTCTCCTTTAATTCTTCTATTGAGAGCAAACCCTATACTACCCTATACTTCTGCATTAAAATATTTCATTGCAGCAAAGGCTTAGTGATTTAAATTATTTTAGTTTCTGCTTATCATGAAATGTTCTGTTTCAACATCAATTCTGAAGGATAGTTTTTCTGGATGTTGTAATCTTGCTTGCCACCTTTTCCTTTCTGAGTTTGGTATATATAATTCTAAGCTCTGCTAGTTTTTAGGGCCTGAGACAGCAAATAAATTGAAATCCAAATTAATTTACCTCTAAATATTACCTGCATTTTTCTCTTGTCACTTTTAAAATTCTACTCTTACTCTGTACATTAGGCATTTCAATTATGATGTGTCTTGGAGCCTGCGCATTGGTTCATACTTGTATTCCCAGCAGCTCAAGAGGCTGGGGCAGGAGGATTGGAAATTCAAGCCCACACCAGGAACTTAATGAGGACGGTAACAAATTAGCAAGAACCTGTCTCAAAAGGAAAAAAAAAACAATTAATCAATTAAAAAACCTGGTAATGTGACTCAGTGGTAAAGCCCCTGTTGGTTCAATCCCTGGTTTTAAAAAAAAACTGTGTCTTACAGAGGATCTTTTTTTGATCTTACCTATTTTGGGGCTTTATATCTCTGGTTCCAGTATTTGAATTTTCATCTTTTTTGTAGAAGTTTGAAGGGAATTTTTAATATATGACAAATAGTTTCAAAAGTATGAGTATATGTGGAGAAAGCCCAGTAATTCAGGATTTACTTTTTCAAATGCATAACCAATATTATATGTTACATTTGCTTTTTGAACATCATCACATAAACATGAAACCTCCAAAGTTAACACTGATATACCACACCTAACTTAGATTGAGGCAGTGAGCATTTCATGTTTTATAGAAAGAAATTTTCCAAAGTTTGAAAATGCTTATAGTATATAATAATGAAATTTAAAAGGTTGGTATTAAAAGTAGTTATTTTCTTGAATATTCTAAAACATACCAGTTTGCATTAACCTTCAAATTTTCAAGGTGTAAAAGACATACAAATAGAATACTCAAAATAAATTTTGACACAGGTAATTCTGCTTACAATTAGAGTCAAGTTATATTTGAGTACAAATAATATATCATGTTTAAGTCAATTATTCAACCAACAGTATTAAAAGTTTGTATTACTAATTGTTATGCAATGCATTTACATGATCAAAGAAGATACAAGAAAACTTAGAAGAAAACAAAAAAAACTCCAAAGTATTCCAACTTCTAAAGAGAAAAATGTGACATCTTCAAATTAAAAAATTTAAAATACTGCTTTGAAAACTTTTATACCTTATTTGTCCTCTCAAATTAGTTTTAACTGCTTGAGATATGTAATTTAATACTTTAAAAGACTAGTGAAATTATTTAATAATATTTATAGAATGCTACCTCTCTGGGTAGATGGGTTTCACCCAATAGTTTTAATTAAGAAATCTCTTATAATTTTACTTACAATTTATGATTGATTTGTAAATGGATTAATAGTCTATTCAGTAATTTAGACCAACACAAGGAATAATATGATAAAGGCTCAGAGTGCAATTCTGTCCACTGGCAAAGCCGAGAGTTTGACAGATATTTCGCTCAGTTAGATTACATATTTCCATGTTTGTTGTTGATCAACAAAATAGGTATACGATATCAATCTTTTTCTCACACCTTTTTTTTTTTGAGACAGGTTCAATGATTTGGCGTGTGTCTGCAGGGGTTAGTTTGTTACCAAGAACATACAGGAAATGTATAAAATGACATTTAACACCAATGCTAGTACTAATCTATTTAGGGCAGCAATTAAGGCTATTACTGATTTTTGTGTTATTTGTTTTTCTTTAGAACATAAATCAAAGCCATTAACTTGAAATTGAGATATATACATAATACATACATACCTTATGAAAAATAAATTTTTCAGAAGTAGCATGACATTTTAAAATATTGTAAACAGTATCTGTGCTGATTTGTACTTTGACTTACTGGAACAAGAAGAGAACATCATTCAATTAGGGAGTAGTATACTGATATAAAGCTCTTAATATTCAAAATATCTTCCTTTGCCTTTGTACTTAGCACAGGCTATATGTTGCCCTGAAAGGATTCATTGAGAAAAATGTCAATCACAGCTTTATAAAGTACTTTGGCAGTAACTAATGAGAAAGGAAATTGGAGGTGATACTACATTATGTTTTCAAATAAGTGGTTTTAATTTTTCTTCTTACAGAAAAAAATTAAATCAGTTTATTATAAAGATATCTAAACCATTAATTTTTTGACAGCTTTTAGAAAAAGTCCAGCACTTTCTTTCTAGAACGTCTGTGAGGTCAGTAGAGGTTATGTAATACTAAATTGTGACATCTTCCATTCAAGGCCTTGGCATAATCCCTTACCAGTAAGAGCACTGCATGCCTGGATATGCCACTGAGGATATTTAACAGAAATTAGCTTCAAAAACTTGGAGATTTCTGCTGCAATCATGTGTTCTTAAGCATCTTGTTTATTAGCAAAAATCAGTAATCCAGTTTTCTCAGGTCCACATGCACTAGTATATTGTTGAGTTTTTCTTTAGTTACACTTATCCTCTGTACTGTCCACACTACTATTACAAACTGTGTTAGTATAAGTGTTCCTGGAAGAGCAAAGAGATTCTTGGCCACCAATATCCCTCATCTGGAAAAGTGTATTTTTAATCACTATCTCTTTTACCATACTTCCTTTTGTAGGGAATGTATGTACAGCTTCATTCTTAGAAAAATGTTAAAGGATGGTAGTTTTCTCTGCTTTGTCCAACCCAATAATGATAATTTTGCTACCCTGGTGATTTGAACAGTCTCCATATCTTGGTGAAGAGAATTCCCATTCTCATGCAGCAGCCCCATCCAGCCACCTGGGGTCACCTGGCTTCCCTGGCTCAAGCTACAGGGTAGAAGCACATTGGAGCCTCTGCCTCTGCTGCTGTTGCCATTCCCACCCTGGTCACCAGCCTGCTTCCAGGGAACCAGAGGGAGGCCCAAACCCAAACTCTGTGGTGAGGGAGGCCCCACCCCTGCTGTGGACTGCTACTGAATTTGCTGCCACCTCGTCAGTGACTAGCCTCTTGAGCCATGGTCTTACCCCAGCTCCTCTCTGGAGGCTGCAGTCTTGATTTTCTTCTTGTTCCTAAGGGTTGGAAAATTTTCTGATTATTTCATTGAAAAGATTGCACATTTCTTGAGTTTGCATTTTGGAAACAAGTGATTCTTAGATTTGATCTCTTAATGTTATCCCAGATATCTTTAAAATACTGGTAATGGTAACTTAACATCTTTTCTTTATTGTTGACTCCATTTTCAAGATTATATACTTTGTCTTTAAAGTCCAACAATCTTTAAAGAGGGCTAATCAATTGTTAATGGTTTCCATTGTATTTTAGAAATGATTTATTGAGTCTTTCATTTCCAGGATTTCCACTTGGTTCTTTTTAAGAATCTCCACCTCCTTATTGAAATGATCTTTCATTCCCTGTATATTTTCTCTAGTTCATTCCTTACATTTTCTTTTAACTCACTGAACATTTTAATTATGCACTTTCTAAATTCTGTCTTCATCAGTTCCTCCCCTGTGGTGTCTGGGATCAGTTGCTGAAGTGGTTGAAGGATCTGTTTGGAGATGGTTTGTTTCTTTAATTTTTTACTTAGATATCTATCCATCTGCAGGGATGATTATTGCTTCCACTTTTATACAAGGGACTGTTTCATGAGCTGCTTTCTCTTATGAGAACAGATTGGGAAAATATCCAGGTATTCCTTCTTACTGCACTCAGTGTGTGTCCTCTGCTATTCTCAGCATCAGCACCACTTTGAGAGAAGACACTAACCCCTATTTATACAATCATGACAGAACAAATCATATACTATCAACGTTAGCACAAACAAAAACTATTTGAAAATGTTCTTCACAGTCCTTTAACCCAGGTATACAATTGTAGCAATGATCTGGAATTTGTTGAGAAATTAATTATTAACGATTGCAAAATTACTATTACATTACATAGTGAAGAAGAGGGGAAGAGAGATAAATTGGGGTGGGGAGAAAAGACAGGAAAAAATATCAATCAAGGTAAAAGAAAAAAGGAAAATATGGATGGGGTGGGATTTAAGGCAATTGCTTAATGGGTTACCGCAAGAGGGAAATTTTGCAGGGCGGTTAAGAGGAGAGAGTATAAACATGAGCTGGGAAATTAAATGGGGGTTAAGGGAAACAAGTGTATGCATGAGCTAAGAAAACAATAGTTCCAGTTAATGCTTTAAAACATTAGAAGAAATAGAATCAAATTGATTGAGAGCAAAATGTAAAATACTAGGAGAGCAACTATCAAATAAAAATGAGGAGCAATATATATAAAATCAGAATTGATAGTAATCCATGACAGGGTGGTGAAAATTCTTATTGAGTTTTCTTGGTTTGGATTTCATCCACATTTGGCACCTTTAGAGGATGGTCATCACTCTTCTTCTTTAGATCCTCCTAGAGATACTGGGGGACAGGGACTATTTCCCTGGTTGCAATGAATTTCTCTCCAGCTGGTTCTTGTTCATCAGTCCAGAGACCTGAAGCTGTGTGCTAGGAGGATGCTGTGTTGTGTAGGCTGGCTGTTTCTTTTCATTGCAGGGGCACAGGATGCAGGGATCAGGGCTGTTGTGCTGACTGCTGTGGGATGCTGTGAACTCACTCCCCTCCACTGAGTCTTCTTTAAAGTGGTATAGAGCCAGGAGACTATGCGCAAGCTTGAGACATGTGTTTGCAGGTTCTCCATGGCTCATCTGTGGTGCAAAAGCCTCCCCCATGAGTGACGTAGTTTGCCAGGATATCGTACATATGACTTGGATACAGGGTCAGTTGGCCCACCTCTGTCTGTACTCCCACCCCCCACGCTGTGAATCACTGTGCTTTACTCCCCTCAAATTGGTGTCCCCTGGAGTGGTGCTATCAAAGCCCCTGGTGGCTGCCCATTACCACAGGGCCTGTGGATGCAAGCTCTCCATGTGCTGTCTATGACACACAGGCCTCCTCTCAACCTGGCATAGATCACTGGGGTGTAGTCTCTGACTGAGATAATGAGTCTGTTAGCCCACCCCAGTCTGAGTTCTTAAGTGATATGCCCATGAATTGCAGGCATCAGCTTAGCTCTGCCACCGTGATCTCCTCAGAGCAGTGCTGTCCAAACTCCTATGAACTGTGGGATCTTTGAATGTGGGCTCTCAGTGGGATATCTCTGGCACAATGATCTCCATCCTGGTTGCCTTAGCTCACAGGGATTTTACCTGTCACTGTGAGGGGGTAGGATGTCAGCTGGTCCATCTTTGCCTGAACTCCTACAAGGGCTGTGCTTTGCACTGGGTCAGGATTAGCTTGTCCCAGGACTGATTAGCTCTCAGGTCTGCTTCACCTAACACCTCTGTACACAGTGAAGAGGAGGGAGTTTAAGTCACTTTTGGCTAGCAGAGAGCCTTCTGCAAGTTCCTTCTAGACAGATTACTGGGACCTTTTCAGAGGTACTACTTCTGCTTTTACTTGTTAAAAGGGGACTATGGATAGTTCCCTCCAGATAGTGACATGATATTTGTTACTATCATGACGGGACTGCCTGACCTCATGATCAGTGCATCTCCCTGTTCTGGATGTATGGTCACTTGATATCATTTTGTCCTGTATTGGTGAGAACCTAGGAAGGCACCAAGAGCTATTTTTCAAAAGGTTTATAGTCCCTATTTTTGGGCCACATTAAGTTCAAAATTCCAGGATCTACACTGGGATTTTCCCATGGGACCTGGGTCTAAACACAGTGTTTCCAGTCTCACCACCAACTCCTCTGTTTCTCTGTCTACTGGATATAATTGCTTATGTAGTTGGACAACTGGAACCACTGTGGGATATGCTGCAGAGCCTCTCTACTCTGGAAACCACATTTGTTTGACAATTTCACTGTTTGTAATATGTGAAGAGGAGCAACATCTATAATATTGATATATGTTATTTCCTGATATCATAGTCACCTTGTAAGACTTGCGTTTCTTTCTTCTGGGTGGATGGTGGAAATCAAATAACTTGTTCATTATTTTGTGGGAGATGGCTCAAATGATCCAAGCAACTAAAACTAGAATGTTTCAGCTTCTGTTTTTAAAAAAAGTGTGGTTTCATTCATAATATCTGGAATGTATGTCTTTCCAAATTTCTCAATATTCTTGTCATTTCATGCACAATTGCCATGACAACATAGAGACCTAGGAAGTTCCCCTGGTTTTCCAGATGTTCCAAGCCCCCATGGACTGTGCTTCGACATGGAAAGGAGAGTCAACATATCTGAGGGATTAAAATGTCCATGTGTGCTCCTGTCCACTCAACATGAATGCACACTGTTTCAGATCCTGCTCTCTGAGGGAAATGTAGAACTCAGCTTTCATATCAATGGTTTATACTATGTACTGGCTGAGAAGTATACTGCTCAGCCATATTCAGCAGCTGGTGCAGAAATGGACAATAGGTAATATTCCATCTAAACATTTGGCAATCTCCTTCTATATTTAGGATCCTTCCAACTCTTACAGAGAGCAAAGGCATGAATTAAATATGTATAAAAATCAACCTTGAGCACAAGCCTTTTAGGTGATTAAAGGTGGCACTAGCCTATGATTTCATTTATTATTCTGATGGAGCAGATTGGTGAAGACTTGGGATGAATCATCCTCCCATGGTTCCCACTAGAAAATGATTTAGTGTTTTCCAGTTTTACCCTCTGTGTTGGAAAAAATACTTCCACTCTGCCCTGCAGAGTGTCAGAACCAATGACAAACTTCAAGGAGATGCCATTTCCTGATATTATATTCAATTTATAAGCTT
Source organism: Glaucomys volans (assembly GCA_020662805.1). Classification (NCBI taxonomy): domain Eukaryota; kingdom Metazoa; phylum Chordata; class Mammalia; order Rodentia; family Sciuridae; genus Glaucomys; species Glaucomys volans. Next base: position 267,206 of record JAJEJO010002251.1, on the reverse strand, counting down.
TGTGCTTCTTTTTTCTTCTTTCTTTTGGGTGGGTCATGTAAGATGAAATAACATGTTCATTTAACTTGCTTATTTGAAATAACTTGTGTCCAATAAACCTTTCTGAACACAGGAAACAGTCATACTTGGCTGAACCTGACTTTTACAGTGCTCAGTTATGCTTTGAACATTTCTTGGGGCCTCTTCATAAAACGCATTCTAGACAAGAATAAAGAATAAATTGCTTTAGGTCTAGGAATGGGGTTTCAGATTGGCTTAGAGCTTCTGAGAGTTTAAGTGCAACAGGACCCATTTTGGTTGCCCTTCAACTAGACAATAAATAGCTGATCCCACCCCATTGTTCTCTGCAGCTCAAACTCCAGAATAACTAGTCAGATATATTCTTTATAAAAATGTATCTACCTTGCTTCAGATGGTAATGCACATTTACATGACCTGCTCTCTCAGGATACTGTTATCCAGATTACTACCAAGAACCTTTTCCTATAAGAGTCTGCTGCCATCTGCTCTGGAATGAAGAGTTCATGAGTGATGCAGGTGTCTTCCCACCTGCATGTGCTTCAATCTCCTGGTAGACACAAGGACCACCAGGCCCTTCTAAGACATAGTCTTGGCAGGATTTGTCAGCTAAATGTAGGAGACCACACAATGAAATATGAGGGTGAGTCCCTCCTCTCTCTGTGTCCCCTGTGGATAAGTGCTTCTTTGCACAACAAAAAGCTCCTCCAGGAGCAGCCTTGAGCTAATGTTGATTTGCATAATAGGCAGCAATCTCTTAGATTGAGACAAGAGAGGATTTGGAGAAGCCAACCCAGCCTAAGCCTCAGGATGCAAATTCAGGGGATCCTCCACCATGGTCTGGATCACTTTCCTTCTAGACCATGAAGTCCAGGGTTCTGGAACCAATCTGGATCTGATGCTCAGCTCAGCATGGCCCTGCCTGTGGTGGATAGGATGCAGAGGATTTCAGCCCCACACGTGCTTACTGTTTGCTGTGAGTTTGAGGGGCTGTAGCTACCAGGAGAGAGGAGTTAATGTTCACATGCTCCAAGACATCATCCTCCTGTCCGGCGCATGGGACACTGAGCTAATGTTGATGGGAGGGGCCTCCCTGAAGCCCAGAGAGTCCTTGAAGTTAGTCCAAGTTTCCTGAAGCAGGAAATCCGTTGGAAGACTTCCAATGTCAATCCCAACTCTCATTTTCTCTCTATGGAGTGAATTCCACTGGCCTCCTATGTCCTGACTCAGCCATCCTCTTTTCTTTACAGGTGACATACTCAGTCCTGTCTCCAGAATCAGCCCCTACAGGACTCTCAACTGAACTTACCCCAAACCCCAACTTAGCCCTGATAGAGTCCTGGGAATGAGTCCTTCATCCTCAGAACCCCTCTTGTCTCCTCTCTTACAGGCTCTGGGCTGTTTATGAGATGATACAGGTGCCCTCCATGTCAGTTGGCCTGGTACCGATGGCCAGAATCACCTGATCTGGAAATAAGCTTGCCAATAAATATGCTGGGCACTGGTACCAGCAAAAGCCAGAATTGCCCCCAATGATGGTTATCTATGGTGATAGCAACGGGGCCTCAGGGATCCCTGATCCATTCTCTGGCTCCAACTCTGGAAACAAGGCCTCAGTGACCATCAATAAGACCCAGGCTGGAGACGAGGCTGACTACTACTGACAGATATGAAATAAGAGTGATGAGTCTCACAATGACTCAGGCAGATGGGCCAGTGAGACTCAAATCCCTGCCCATATCTATGTCACACTTTTCACCCAGCCCTATGAGAACCAGAAACAAAACCATAGGCTGGTCCTGCGTATCTCACCCAGATCTGAGACAGCCAAGCTCTCCTTACCTCTGATTCCTCCAGTTAGGCTTTGCAGAGGATGATCAGAGTAGATTCAGGACTGGCAGAAATAGGCTATCCTAATGTTTTCTGGACCAGTTTGTGTGTAGTGAAAGAGGACCCAAGGGATAGATAGATTGAACCATCTGTCTATCCTCATGATAAGTATATTGTCCTGTGTTTACTGATCTAGATCTCCAACTATTTTCTGAACCAAAGATCATAGTAAGTTGGGTTCTGTTTTCATTTCATACGAAACAAGGAAATATCAGATCTTGAGGGGTGTTTTAAAATTGATGTTGAGAATTTAGGAGAGCAGTCAGTGCTTTCCACATTTAGCATTGCCTCCATTGTCCCCGATGGCCCATGTGGAAGTTAGTTGGTCCCCAATTTCACATGACCACTGCACAGACAAAATATTCTGCATTACTACCTTGAACTGTACAGCTCATCTCAGCTCCTAAAGCCCTGGGTTTCTTTGGCAGCCTTGGATCCTGAACAACACAAACCACTGTAATTGACACTATAGGTTGTACCCAGATCCCACCCAAAGAAGCTCAGAATTCTGGGAGCTCATAGAGGTGCCCACTATCAAAGTGCTGTTGGTTGCAATGAACTGCCAAGGTTCACATCCTTCTCAGAGATGTTCAGATTAATGACTACCTGAGGCCATGGCCCCAGGGCCGTGACCCTATTTATCATGTTCTAAAGGGCATCTAGCTCCAGAGCTTCCATAAGGATGCAGAATCTTCAACTGCCACCTCTTGCAGTCACTGTCTCCTTCTGCCCTTTGCTACTTCCCTCTCTGCTTTTAGGACAGTTGGAGCATCATTCTACATCTCAGAGTCTGCACCCAATACAATCAATCAGAGGAGAGCTTCTGTTCCCAAGAAGGGAATTCAGAAAATTTGGAGGCCACACTGCAACCTCAAATCATTGACAGCTCTTAAATTCCCAATGAGAATGTTCAAATGCCCCAGCTATAGCCAATGCTTCTTGATTCCTATAAAATTAAAACACAGACTGACTTTTGTGGTACTCTGTATTATGAAATAAATTTCTTCATCAGAACCATCCTGGAAGTTAATTTAGACATAGATGGAGCAGGTGCTTCAGTTTACACTGTGAGTCTGCAGATGTACACCCCTAGGTGTGAATTACAGAGAGCAATTCACTTCACTTCTACACACCTCATTTTGCAGAAAAAGATTTTCCATTTCTCCAAGCTTATCTATCCATATCAGCTCTGTGTTTTACAGTTTAGTCTCTCACATTTGACACTAAAAAAACACAAGAGCATAAATGTGACAACATGATGTCCACTCCAATATCCATAAGCCAGCTCAATCTCCAAATGAAGACAATGATGAAAACCATGGTCCAATTCATATGATGAAATAGTGCCACAATCAAGAACACACTAGCCTATCCCCAAACAAAGCACAAGATTTTTCGTGTTCTTGAATGTTCATTTTCTTACTCTATTTTTATCCCATTACTTTAATATTGAATTGCTCTTAACACATCTCTTATCTTAAAGGATTCTGTGGTAAAAAAGGGAAGAAAACAAAAAAATTCACTAATACTTTTTCAATGATATTTATGTCAGAGAAAGGAAAACATACTTTTTATCATAGAAACCACATTTCCACTTCTCAAAGGATTCAGTGATTAACACTTTTGTTTAATTAATCTGTATTCATTTTCTGTTTTTACCTGCAGATATATGAAGTGCTACAGAATGTCCTGTAGTCCATAATGCTACCATTCACCCCATTCTGGAGTGACTACTCAATTCCCCTTTCATGGTCAAGATCAATCCTCAGTTAGTACCCCAGCTTGAATGATGATTCCCCATAATGTTTACACATAAGGAGGCACTGAGTGATTTCATCACAACCACTGTGTGTCTCCTGGGGAATAATCCTCCTTCTGGAACTGAGACCTCTGCACTACATGAGCATAATGTAAGTTTCAGGGATGGGAAGCAAACATTGTGCTAGGGGGTCACTAGGAATAATCATGGGTGATAGTGGATAATGGAGCCATTCCCCTTTCTACACCTAAATTCCTGTTCCTGGAATCCTGACTATGGGACAAAGACCACCATGTATTAGACACTGATTTAGAACACTATGGCATCCTGGAGTACATTGTCAGCTCTTTGAGTTTTGGCAACATAGCTGGCTTTGTGACTGAGTCTTCAAACATCCTTCAACTTCATGTTAAATCCCAGTCTGCCTGTCAGTCTCCCTCTAATCACTGTAATACCTATCTTCATGTTCTTTCACTAATATTATTTTGACTAATTTATTTGTGTTAATTATTTCCCCAGTGTCAGGGTATTTCTAATGCAATAACACATGTATGAAATCAGAGACATGAGCTGATGGAGACTAATTTTTCTCCTCCAAATACAAGTCTGATGTGTGATGTTTGCTATTTTCCAGTGCTTACAAATTCCTTGTAGGACATGGGACAATTTTTAGTTTCTGTTTCACCATCCTTAGCATCTTAGGCTTTCTTTCTTTCTTGTTGACTAAAGACCTCAGGAAGACCATTGCAATTCCACCTATCACACCCAAATTCAAGATGTCCAATGATGCAAAGGCCAGTATGTTACCTCTCTCCATAAATGTAGAAGTGCTCTACATAAATAAATCCAGTTTACTGAGTCTTCCATGCCATGGACCTGCATTGGACTACATGGTGAATCCTTGCTGCCTTGGATTTGGAAGGAGTGTCTGAATATGCAAGAAATAGAAAAATGCAAAGGTGCAAGCAGCTGAGACTGCAAACTAAGTTTGTCTAAACCACAACCACTATGGGAAGAAACAGGGAAACTCCTAAGAGCAGAGGCTTTGTCATGTTGTTCAGATTTCCTGGGATGAAATGTGGTGCAAACCACAGTGGGTTTGAGTAAGCACTGATGGTGGATGGTGTTGTCTCTGTCATTTGTCTTTTATTCACCACCACCCTGTGATTCAACACCTGCCTCTGGCACCAAGGAGAGCCTGTCCCTGAGTAATGTTCCTGAGCCTGGCCCTAAGCCACAGGTCACCCAGTATTGGTAGCCATTACCTGGAGAAATGTGCAAACACATCTGAGGTGGGTACCTACCCTCCTCCTCCAAAGAGATTGTTCACTTTTTCTTTGTAGCCTTAACCCCTTGACCTGACCTTGACACAAGGCAGGGACACACACAGAAGAGGAATTGCTCTTCTGGGGACAGCAGCCCTAGGAATGAGGACTCCTAGAACTAAGCAGTATGTTCTCAATCCATATATTGGCCAAGGTCATCCCTGAGCAAACAGCAGCCAGCATGGAGAGGCCACGTGACAAAGTCATGTGGGGAAGGACAGAGCCTGAAATTCAAGGGCATTGGTTCTAACATGCCGGGGCTTAGTGACCAAGACCTGAGACCTGAAGGAAAAGGTTTCATTTTTCTACAACATGGTCTATGACACTCATGAAGATATTTTTTGGTTTTGTTAATATGCAGAGATCCTATCTCCTCCTCTCCCCCTAGACCACCATTTGTGCCAAATCTCTGTAACTGTCTGACATTATTAAAGCACAGAGTATGGAAGCTTCCCAGAGCATGATGGAGATGGGAGGCATAGCAGAAAATACCTTTTTTTTTTTTTTGAGACAAAAAAATTTTAAAGATACTGTAACTACTTATTCATCTTTTTTCTCTTGTCCTGAATTTTTAGTTAAATTTTTAATGTGTTCTAATTTGTTTTATATGACAAGAGAATTCATTTATATATCTTGATAGTTCATACATAAATGGAATGTAATCTTCATGAAGATCTCACAACAGGGACAGAAATATAGCACCACATTGAACTTATAAAATTTCATTGACACTTGGTCAGGAAGGCATTTTATTCCCACTCTGCAGCCAAAGAGCTAAGATCTAGGCAGGACACACACCTGACTAAGTCTCTTACTGTTATCAGTAGACTGGATTCAGATAACCCGGAGTAACTTCTTTATTTATTTATTAGTTTACTTATTTATTTATTTATTTATCTAATTTTGATTCATTGAACACAAATGAATATAGCTATTGTTTCTCTGGTTGTACACAAAGTAGAGTCACACCATCTGTGCATTCATACATGTACACAGGGCAATGATGTCTGTCTCATTCTGTTATTATTCTTACCCCTCCACCCAACTCCACCCTTCCCTTCCCTTTATACTATCTATCCTTTCTCCATTCTTGCCTCCCTTCCACCCCACATTATGCATCATCATTCACTTATCAGAGAGATCATTTGACCTTTGGATTTTTGGGACTGGCTAATCTCACTTAGCGTGATAGTCTCCAACATCATCCATTTACCTGCAAATACCATCATTTTATTCTTCTTTATTGCTGAGTAGTATTCCATTGTGTATATATACCACAGTTTCTTTATCCATTCATCTATTGAAGGGCATCTAGGTTGGTTCCACAATCTAGCTATTGTGAATTGAGCAGCTATGAACATTGATGTGGCTGCATCACTGTAGTAATCTGATTTTAAGTCCTTTGGGTATAGGCCAAAAAGTGGGATAGCTGGGTCAAATGGTGGATCCATTCCAAGTTTTCTAAGGAATCTCCACACTGCTTTCCAGAGTGGCAGCACCAACTTGCAATCCCACCAGCAATGTATGAGTGCACCCTTTTCCCCACATCCTCGCCAACACCTGTTGTTGCCTGTATTCTTAATAAAAGACATTCTAATTGGGATAAGATGAAATCTTAAGGTGTTTTCGATTTGCATTTCTCTATAACTAGGGATGCTGAACATTATTTCATAAATCTGTTGATTGCTTGTAGATTGTCTTCTGTAAAGTGTCTGTTCATTTTCTTGGCCCATTTTTTGATTGGGTTATTAATGTTCTTGGTGTAAAGACTTTTGAGCACTTTGTAGATTCTGGAGATTAGTGCTCTATCTGAAGTGTGTGTGGCAAAGATTTTCTCCCACTCTGAAGGCTCTCTCTTCACATTGCTGATTGTTTCCTTTGCTGAGAAAAAGCTTTTTAGTTTGACTCTATCCCAATCATTGATTCCTGCTTTTATTTCTTGCACATTGGGAGTCATATTATGGAAATCTGGTCCTAGGCCAACATGATGGACATTTGGACCTATTTTCTTCTCTATTAGGTGCAGGTTCTCTGGTCTAATTCCTGGCTCCTTGATCCATTTTGAGTTGACTTTTGTACAGGGTGAGAGATAAGGGTTTTGTTTCATTTTGCTGTATATAGATTTCCAGGTATCGCAGCACCATTTTTGGAGAGGCTATCTTTTCTCCCTTGTATGTTTTTGGCTCCTTTGTCAAGTATGAGATACCTGTATTTATGTGGGTTTGTGTCTGTGTTCTCTATTCTGCATCATTGATCTACCTGTATTTTTTGATGCCAATACCTTACTGTTTTTGTTACTATTGTTCTGTAATATAGTTGATGGTCTGATATTGTGATACCCCCTGCTTTGCTCTTCTTGCTAAGAATGTCTTTAGCTATTCTGGGTCTCTTATTCCTCCTAATGAATTTCATGATTGCTTGCTCTATTTCTATGAGGTCCGTTATTGGTATTTTAATTGTAATTACATTGAATTTGAATAGCACTTTTGGTAGTATGGCAATATTAGTTTTGACAATATTAGTTCTGCCTTTAAAAGAACATGGGAGCTCTTTCCATCTTCTCAGATTTTCTTTAATTTCATTCTTTAGTGTTCTGTAGTTCTCAATGTAGAGGTCTTTCACTTCTTTTGTTAGATTGATTCCCAAGTATTTTATTTTTATTGAGGGTATTGTGAATGTTATAGTTTTCCTAATTTCTCTCTCAGAGGGTGCATCACTTATGAATAAAAATGCATTAGATTTATGAGCATTTATTTTATATCCTGCTACTTTACTGAATTCATTTATGAGTTCCAGAAGTTTTCTGGTGGAATTTTTAGGGTCTTCTAAATAGAGAATCATGTCATTAGCAAGTAGGGATACTTTGAGCTGTTCTTTTCCTATTCATATTCCTCTAATTTCTTTGGTCTCTTTAATTGCTCTGGCTAGAGTTTCAAGGACAATGTTGAATAGAAGTGGAGAAAGAGGACATCCCTGCCTTGTTCCAGTTCTCAGGAGTAATGCTTTCATTTTTTCTCCATTTGGAATGATGTTAGCTGTGGGCTTAGCATAGATAGCCTTTCCAATGTTAAGGAATGTTTCTACTATCCCTATTTTTTCTAGTGTTTTGAGCACGAAGGGGTGCTGGATTTTATCAAATGCTTTCTCTGCATCTATTGAAATAATCATGTGGTTCTTGACTTTAAGTCTGTTGATGTGGTGGATTACATTATTTATTTCCAGATGTTGAACCACCCTTGCATCCCAGAGTAACTTTTGAGCTCAGAGAGGTCAGGCCATCACAGAAGCCAGGTAGAGACACAGATGAAGGTAGATGTGTCAGCTCAGACTGTGAGAAAGATGGAAAAGAGCTGGGGATACAGCTCAGTTTGTAGAGTGCCTGCCTTGCAAGCACAAGGCCATGGGTTCCATCCTCAGCACCAAAAAACAAACAGTAAAAGAAGGAAAAAGAAAAAAAACAAATCTCTGTTTAAACTATTGCACAAATTGTATGATTCTACTTTGAGTACAACCAGAAAAATGATAGTTGTACTCCATTTGTGTACAATGAACCAAACAACAACAACAACAACAACAAAAAGAATACAGGAAAAAGAGACTTGTGGGCAGAGAGTAGGTATGCAACCTTCCCCTTCCCCTTTCTGTATACCTGAAGATGAGCCCTGCTCTGGACAGCACAACCTCCCAGCAGCTCTCCTGATTTGGTCTGATTTTCTGTAACAGGAAGCTCTTCCAGCAAGGGGATAAGAGGTCTGGGTAGAAATCAGCCCAGCCTGGACCTAAGGAAGCAGCTTAAGGATATTTCCACCATGACTTGGTTGTCCCTCCTCTACAACCTCCTTGCTCACTGCACACGTGCTGCCCCCAGGTCTCAGCCCATCCCCCGGGCCCAAGGGCTGTGCATGTGGTTGTTAAGATGATCAGAACCTGCTGCAGGATGGGGGACTGTGAGGATGAAATTCACACTGAGATGACTGCATTGCAAGATTTGCTGGAGTGTTCAGAGGCTCCATCTTCCAGCAGCTCTTGGGCCACTGGCCTGATGCTGATGCCCTGGGCTGCTCTGTGTGCCCTCAAAATTTCTGATCTCTTTCAGGCATGGTGAAGAGATGCTGTCTCTTGGAAATGCCCTTCATCTTTGTTCCCACCTCTTCTTCTTCTCTATTGTTTTAGGGTCTGTATCCTCTTACATGTTGATTTTATCACCTTCGGTGTCAGTGAACCCAGGACAGACAGCTGGAATCACATGAGCCGGCAGAAACATTGAAAGTAGAAACATGCACTAGTGTCAGCAGAAGCAAGATCAGACCCCTCTGCTGGTCCTCTACAATGATGACACCAGTCCCTCAGGATCCTTGATTGATTCTTTGCTCCATCTCAGGGAACACATCAACCATCAGGGCCCATGTCACCAGGACAGGGTCTATTACTGTCCTGTGTGGGATTAGCATCACTGCTCACAGTAATGCACCAGATAGTGAGAGAAAATCTGCCACAGTTTGCTTCCCATAGTTCCTTCATGTCTTGGTCACATTGACAGATGATAGCCTGACACATGGAATTTAGGTTACTAGTCCTTCCCCTGCCTTCATATTTCTGAAACATGGGGGCAGGTTTCTAGTCTTCTCCATGCTCAGTTAATTCCATTGAAACTTAAGCAGGTAATTTATATGGGCTTGAACTCCCAGCTTACAAAGGCCACAGAAATCCTCCATCACATAGCCCTAAATCTTGTTTGTAAGAAATATTTCACTGCAACAGGGTCTTAGTTATGGTTACGTAGGGCTGACAGGGGATTGTTCTTGTTAGGAAGATATGCACTGGGGAACTTTAAGGAAGGTCTTTCAGGGATGTTTTTTCATGGAATTGGAACCCATCTGTAACAATGCATAGGTAGGGTAGACCTCAGGGAAACAGTGCAGGGAGAAGATTCCCTGTGGGATAAGATTAGGAAACTTCCACTGGTTAATCTTCCAGTTTGGCAAAGGGAGAACTGTACAAACAGAGGATTCAACAGATTTTTAGAAATGGCCTGAAGTAAAACAGGGACATAGTTACTATTTACTCCCTCATCTTCTGGGCACATGTCTCTTGTGTCCAATAGTGAAGCTGACAGAGGTGGCCTCAGTCCTCTGCATGAACCACACTCACAGTAGATCGGCCATGATCTTGTTAAAGGAAAGAGGATGTGATATTCAAGCATGCACACACACAAATGCACATGCACACACCCTTCTCCATGCACAGGGCTGAGAGTTGCTGGCTCAGATGCCTCAGTCCTGAAGAATTAATGCCCCAAGGATAGAAATGACCAAGTCAGGGTTCCCCAAAGGGGATTTGGATGCAGGGTTCAGGTGATGGGAATGGATATTGGTAGATTCTTCTATGCTGGACTGGGCCTGGTATGAGAGCCTGTCCTCCCTGCTCCAGCACCTCCACAGCAGCATCCTTGGGCTCCTCCCTCCCTCTGCAGAGCCTGCCTCTCTGAATCCACTCTCACTGCCTCCCTCAACTGAGAACGGCAGTTAGTTGTCTTTAATTCTTCCAGCTGAATACTGAGGAATCTTATAGCTGGATCTTATGGTGGTTCCATGCCTAGTCTTTTGAGAACCCTTTATACTGATTTCCATAATGTTTGTACTAACTTACAATCCCACCAAGAATATAAAAGTATTCCTTTTTCTACACATCTTCTCTAGATTTTTATAGTTGTATGGTTGATAAAAGCCACTCTGACTGGTGTAAGATGAAATCTCAATTGAATTTTGATTTGCATTTCCCTCATTGCTAATGATGTTAAACTTTTTTCACATATCAAATGGACATTTGTGTTTCATCTTTTGAAGAGTGTTTATTTACCTATTTATTACTTTTGGGTTTTTGGGGGGTAAAGTTTTTGAGTTCTTTGTATAATCTAGATTTAGGTATTCTATATTATGTTATTTATATATTCTACTTCCTGAGTTTCAGGGGTCCTATTGAGAAGTCATTATTATGATTTGGATGTGAGATGTCCCCCAAAAGCTCATATGTGAGACAATGCAAGAAGACTCAGAGGAGAAATGATTGGGTTGTGAGAGTCTTAACCAAATCAGTGAATTAAACCCCTGATAGGGACTGAGTGATAATTGAAGTAGTAAGGTGCAGTTGGAAGAATTGGACACTGACTTTGGGATATATATTGGCATCTGGCAAGGGAGACCTCTCTCTCTGTTCCCCGATCACCATGTGAGCACTTTCTGTCTGCCACTCTTCCACCATGAAGTTTTGCTTCACCTTGAGCCCCATGGAGGCAGCCTTCTTTGGACTAAGAACTCTAAAACAGTGAGCACTCAAATACACTTATCCTCTCTACAGTTATTCTGGTTGGGTATTTTAGTTGCAGCAGCAAAAAAGCTGACTAAACAATGATTGTGTCAAATAGCTGGAGTGCTGACCCTAAGATTTGTTCTAGGATTTTCATAGATTCAGCTCCAATACCTAAGTCTTTAATACATTTTGAATGGATTTTTATTCAGGGTGGGTGTAAGGGTTTAGTTTTATTCTTCTACATATTCTACAATGACCTTCTACCATGATGTTTTGTCAACAGAATCAGCAGGTCACGCAGACCTACAAAACTGTGAGCTAAAATAAATCTTTCCTTCTCTAAAATTTTCTGGTCACCGTGATGAAAATTCAACACAAATGTGATAGTCACAGAGTGCATTAGTTGTTTTGGTAGTCCTGCCCAGAACATAATGCTAATGGGAGATCTAAGTCTGACAAAGGACAAATGATGGTAACTTGAAAACCTGAACAATTAAAGATCTGTGCTAAATGTAACTACATAGGTGAACATAAAACTTAATAATTGTGTAGTATTGTAATGCTTACTTCTAACATTTTACTGTATGGATTAAAAGACAGTTGAAAAAACTTTGTGGTGTGAATCAATAATTCCAAAGATCAGAAAATGTATGCACATCATACTTGTGACAATAACATCATAAACATGATGAGGGAATAGCCAATGGAAAGAGTAGAGATAACATATGGTAATTTATCTAATATGGTATTAATTCAAACCATATTGCTATTGATGTAAGCTATTAAGTGTTATGCACTGTCTTAGTCAGTGTTCTCTAGAGGAACAGAAGTGACAGGAATATGATTATAAAAAGGGGATTTATAAGATTGGCTTACACAACCAGAAGCTGGATAGTCCACAATGGCCATCTGCAAGCTAGAGAGCTGGAAGAACCAGTAGCTGCACAGTCTAAGAGCAGAAGCCCCTGAACAAGAAGGATCAACAGTGCTACCCAAGTCCAAAACCAAGGCCTCTGGAAACTATGTGAAGAATCACTGGCAGAGTCCACTTTGGAAGAGTGAAAAAGATCGAGTCTGATATCCTCAGATGATTGAAGCAGCAATCAAGAATCCTTTCAAGAAGAGTCAACACACCCAGAAGCCTCTTAACCATCTACATCTCTTAATCCAATCAAGTTCACAATTCCAATTAATCAATACAAATCCACCTCCTGTCAACCTGATATCCAAACATGACTCTTTACATCATACTTAACTCCAAATCAACACATTAATAGTTCATAGTTCCACCTAACATAACTATCCTTCATACAACTGAAAACATACTAGTTCTCTCCCCAGAATAGAAGAAAAAACAGAAACATTACTGATGGTAAGTCAATTAATATTATATTACATGATGAATAACAGGAGAGTAAAAAAGATTTCCCCTTAAAGCACGTGTAAGTATGCGTAAACCTATTATTAATGGAATAGGGAGGAAATATCCATGGCAATTACAGTCCTCATTTCTGTAACTGGTCATGTGGCTGTGGTTAGTATTTATGATTACCTTCTTCTACTATCCATTCTGTGTTCCCTCTACCTTCAGCAAGAACCTCAGCAGGTCCTAGCTCTTTTCCTGAAGGTGTAAACCACACCTTCAGTCCTGAAATGTCTAAGACATTTGTCACTTGCCTGGATTGTGTTGTTTTGTTTCCCATTATCTTAATAGCAGGACAGAGTAATACCACGAGATGCCCTAATGGATCTCCTGCACTCCAGGAGTATGCTTCCTTACCTCCCTTTTGGAATAACAGTCCAATGTCCTCTTGGTAATCTGGGTCAATCACCCCCGCCATCACCATAACTCCCTTCATAGACTGTTGACTCAGAGGCATGAGGAGCACAAAGTGGCCAGGGGGGAAGTCTTAGCTTCCAGCTTAATGAAATCATTGTTGGATCTCCTGGGTGAAGCTTTCCTCCTTCTGGAATTAAGATTTCTAGAACTGCAGAGCATAATGTTGCAGAGACAGGAAGCAAAATGTTTCCTTGTGGGTTACTAGGGGTAATGGTGAGTGGTACCATTCCTGTTTTCACCCCTTGATTCCTGGACCCAAGAATTCTAGCAATAAGAGAGACACTACTATGTAGTGGATGCTGATTCAGAGTATAGACAGCTTTCTGAAGAACCTTACCTCAGCCCTTCAAGGTACTGCTGCCTAGCTGGATGTTCTGCATGTTCAAGAGTTCATTCCATTGTTCTATCAAACAGCTGTTTCAGGATGGTGGGGAATATGTTAAGACCAATTAATCCCATAAGCATGAACCCATTGCATCACTTCTTTGGCTGTGAAGTGAGTTCTGTGGTCTGAAGCAATGCTGTGCAGAATACCATCATGGTGGATAAGGCATTCTCTAAGTCCACAGATGGTTGTTTTGACTGAGGCACTACATTCAGGCAGGGCAAATCCATCCCCAGAATAACTGTCTATTATAGTAAGGACAAACCACTGCCCCTTCCATGATGGAAGTGGTCCAATATAATCAACCTGCCACCAGGTTGCTGTCTGATCTCCCTGGGGAATGATGCCATATTGAAGCTCATGCATAACCACCATCCCTGCCACCATGACCACTTTATTCATGAGTGAATTGGGCAATGACAGGGGTGGCTGGGGAAAGAGGCTGACTACTGTCCACAGATCAGGTCATCCTGTCTACCTGATTACTATTATCCTCCTCTGCTGAGGTCACCTTTTGGTGGGCATTTACATGAGACACAAATATCTTCACATCCTTTGCCCATTCAGAGAGGTCTATCCACATATCTCTTCCTCAAATGTCCTTGTTATCATTTTTCCAATTATGTTCTTTCCAGTTCCCTGACCAGCTTGCCAAACCATTGGCTATGGCCCATGAGTTGGTGTACAGTCACACATCTGGCCATTTTCCTTTCCAGGCAAAATGCACAAGCAGATGCACTGCCTGAAGTTCTGCCCATTGTGAAGATTTCCCTACCCCACTGTCCTTCAGGGTTGTTCCAGAAAGGGGCAGCAGTGCTGTAACTGTCCACTTTTGGGTAGTACCTGCGTATCTTGAAGAACCACCTGTGAACCAGGCCCTAGTCTTCTCTTCCTTTGTTAATTGATTATAAGGGGCACCCCATGAGGCCAAAGGTTACCGCAGATGGACAGACGGCACTGCAGCTAGAGTAGGAGCCATGGACATTTGCACTACTTCTTCAGGCATTGTACTTGTGCCATCAGGTCTTGCTCATGCATGATCATGTATGCACCACTTCCACTTGATGATAGAATTCTGTTACACATGTCCAACTTCATGGCTTGGTAGATCAGATAACACCCAGTTCATGACAACTCAGGTCACATAGGACCTAGTGGCCCATGGTCAAGCATTCAGTTTCCACTAAGGTCCAGTAGCAGGCCAACAGCTGTTTCTCAAAGGAAGAGTGGTTGTCTGATGAGGATGGCAGATCCTTGCTACAAAATCCCAATGGCCTCCTTTGTGATTGACCTATGGGGGCCTGACAAAGACTCGACAGTGACAGACTCCCTATCTGCCACTGATATTTTGAGTACCATTGGGTCTGCTGGATCATATGGCCCAAGTGGCAGAGCAGCCTGCACAGCAGCCTGGACCGGTTGTGGAGCCCTTACCCTAACCCTAACCCTAACCCTAACCCCTCTCAAACAAGAAACTTTTCTAGTCACTTGGTCAATGGGCCAAAGTAACACACCCAATTAAGGAATGTGCTTCCTCCAAAATCCAGATAGTCCCACCAGGTGTTGTGCTTCTTTCTTATCTGTAGGACAGACTAAATGCAGCAGCTTTTCATTTTCCTAAGAAGGAATACCTTGGCAGGCCCCACACCACTGGACTCCTAGAAATTTTACCAAAGTTGAAGTCTCCTGAATTGTAGTGGAATTTTTCCCATTCCCTGATATGCAAATGCTCCACTAGCAAGTACAAAGTGATTGCCACCTCCTTCTCAGTTGGTCCAATCAGCATAATGCCATTGATATAATGGACCAGTGTAATACTTTGTGGAAGAGAAAGACAATCAAGATCCCTGGGAACTAAGCTGTGACACAGTCCTGGAGAGTTGACATACCCCTGAGGAAGAAAAGTGAAATATATTGCTGGCCTTGCCAGCTGAAAGCAAATTGCTTCTAGTGGTCCTTATGTACCTGCATGGAGAAAAAAATCATTTGCCAAATCAATAGCCACATACCAGGTACCAGGAGATGTATTAATCTGTCCAAGTAAAGAAACCACATCTGGTACAGGAGCTGCAATTGGAGTCACCACCTGATTAAGCTTATGATAAACAAATGTTATTCTCCAAGACCCATCTCTCTTCTGCATAGGGTAAATGAGAGAGTTAAATGGGGATGCTTTAGGAATCACCACCCCTACAAATTTCAAGTCTTTGAGGGTGGCATTAATCTCTGTAGTCCCTCCAGGAATACAGTTTTGCTTTTGATTCACTATTTTACCAGGTATAAGCAATTCCATAGGCTTCCATTTGGCCTTTTCCACAATCATAGCCCTCACTCAACAGGTTAGGGAACCAATGTGGGAGTTTTACCAAGTGCTAACTGTATCTATCCCAATTATATAATCCAGGACTGGAGAAATAACCACAGGATGAGTTCAAAGGCACAATGGACCCACTCTATGTCGGACCTTGTCCAAAATTCCATTGATCACCTGACCTCCAGAAGCCCCTACATTTATAGAACGGCCACAATGATGTTTTGGGTCTTCTGAAATCAATGTCAATTCAGAGCTTGTATCTAGTAGACCCAGAAAGGTCTGATCATTCCCTTTTCTACAATGCACAGTTGTCCTGATAAAAGGCCTTTGGTCCCTTTGGGGACAGATGGAAGAAAGACCAAGAGTAAAGTTTTCTGGTACTATACCAGGGTCCTTTCTCATGCACATAGTAACCACCATGAAAATGAATTTAAAATAAAGGAAAAGGATATGAAGGGGTATCTAAAATGGAAGCTGAAAATAAAACTCAACCAATCACAATGGAAGCCAGTAGTGGAGCAGTGAGAAACATAAAGGATGAAAATTTTGCATGCTGACCAAAAATGCACTTCAAACCTACTTATTCAATTCTAAATTTAATAAAATAAATACAGATCAAATATTTCTGAGAACACTTTTTTGACCCAACTGAGATGTATGTAAATTTAAAATGTGTATGTTATTTCAAACATATAGTATGAGAAATCATAATCTTCTCTCATAAATATGAGAAGATACTTATCATAAATAAGTTTTCTCCAGTTCCCATGGTGATGATACTATTTTTCTTATGTTGGGATACATAATATATATCATTGAAAAATGGTGCAAATCTCTTTATTTTTATCTAAAAGCCAGTAATGTGGTCACTGGGCATTAGAATGCAAATAGGCTCTCATTTCATTGTTATGCATACAGTACTAGACTGTGACAAGGACTTCTAGTAACCTTGTATTTTAGAGTAACCTGGTACAGGAAGCCCCATCATTACCTACACACCAGTGAAGACAAAGGTGGAGGTGCTAATTTATTATAGAGATGTGAAATATGGAACACCTGTTCAGTAGAACTGAGCCTCAGCCCTGTGCCTGACACACTCTAGACAAACAACATTCACCTCATGATGATCACAGCTGACCCTAAAGATCTTTCAGTTCTGAATGTATGGTCTCATATCTGAGATTGTCCTCTAGCTCTCAGGAGGTGACAGGCACCAGGAACTATTTTTCAAAAGTTGTGTAATTCCTACTACAAGTTTAAGATAAGTCCCTAATCAAATGGTCTGTACTGGTATTCTCACAAGGGGGATTGACTTAAACACAAGGCTTCTACTCTCATCAACAATTTCTCACAGATACTGGATGCCACTGCCCACACTGGAAGGCAACTGACTCACTGTGAAACATGATTCAGAACCTCCCTACACTGCAATACACACCCATTTCTCAACTCTCACTATTCCTCTTATATTAATTGGAGAAGCATCCCCAATATTGAAGTAGTCTATTTCCTGAAATCTGTGTGGCCATATAAACTTTGTGCTTCTTCTTGTGAGGGGGTAGTATAAGATGAAACAACCTGCTCATTATCTTGTGGGAGATGGCTCCTCCCATAAATATCCAAACAACTAAACCCTAAACACTTCAGTCATATGTTGGAAAAAAGCTTCTCAGAGTTTTTTTCATACTCCCCAAAATGAATATGTCTCTCCAAACCTTTCACTAAACTTGCCACTGCATGCACATCTGATCGAGTTGCCATGAAAATGTAGAGGTTTTGGAAGAATTCCAGGATTTCCACATAGTGCAATAGACTGTGTTATAGCAGGCAAGGGAGATTCAATGTTCTTGATGGAATAAAATGTGTTTTTGTACTGCTGTCCATTCTATAGGAATGTTCTGTTTCTGATCCTCCTTTATGAGAGGAATTAAGAATTCAGATTTCACATCTATTATGCACATTTATGAACACAATAGTGAAAAAAACGGGTTACAGGAGGCATGGAAGAGGGAAGAAGGAAGTACTGTGGATTTGAATGGAGATAATAGGTCTAAGTGAACCCTACTGTTACATATGACAATAATACAATAATAAAAACATTTAAAATACAGTGCATTATTCTTATGAATATTCATCCTACAGAGCTAGAGCAATACACCTAATTTCTCCTGTCTAACTATAGCGTATAGGCCCACCAACATTTCACATAATAATTTTTTAAGATGAGACAAATATCACTACCAATAGAGGCAGTTAGAAGTACTGAGTGAAAATATCCACCAGGGTTGTACTAATCAATGCCATAGAACTCAGCATATCAGGGAAGAGAATATTCATGATCCTTAGATTTCTTGTGCTGGGGACCACTCATTTCCCACTACATCTCCTGCATGTTTTGTCATTTTTGTTATTGTTATTATTGTAGAAACCATCATATTTAGTTCCACCTCAACAGTAATGACCTAGGAATTTATCTGTGTGTATTTTTATTTATTTGTTTAACTGTGCTATTTATCATGTTTTATGCAATGATCATTTTGTGGGCCTTTGCTGGAACTCATGCTTATTATTTCTATGTCATGTATTATTGAGTGAAGAAAAATTCAAAACAACTTTATGTGAAAAAGTGGCTCATTCAGTGTGGATTCCCTGCATTTGTTTGTGGGGCAAATATGACATTGTACAATGAAAGAGATATGAAAATCCCTTCTTTCAGGAAGTACTTGGATGTCAGTGATTTCAGGAAGCCATTCACAGTGAACCCAGGTGATAATAACACAGGATTCTGGTTTCACATGTCCATCTAATGGTTTCTGAGCAGGACATCAACACATTATAATTTAAATAACATTACAATAAGAGACATGGTCATTTATATTAACTCCTTAAATAGTATAGCTCATAATTTTTGAAACACACACATATGCACAAATCATAACACCAATTTTAAATCCATCTTAAACCCCAGCCACATATTCCTTCTACTCCAACCCAGGCTCTTCACAGAACAAGAAAAAACAGTCCTAAAATCCATTTGGAAGAAGAAAAGACCCATCATAGCCAAGGCAATTCAAAGCCTAAAGAGCAATGCTTGGAGCATCACAATACATGACTTCAAATAATACTACAGAGCTATTCCAGCCTAACTGCAGGGCACTGGCATAAATACAGACACATAGACCAATGGCACAGAATGGAATGCACAGAGATGGACCCACACATCTGCAGTTATTTGATCATTGACAAAGGTGCTAATAATGAAGAAACGTAGGCTCTTTAACAAATGGTTCTGGTAAAACTGGTCATCCATATGGTTAAGAATGAAACTAGACACTCATCTCTCACCCTACACAAAAGTCAAAATGGATTAAAGACCTGGAAATTAGACCACAAACTATCAACTCCTAGAAGAATACAAAGGGTCAATACTCAAGAATATAAACACAGGCAATGACTTTCTCAATAGGACCCTCAAGCTCAGGAAATAATACTAAGGGTTAATAAACAGGTTGGAATAAAATTAATAAGTTTCTGAACAGCAAGGGAAATAAAATTAGGGAACTGGTGAGAGAACATACAAAAAGGGGGGGATCGTTGCAATCTTCTTTTATGACACAGGATTAATATCGAGAATATATAAAGAACTCAAAGACTTTACAGAGAAAAATCAAATAACCCATTGAATAGATGGACAAAAGTATTAAGCAGCCACCTCTCAATAAATAAATATATAGGTAGAGGGGAATGAAGGGAGGGGAAGGGATATGGGGGAAGGAATGATAGTAGCATGAAACAGATATTATTACCTCGGATATATGCATGACTGCATGACTGATGTGATCCTGCAATATGTATAATCAGAACATGAGAGATTATTCTCCATTTATGTGTAATCTATCATGATGTATAAGTGTACTCTACTGTCATGTACAAATAATTAGAACAAATAAAATTTAAAAACAAAAAAAGAAATACGTAAAGGGAAATGAGAGGTGGGAGAGTGCAGTGGTATGAAAGATGGTGGAATGAGACAGACATCATTCTCCTAGTACATGTATAATTACATGAATGGTGTGAATCTACATTGTGCACAGCCATAGAAATGAAGAGTTGTACCTCATTTGTGTACAATGAATCAAAGTGCAGTAGGTAAAAATAAAAAAATAAAAATTTTAAAAATAAATGAACAGGTAAACAAATAAAATAAAAACATTCTGTCCACCTATAACTACAAAATTTTAAGCATGTAAATAAAACAATTTTTAAAAAAGTAATGCAAACTGCCAGCAAATATGTGAAAAAATGTTCAAAATCTTTAGCATTTGGGAAATGTGTATTAAAAATACAATAAATTTTATTTCACATCAATTAAAATGATAGTCAAGAAGAATGCAAACAATAATGAATGCTGGAGAGGATGTGGAGAAAAGGAACACTTTTACACTGTTGGTGGTATTGTAAATGAATACAGCCAATTTAGAAATCAGTGTGGAAGTTCCTTATTAGGCTAGACATGAAACCACCATTTTATCCAACTATGCTTCTTCTCAGTATTAATCTTAAAGAATTAATATCATCAAACCATAGTGATAAATGCATACCCATGTTCATAGCAGCACAATTTACAGTAGCCAAATTATGGAACCAGCCTACATGTCCATCAACAGATGAAGGGATAAAGAAAATGTAGTATATATTCACAATGAAGTTTTATTTGGCCAGAAAAAAACAAAATGATGTTATTTTCAGGAAAATGTATGGCACTATAGATCATTACGTTAAGTAAAGTAAGCCAAAAAGGAAGATCAAGGGTCATATGTTTTCTATGATACATGGATGCTAGAGAAGAAATAGGAAAAGAAAGGTGGAGGGTGCAGAAATCTCATGAAAAGCAAAGGGAGATCAGTAGAGGAAGGAGCTAGGTGTTGTGGAATGATGTTGGTCAAATTACATTGGTACATTGTGTGCATGTAAAAAATATGTAACAGCAAATCCCATCATTACGTACAGGTATAATGCATCAATGAAACAATAAAAAAGAAGGAAGAGGCACCTGGAGGGGAATAGAAGGGATCAGGGAACTGTCCTAAACTGGAGATGGAGACTGGACAGAGGAGAGGAAGCAGGGCAGATTACCCAGCTCCATTCTCCTGCCCTGCCCAGGAATTGGGATCTTCCCTGTGAGTCCACCAGGGGGCAGTGAGGGACTGGAGTCTGGAGAGCAGTTGCTGTGGTTTACCATGAACAGCAATGAGGTCCAAACAGGTGCTTTCCTATGATTGTATGTAAAATAGAAGGGTGCCAGCCCTAAATGTGTGGTACCACAACAAATTATTTTCCAGAAGTGCTATTAATAACACCAGCTCTCAGCAACAAAATCCAGCCCAGACTTTTTTTTTCCCCCTGAGGCAGGGGCCTTAGCAATGTCAGGACCCACATCCTGAGAGAGGAAGGGAATGTTGAGCAGGTTGAGGAGAATGTGTGGTGCTCCAGCCATATCTCCTCCTGAGAGGGAGAAACTGGGTCTATCCAGCCATCCTGGTATTATGACCTCAAGGTCATCCACACAGCACACAGAAGTGTGGGGAATCATTAGGTGGCATTTAAATAATCTCCACTTTGGGAAGGTTAGGGACATCCCAAAGGGGCTCTACTTCCTGGGTACTGTCACAGGTTCCATATGTCCCAGTTCAGAAAATACACATCAAATAATTTTAATCCCCTAACTGAACTCTTCTGACCAGGGAGGCAGAGGTGTCCAGAGTCCCAGGCAGCTAAGGGTAGTGGGAGGAGAGGCAGGTACTGGAAACAGATTTGCATGGAGGCTCCTCCCTCCTCTGATTCAGGGAGTGGATAAGAGAGGTCTAGGAAGCCAGTCCCATGCTGGGGACTCAGGAGGCAATATTCTCAGGGTATCAGCACCATGGCCTGGGCTTTGTTTGTCCTAACCCTCCTCACACAGGGCACAGGTGACACCTCCAGGGAAGGGATGTGAGGAAATCTGGGTGACTGCTGTGTCTACTCCAGCTCAGGCTCACCTAGGACCAGCTCTGACATACCAGTGTTGCTTTCTCTCATTTCAGGTTCCTGGTCCCAGTCTGCTCTGACTCAGCCTTCCTCAGCCTCTGGGTCTACAGGACAGTCAGTCACCATCTCCTGTGTCGGGACCAGCAATGATATTGGGAGCTATAGTTATGTCTCTTGGTATCGAAATATCCCAGGAGCATCCCCCACACTCCTGATTTATGGAGTCACTAGTCGTCCCTCTGGGATACCTAATCGCTTCTCTGGCTCCAAGTCTGGCAACACAGCCTCTCTGACCATTTCTAGCCTTCAGCCTGAGGATGAGGGTGACTATTACTGCTGCTCATATAGAAGCAGCAACACTTTACACAGTGCTCCAAGTTCATGGGGAAGTGGGTGCAAAACCTGTCCTGAGATCACATGCTCCTCTTCACTCTGAAGATGCTTCCTCAGCCCTGCATACTGAGGGCTTCATGCCACAGGGCCCTGAGAATTCAGTTCTCTTTCAGTTCCACTTTTGTTCTACCATAAAGTGCAATAGGAAACAATTTCTCATTTATTGTCTAAGGACAGCAGCTTATTTGCTGTGTGATGTTGTACCTGAATGTGCAACTTTTTTCACATCCTTACATTAGGGACAGGATAGCATGAAGATGCCTGTTTGGTTCAATCCCTGTCTTCTCAGGGAAATCCTCACTCTTAGTGCCTCCTATTCTCATATTGTGCAGACCTTGCTGGAATCCCTTCTGCACAAAGTCTGCATCCACCATGCTATAGCTAACATCTACCTATTTGGCCTCATGAATGTGTCTGTTGGTGAAGTACCAACTGCTGAGAAAATCTGAGGACATTACTGAGGGAATGAGGACAAAGGGAAAGATAGGTGCTATCTTTCCTTAAGTCACGGACATTTGTCATCATAGTCAAGTGTACTTTACAGAATTTGAGTGGAGACTCTTTTTAGCCAGGATTCTTTCTTCCCTTAGAATCCTGAAGCCCTGTCCTGGGTGTGCCCTACAGGTAAACTGTCTATCACTAGGATGGACTTGTCCTGAGAGGATCGTTTTTGTTCCAGAAAGAAAAGATGTCTTTTGGGTGGATCCCTCCTCCCACAGTGGTTCCCAACAGTTCATGATTTCAGTGGTGATCCCAACCAAATTCTACCTAGATTTCTAGTTATATGATTCACCAAAAATACTTACACATAAAATATAGCCACAGATTCTTTGAACAAGGTGATTAGCTTAGGCTTATTTTCCAGAGGAGATGAGATGTAGTAACTACTTCTACCTAGTTTGCCTGAACATAAGGACATCCAATATTTGTTTCATTTCTCAGCACTTTTCTGAGACAATGGACAGGTTTATTTTCCTCCATTCTTAGAAATCAGCCTGAATGATGGACTAAGATAGGAAGGGCCAAGGACATTTCAGGATCTGGAAGAGCCAAAAGGAAGACTTGGAGGGAGGATCAGAGTGAAGAGGTTGTGAGCAGAAAAAGGGATTTGATGGATGGGATCAGGTGATCCTGCAGGGAAGGGGAACAAGGAAGGAATCTGGTCTCAATATGCACACAGAGACTCATCAAGGTTCTCCAAGAGCCCACTAAGCTATCAAGGGCTCTAGAGTTGTCAAATGGAGAATGGACTACAGGGTGTAAAAGTGAAAAGTGGGTCACTAGTGAGGTGATCACTGATTCTCTGATGCATCTAACAGGAACTGTTCAATTTGGTCTATGTGGCTTTACTTATTAGTGTGCCAAGACAACTTGCAAGTTTCTGGCATGCCAGACCAGATGCTAGAAGTCATTTTGGATTAAACAAAGAAAAATTATGTTTTCCTCTCGGTGTTATATGAGGGGACAGTTTCCTTTCTATAACGTGAAGATCACTACTTTTTAATTTTCCAGAGACCAACCTTCTCTTAATCCCTTCTAACATGTCTCTCATCTGTGGTGCTGCCACTTTGTGGTTTGCTATATATTCTGTTTCCTTACTGTGACTTTGTCACTCTTCATGCATTTCCAGATACTTTGAAATTAATTCTTTTATCATTTTTAAATGTTGGTGTAAAATACTTGCAATATAGTCTTACTTATGATAGTGACTCTCCTATTTGGTCAATAGGCTATCTGTTCATTGCTCTAACATCATTTGAGACTTTCCTGCTTCTTCATCTGCCTTGTGGTCTTGTATTTTAAACAGGACATGCCTAACTATATATTATGATATGATGCATCTATTTAAAATCCTATGTTGATGTTTTTGTTTCAGCAGACTATATGTCCATTTAGACTAAACCAATTTTCTGCCAATTCTGGATTTGATATTGCATCCATTTAGAAACCCTTAGCCATGATATCTGGATCTTTCTTTATTGTGAAATTTACAGAGTTTGTCTGAATTCCAGGTAGCAGTCTATATGTCAATTCTGGTCCATATTCTTTCATATTCCTTCTGGGATCAAACAATGAAGGGATAGCTTATAAGTAAGCCTGATTTGCAGCGTGACTTTTCCAAGCTCATTCCTTTCCACATCCTCAGGGTGTGCTCAGGACTTCCCTTCCAGTCCTCTGGCAGCAAAAGTGGGATTTTAGTTTCTCTGCACTTTTACACATTTCCTATGACACAGGCCAGGATCCCACCAAGTACTTATAGGACATAGAGTAACAAAGTAGGGGAATTAAGTGACATTCTCTTAGAAAATCAGTTCCTTAAATGAGAAAGGAAAGCCCTGCAGTCTCCACTGCCACTTCTCTGATTAGAGAGAATTTTCCAAGTTAGGATCAAAAGAATGGAGAAGAGAAAAAGCCTAAGAAGTAGAAAATGTGCACATCTCACATTTCTCAGAGAATTAGGAATTACTTTTCTCCTCTAGGAGACACAAAAGTGCGGTGTTGCTATGTTCCTTACAGTGAGGGATCAGTAAACTGCAGGGAGGTGTGAACTGGCTGAGAAATGAAAGGTCTGAAATAATATTTAGAAATAAAGACAAAGACACAAAAATAGTTTCACAGCAGTGGCCTGGGGGGTGGATCAGACCTGATGAGTTGATCCCTAACAAAGATAAAAAGTAATGCCTGCCAATGCATTACTTATAGCAAACACATCAAAGGGGGATTTATTGTGAGAAAAAGTTTTTCAAGATTAACAAGAACTAAGAGGCTGTAGGGGATTTGGCCAGATTGGAGACATATTATGTGACCAGTAATTCTTCCTCCTCCCAGCAACTGGTGCCTCAAGGGCCAACTCATATCTCTTCTTACCTCCATGGAGTTGTGTTTGAGCCTAGGACTGTCTGAACCAATAAATTCCACATGATCACAGAATTGTCATTGAGCAATGTCTCTGAGACATTGACAAGGCAATGGAGTGGTCTCCAGTCACAGATAACAATTCTCTGAGAGGCCCACCTCTGCTTAGAGATGGCTCAGATAAACCCACAATTCACTCACAGCTTTCAACAGTGTGGCATCACTTGGAATTCTGTCAGACCCCAGGATGCCGGAGAACAGGCCAAGGTCACAGGGTAGAAGTGGAAAACTCTCTGCTGTTTGGGCATTTTTATTTTGTTTTATTTTATTTTATTTTTTATTCATTTATTTTTGATCCATTGAACACAAATGGAGTACAGCTATTGTTTCTCTGGTTGTACACAATGTAGAGTCACACCATCTGTGCATTCAGATATGTACACAGGGCAATAATGTCTGTCTCATTCTGTTATTATTCTTGCCCCCCCACACTGACCATCTCCCTCCCTTCCCTCTATGCTATCTATCCTTCCTCCATTCTTGCTCCCCTTCCATTCCACATTATGCATCATCATTCATTTATCAGAGAGATCATTTGGCCTTTGGATTTTGGGGATTGGCTACTCTCATTTAGCATGATAGTCTCCAACATCATCCATTTACCTAAAAATGCCATAATTTTATTCTTCTTTATACCTGAGTAATATTCCATTGTGTATATATATCACAGTTTCTTTATCCATTCATCTATGCAAGGACATCTAGGTTAGTTCCACAATCTAGCTATTGTGAATTGAGCAGCTATGAACATTGATGTGGCTGCATCACTGTACTATGCTGATTTTAAGTCCTTTGGGTGTAGGCCAAGGAGTGGGATAGCTGGGTCAAATGGTGGATCCATTCCACGTTTTCAAAGGAATCTCCACACTGCTTTCCAGAGTAGCTGCACCAACTTGCAATCCTACCAACAATGTATGAGTGTACCCATTTCCCCACATCCTTGCCAACACCTCTTGTTGCTTGTATTCTTAATAAAAGACATCCTAATTGGGGTAAAATGAAATCTTGAGATGGTTCTGATTTGCATTTCTCTTATAATTAGGAATATTACCTTCTTTTTCTTAAATTTGTTGATTGCTTGCAGATATTCCTCTGTAAGGTGTCTGCTCATTTCTTTTGCCCATTGATTAATTGGGTTATTAGTATTCTTGTAAAGATTTCTGGGCACCTTGTAGATTCTGGAGATTAGTGCTCTACCTGAAGTGTGTGTGGAAAAGATTTTCTCTCACTCTGAATGTTCTCTCTTCACGTTGCTGATTGTTTCCTTTGCAGAGAAAAAGTTTTTTAATTTGACTCTATCCCAATCAATGATTCCTGCTTTTATTTCTTGGGCTTTGGGAGTCATTAAGGAAACCTGGTCCAAGGTCAACATGATGGAGATTTGGACCTATTTTCTCTTCTATTTTGTGCAGAGTCTCTGGTCTAATTCCTAGGTCCTTGAACCATTTTGAGTTGAGTTTTGTACAAGGTGAGAGATATGGGTTTAGTTTCATTTTTCTGCATATGGATTTCCAGTTTTCCCAGCATCATTTGTTGAAGAGGCTATCTTTTCTCCATTCTATGTTTTTGGCTCCTTTGTCAAGTATGAGATATCTTGTATTTATGTGGGTTTGTCTCTGCGTCCTCTACTCTGTCCCATTGATCTACCTGTCTATTTTGGTGCCAACACCATGCTGTTTTTGTTACTATTACTCGGTCTGGTGTTGTGATGCCCCCTGCATTGCTCCTCTTGCTAAGAATTGCTTTAGCTGTTCTGGGTCTCTTATTCCTCCAAATGAATTTCATGATTGCTTGCTCTAATTCTATGAGGTCCATCATTGGGTTTTTAATTGGAATTGCATTGAATTTGTATAGCAGTTTTGGTAGTGAGGCCATTTTGACAATATTAATCTGCCTACCCTAGAACATGGGAGATCTTTCCATTTTCTCATATTTCCTTTAATTTCTTTCTTTAGTGTTTTGTAATTCTCATTGTAGAGGTCTTTCATTTCTTTTGTTAGGTTGATTCCCAAGTATTTTATTTTTCTTGAGGCTATTGTGAATGTCATAGTTTTCCTAATTTCTCTCTCAGAGGATGCATCACATATGACTAAAAATGCATTAGATTTATGAGCATTAATTTTATATCCTGCTACTTTACTGAATTCATTTATGAGTTCTAGAAGTTTTCTGGTGGAATTCTTAGGGTCTTCTAAATAGAGAATCATGTCATCAGCAAATAGGGATTGTTTGAGCTCTTCATTTCCTATTCCTATTCCTCTAATTTCTGTGGTCTGTCTAATTGCTCTGGCTAGTTTTTCAAGGACTATGTTCAATAGCAGTGGCGAAAGAGGGCATCCCTGCCTTGTTCCAGTTCTCAGGGGGAATACCTTCAATTTTTCTCCATTTAGAATGATGTTAGTAGTGGCTTAGCATAGATAGCCTTAAAAATGTTACAGAATGTTCCTGCTATACCTATTTTTTCTAGTGTCTTGAGCATGAAGGGGTGCTGTGTTTTATCAAATACTTTCTCTGCATTTATTGAAATAATCATGTGGTTCTTGACTTTAAGTCTTTTGATGTGGTGAATTACATTTATTGATTTCTGGATGCTGAACCAACCTTGCATTCCCGGGATGAAACCCACTTGATCATGGTGACTATCTTTTTAATATGCTTTTGTATGTGATTTGCTAAAATTTTGTTAAGAATTTTTGCATCGAAGTTCATTAGAGATATTGGTCTGAAATTTTCTTTCCTTGATGTGTCCTTCTCTGGTTTTGGTATCAGGATATTAGCTTCATAGAATGAGTTTGGAAGGGTTCCCTCCTCTATTTCATGAAATACTTTGAGGAGTATTGGAATGAGCTCTTCTTTGAAGGTCTTGTAGATCTTGGCTGTAAATCCATCCAGTCCTGTACTTTTCTTTGTTGGTAGGCTTTTGATCACTTCTTCTATTTCCTTGCTTGAAATTCATCTATTTAAGTTTTGCATCTCCTCCAGGTTCAGTTTGGGTGGCTTATATGCCTCTAGGAACCTGTTCTCATAGTATCCCAAAAATTTTGATATGTTGTATCTTTGTTTTTGTTGACTTCTAAGAATTTTTTTATTTCCCCCCTAATGTTTTCTGTTATCCATGCATCTTTCAGTATCATACTAGTTAATCTCCAGGTGTTGGGGTAGTTTGTGTTTTTAACTTTATTGCTGATTTCTAATTTCAGTCCATTATGATCTGATAGAATACAAGGTAGTATCTCTATGTTTTTGTATTTGCTAAGAGTAGCTTTGTGGCATATGGTCTATTTTAGAGATGGAGCCATGAGCTGCTGAGAAGAAAGTTTACTCTCTGATTGATGGATGGAATTTTCTATATATGTCTGTTAAGTCTAAATTAGCGATTGTGTCATTGAGTTCTATGGTGTCTTTGTTCAATTTTTGCTTGGAAGATCTGCACAATGGTGAGAGATGAGTATTGAAGTCCCCCAGTATTATTGCGTTTTGGTCTATTTGGTTCCTGGAATTGAGAAGGACCTGATTGACATACCTGGATGCACCATTGTTTGGTGCATAAATATTTATGATTGTTGTGTCTTGGTGATTTATACTTCCCTTAAGTAGTAGTACTTAAGTAGTACTTTATACCTTCTGACTAACTTTGACTTGAAGTCTGCTTTATCTGAAATGAGGATGGAAACCCCTGCTTTTTTACTAAGTCCATGTCCATGTTATGTTTTTTCCCAACCTTTCATCTTTAGTCTGTGGGCATGTTTTTCTATGAGATGAGTCTCTTGAATGCAGAGTATAGTTGGGTCTTTCTTTTTAATCCAATCTGCCAGTCTATGTCTTTTGATTCATGAATTTAAGCCATGTACATTTAGGGATATTATTGAGATAGTCGTATTCCTGGTTATTTTGACTTATTTTTGGATTTTAATCTTACTTGGTTTTTCCTTTTTTTGGCTGCTCCTTTAGGGTAATTCCTCCCTTTGCTGATTTACTTTGTTGTTTCTCATTTCATTCTCTTGGAATATTTGCTGAGGATTTTCTCTAGGGTAGGCATACTATTTGAGAATTCTTTTAGCTTGTGATTATCATGGAATGATTTTATTTCATCTTCAAATCTGAAGGTAAGTTTTGTTGGGTATAAGATTCTTGGTTGGCATCCATGTTCGTTCAGTGCTTGGAATATGTTGTTCCAGGCCATTCTTGCTTTTAGTGTCTGGGCTGAGAAATCTGCTGATATTCATATTGGATTCCCCCTATATGTAATCTGATGTTTTTCTCTTGCAGCCTTTAAAATTCTTTCTTTGTTTTGTATGTTAGGTGTTTTCATTATAATGTGCCTGAGTGTGGATCTGTTGTGATTTTGTGCGTTTGGTGTTCTATAAGCCTCTTGAATTTGATTTTCCATTTCATTCATCAGATTTGGGAAATTTTCTGATATTATTTCATTGAACAGATTATTCATTCCTTTGGTTTTTGTCTCTGTGCCTTCCTCAATCCTAATAACTCTTAAATTTGTTCTGTTCATGATGTCCCATAACTCTTGGAGGTTCTGTTCATGATTCCTTACCATCTTCTCTGTCTGGTTGAGTTTGTTTTCAAGAATAAATGTTTTGTCTTCATTGTCTGAGATTCTGTCTTCCA
Organism: Glaucomys volans; assembly: GCA_020662805.1. NCBI lineage: Eukaryota > Metazoa > Chordata > Mammalia > Rodentia > Sciuridae > Glaucomys > Glaucomys volans. The sequence continues at coordinate 237,404 of JAJEJO010002251.1, read as the reverse complement.
CGTGATTTAGCCTATTGGTTAAGCTTTCTATTGAGTTTTTAATTTGGTTTATTGTAACCTTCATTTCAAGATTTCTGTTTGTTTTTTTTTTCAGAATCTCTATCTCTTTATTGAAATGTTTTTTGTTCCCTGCAGTTGCTCTTTTAGCATTGTCTGCATTTGCTCTCTTGACTCTTTGGTTGCTTCTCAGATCAGTTGAATTATGTACAACTCCATTTCTGACAATGCTTCTGCCACGTTGTCATTGGGTTGTTTTGGTATAGTATCTGGGTTTGTTTGGGACATTTTCTTCCCATGTTTTCTCATGTTGCTAGTGTATCTTCCCCTCTAGGAGTGTGAATCCTAGGTATTGCACTTAAGGTATTCCCCTTAATGACTTACAGGTTTCCTGCCTATTTTCAATACCTCCCCTTGAATTGAGAGATCAATATTGGCAGCACACCATATAAACAATATGTGTCCTTAATCTAAATAGTCCCTATTAAGATATTAAAAGTGTTATCTTAATAAACAGAGGTGAGTTCAAATTATTATCTATAGCATAAACAGTTATTTTGCAGTAATGACTGCAATTCGTAATGTTGGACAGGGAAAATGAGGAGGGGTATAGGACGAAACACTAAGGTGATACAAAGTGAGTCTATTGATATACTATGTCATATAAATAGTGGAAGTGGAATTAAAATGAACAGGTTTTTAGCATGAGAGAAAAGAGATTCTCCAAGGAAATGGATATAAAAGAGGGAGATAGAATGACAAGCATATTAATAAAAGAAAAAGTTAGGAATACAGTGAGTATATAGGAATAATCATAGCATTACAATTAATTTAGAAACATTCTGCGATAAAAATATACTGTACAGTTCAATCCTCATATTTTTCAATGGCCTGATATTTAAGAGTTTCTTGATCAAGTGTTGACCCAAGAAGGGTACTGTCCCATTACCTCCAGGTTGGAAATGATCAATGCTTCTGGGCAGAGGTGAACTGGTGTTGATAGAGGATCAGATGCAGCACAGGTGGTAGACACTAGGCCAGGGTGTGGGCTTGGGCACTAGATCAACCTGGGTTGGTGGTGTAGAACTGTGCTCATTGATGGAAGCACTGGGCTTGATAGACCAGGCAGGCCTGAGCTTCGCTATGGGGGCTCTGGCAGCTGCAGGTGGTAGCTCTGTCCTGAGAATGATGTAGAATGGCACCGAGGGGCCTACGATCCCCTCTGGGGATGGGGATTCAGGCCGCCCCAGGTGGGAGCTCTCTCCAAGAGAACCCGTAAAGGGTTGAGAGAATGAGGCAGGAGGATCATGAGTTTAAATCCAGTCTCAGCAATTTATGAGGACATAAGGATCTCAGTGAGACCCTGTGTATAACATGATATATATATATATATATATATATATATATATATATATATATATATAGACAAAAAGCTGGGGATGTGGCTCAGTAGTTTGAAACATCCTATATTCAATTCTCATTACCAAATTAAAATAAGATAAAATTTAATAATTTAAATAAATAAATAACCCTTGTTTGAACATAAATGACTCATTTACAAATATTTCCCTTCCCATTTTTGCCTCATATCCTTGTAGATATCGTACCCAAGAATAGGATTCATGCACCTCAATTCTGAGACTGAGATTCAGACATGGAAAAAGAACTGTTCATTACTTGGGAATAAACAGACTGAAACAAAACTGCAGAATCTGGTCCTGACTATGGCCCATGGTGGGGTACCCTGTTCCTTCCATGAGACTCCTTCTTTGACCACTGGATGGTCCATGTGGCATGTGGTGAGTGGCCAGGGAGTGATTGACATGCTGGTGGTATTTGATGCTTCATATGCTTCCACGCATAGCACAGGGGAAGGGCAGAAGCAAGGTTCCCTCTGGGGAGACATGAATGAAAACAAACACAGCAGGTGTTTCCTGGGATGGGCAGACTTGTTCCTAACAGTAGAGAGAGAGAGCTTGGTGGAAGGGCACCAGCATAGGGTTCCTTGGGGTGGAATTCAGGCCTGGAGGGTCACAGGGACACAGTGAGATCTCAGCAGAGACCTTCAAGAGCTAGGAGCTCACAGAGATGGTGAACTTCAGCAGATTTATCTCTCCTGTGCAGTCTTGGATAAACAATTTAAATTTCTGGTCCTAATGAAATCTAGGGCAAGGAGATTACATCCCCTCAACTGTACTTTCAGGAGAGGGATGCAAATGTGTAGAGAGTCCAGAACAAACCAGAATGGGATGAGGAAAGGCAGGTGCAGGAAGCAGATTTTCATTGAGGTCTCTTTCATTTCTCTGAGGGAATGAGGGGGGGATAAAAGAAGTCTGGAGTAGCTAGGTCCAGTGTTGTACTCTCAGGAGGGAGTGCTCTGGGGTATCTCCACTGTGGCCTGGACTCTGTTTGTCCTCACACTCCTTGATCAGGGAAGAGATGTGACATTTGCAGAACAGGGCTCTTGGGGACATCTGGGCTAATGTTTTGCCCCCTCCTGCTCAGGTGCACCTGGGCCAAGCTATGATTCAACAATCATGTGTTTTCCCCTCTTTTCATGTTTAGAGCACAGTCTGCTCTGACTCAGTCTCACTCAGTCTCTGGAACTCCTGAAAATTCAGTGACTATCTCCTGTGCTGGAATCATCAGTGATATCAGGAAATATAATTACAACTCCTGGTGCTAAATTCATCCAGGGAAAATCCATAAACTTATGTTTCATAGTGTTAGTAGTCGGCCCTTAGGGATCTGTGCTTGCTTTTCTGGCTCCAAGATTCACAACACAGTCTCTGTGACACTCTCTGCACTCCAGGTGGATAATGAGGCTGATTATCCTGCTATTCATATGTAGGCAGTAACAATTACCAGAATGCACTAAGTTCAAGGAGAGGAGAGACCAAAAACTCCTCTATGGACATAATCTGCTCTGATGAGGCTTCCTCAACTCTGTACAGAGACGGTTTCTGCAACATGGACTAGAAACTCAGTTTTCTCTCAGCTCCTTTTCTGTCCATGGTATAATAATGAACAAAACATAGTCACTGGTTTGTCTTCTTGGGACCATGACAGCTTACTCTGTATGATGTGGTCTCAGCAGATGTATACCTCTCTACCTCTTCATTTGTTGGAAGAGAGGGTCAAGTCCTTGCTTATAGGTACAATTCCTCCGATGCTTAGGGAGATCTTCACTGTGAATGCCTCCATGTTCCTCCGTGATGCAGGCCTGGCTTGATGCAGTTTTGCATAAATGACATTGTTTTATTCATTTCACATCCACCAGGCTCTGGTCATGTTGACCCTGGTTGGATGATCTTCTTTTTGCCTTTTCTTGAAGGAATTTCAACTGAGACAAGTCTTAATGATGTTGCAAAGGAAATGGGACAAGGGTAAGTGCAGGTTTTCATCAAAGTCACTCACTTCTAAACCCACATGAAAGAAACTGAACAGGAGAGTGATAGTGGAATCGCCTTCTTTTATAGAATCACAAGTCTCCCAGGTAAATGGACCCCTGTACTTGAGTTTTCTCTAGGATAGTATGAAGTCTTAACTAAAGGGCTCCCTTTTATTTAGGGGGAAAGAACACCTTTCCACAATATGCAAACCCAATGACTACGTAGAACCCCAATTAGAATGAAAACCTAATTATATATACAGGCTTTTGGCCCTCATTTATAGTTACATCCTGACAAACCAAATAACTCAAAATATAAGTAAACACTGCTTTTAATACCTGTCTTGTTGAACTTCATTGCTTAACAACACCATAAACGGTAGAGTATATTATTTGCCCTCATGATTGCTCCCAGAATCACAGTGAAGTTACATTACACATTTAGCTGAATTGGGAAAAGCCAAAATTGAAAATTGGAAGAGTGGATTTTTGACGGTAATACATACATATATATATGTGTATATATACATATTTGATTATATTGCAATATATGTATATATAGTAATATATACGTATTTGATTATATTTTCAGGAATTCTTTAAACAGTTGGTTGAGGCCCAAGAGAAGATAGGACAGTATTCCACCCTCACCAGTCTGCCAAAAATTTTCCAGTTTTAGCAATGAAATTTCCATGCCCTGCCATCTTATATTTTAACTCCAGTATGACATTTCTGTACCTACCAGTGCACTTTGTGCCTTCTGGATGTAAAGATTTAACATGCATCAGCATCTTCCTGTGCTTTCTCCAATAATTAAACTATACATGCACATATTATTTAAAAATATAAAACATGTTTGAAAATTTTAATTTTTGAAGTTTTAATATTTCAAAATGCCTGCCAGTGTTTCACTCTTCAGTGTCATAGGGGACTTGGTGTTCAGGTCATTTCCCAACCTTCTTAGGGAATTCCATGGCAACATTCTTGCCTCATTCTTGGGACCTCCAGGAATTCTATCATCAGTTGCATCTTCTCTTTTCAGCCTGCTGCCTGGGTCTGTCCTGGATCTCTTGGAAGAGGAAGAAAGAAGAACCAAGCTTCCACCTCAGCATTATCATAGCAGCATGAGGTGACAGCATTGGGGCTGTGGGCCTGTGTTTATCCTTTCATTTTTTTTGTTCCTGGATTCAGGGATATTTTGTTTGGACTAACACCAGAAGAGTTCAGACTAAGACTTTACTCTTGCAACACCAGAAGAATTCAGACTAATACTTTACTCTGGCATTCTATTTTTCTTAGAGAAGCCATGTCCACTCTTAATTTTATTCTGAGTCCCTGTTCTTTGTAGTTAGAACCTGTAGTGAATCCAGGTTCATTTCACTTAATTTTATAATCTAATATTGTATAATGTATCATATCTAAAGAGAATTCCCAGATATCGATATATTTTTGCAGTGCAAGGTATTAATAAAATATTTACAATGGAATGAACACCAAAATGGTGACTATGTCCACCTATCCCATTTCTTCTCATCCCAAGCAAGAAGGCATCATGGCAAAAGATGAGGACTTTCCTCCCTTGGCCATATTATATCGATGTATTCTTTTACTGGCAATTCATATCCATTAGGAATTTTGTTAAGGATAATTTACCTCAGTTTCTGTGCTCCTTAGTTCAAGATCTCAAGTAGTGGACCAAAAATACCTATGTTGGGTTGGGGGGATACCAAAGAAGGAACCCAGGAGCACTTAAGCACTGAGTCATATACTCAGTAGTTTTAAATTTTTTTTTGTTTTTATTTTGAGAAAGTGTCTTAATTGCTTAGGGTTTGCTAAGTTGCTGAGGTTTGCTCTGCAATAGTGATCCTTGGCCTCAGCCTCCTGAGTCATTAGGATTATAGGCCTCCACCACCTCACCCAGTCTGATAACACTTCTTTTGGAGGGAAGTGAATTGATGATAATTCTGAATGAGGGGGTGCATTAGTCAGTTGTTTCACTGCTATGATTAAAGGATCCAATTAAAACAATTGTGGAGGAGGAAAGTTTTATTTAGGGGTTCATGGTTGCTGAGGTCTCAATCCATAGACAGCTGGCACCATTCCTTGGGGTTCAAGGTAACACAGGATATTACAGGGTAAATGTATGGCAGAGGGAAACAGCTCACATGATGATCAGGAAGCAGAGAGAGACCTCTATTTGCCATACACAGATATATATCCAAAAGTGATGTCCCCAGTGCCCCACCTCCTCTAGTCACACCACACCTGCCTCTATTTGCCACTCAGTAAATCCCATCAGGGATTATTTCACTGATGATGTTAAGACTATAACCCAACAACTTCTCCTTCAAACCTCATTGCATTTTCTCACATGTGACCTTTTGAAGGACACCTCACATCCAAACCATAACATGTGGCTTCAGGGAAGAAGGAAAATTAGGAAATTCCTGCTCATTATCCTGATGAGACTAGCAGCGATAGGAAAGTAGAGACAAGGATCTGGGTGTCGACCTGGCATTATATCCTCAGGAGTACAGGATGTCATTTTTGCCAGTGCTTTTGAAAGCCAGCTTCCCCAGTTGAACGAGTCTGAAGAAAGGATGGAAACTGATCTGCTTCTCCAACCAGCTCCCTTCACTCATTCTGATTTTCTTCTGCCCCAGGCCCATCACTGTTGTTCAAATGCATTGAGACTAGTACAAGTATTTCAGGGTGCCTTCACTGCACATTGGGATTGGTCTTTCTTAAGTCTAAGTCCATTGACAGTTTTAAGTGTAGTTCATGGCTTCAAATCAGTGTAGATCTCCATTATCCTGTTCCTCACATCCTTGTTTGTGAAACTTTAAAAAATATTTCAGTCCAGTTTTTCTGGGGCACACCCTCAGTCAGCATAATAAATAAGTACTCCAATGGCATTTTTCAAGTAGTCTTGTAGTCCATGAATGCAAAGCTCACCAGTGATGCTATGAGCAGAATCCAGCACCCACTCTGGGAGAGTGAAAAGATATCTTGAGATTGGAGTTTGTGTTGTGACTGAGGCTGGGGACAGTGAAGGAGAAAAGAAAACTTTCTGACAGAATCTCCTGTGAGGAAACCTCATAGCTAACATTCTTTAACCTAAAAATATTGCTGTCAGGTGCAGTGATGCATGCCTGTAATTCCAGTGGTCGGGAGCCTGTGGCAGGAGGCTCATGAGTTCAAATCTAACCTCTGCAAAAGTGAGGTGGTAAGCAATCAGTGAGACCTGTCTCTAAAAAGCAAATACAAAATAGGGCTGGAGTTGCAGTTCAGTGGTCTAATGCCCCTGAGTTCATTCTCTGGTACCCCATAGGAAAAAAAAAAATATTGCTGAAGCATGACTGGCCCCAAAAAGTTTCCATGAGAACAAGAGAATTCATTTAATGAGCTTGCATGTGGTTGTCTATGTTCCCATGCTGACCTTTATTGAACTTTTTGAATGTGTGGATTTTATCAATTTGATGAACTAAAGATTAGACTATAATTTCTGCCAGTTTGTTCTCCTACGAAAATAATCACTTCCTTTATAATAGGTCACATGATAATCCACAGGTTACTAATAAATTTTCTTTTGAGGGTCAGGGAAGATTTGTCTTTTAATTTTCCCTTTTGTGTATTTCCTTGATTAGTCTACGTGGTAAGGCCCTCAGGGTGACTCCTGTTTAGCATCTAATCTTAATTTCACATTTTCCCAGAGAGCTTCCATCTATAATTATTCCACACAGTTTGCCTTTAAATATTATTTTAATTCCTGTATTTTTCAAGACATCCCTTCAGTTCAACCGTGTTTGCCTTTGTTTCTGGGATGGATTTTGCAATAGCTGACCTAAAATCTTTGTCAGAGAAACCCCACACCTCTTCCATCTCCTTTTTATTTTTCACATAAATGGTGAAGTTTTCTTTCCTTTATTTTTCTTTTTTCTTTTTATTTTTTATTTGCTTATTGATTCATTGAGCACAAAGGGACTATTGCTATTGTTTCTCTGTTTGGACACAAAGTAGAGTCACACCATCTGTGCATTCATACATGTACACAGGGAAATGATGCCTGTCACACATTCTGTTATTCCTCCTCCTCCTCCTCCTCCTCCTCCTCCTCCTCCTCCTCCTCTTCTTCTTCTTCTTCTTCTTCTTATTATTATTATTATTATAGATGAAACGTCCGAGGTGGAGTTTAGGAAATATATAGAGTGATCTTTGAAATAAAGGATGGCATAGGATAGAAAGTACAGGAAATGAAAGATCACTTCAATAAAGAAGCAGCAATTATAAGAAGGAATCAAGCAGAAATCCTCAAAATAAAGGAAACAATAATTCAAATTAAAAATTCAATAGAAAGTATCACCAGCAGACTAGACTACTTAGAAGACAGAACCTTAGACAATGAAGAAACAATATATACTCTTGAAAATAAAATTGACTACACTGAAGAGATGGTAAGAAACCATGAACACAACTTCCAAGGGATATGGGATAACACGAAAAGACCAAATTTAAGATTCATCAGGACAGATGAAGGTGGAGAGATACGAACCAAAGGAATGCACAATCTTTTTAATGACATAATATTAGAAAACTTCCCAAATCTAAATAATGAAAAGGAAGAATCAAGTACAAGAGGTTTACAGAACTCCAAATGGAAAAAAAATTACAGTAGACCCACACCAAGGCACATTATAATGAGAATGACAAACACACAGAATAAGGATAGAAACGTAAAGTCTGTGAGAGAAAAATATTAAATTACATATAGGGACAAACCAATTTGGATCTCAGCTGATTTATCAACCCAGAACCTTACTGCCGAAGAATATACATACATTACATGCCTTGGAATATCATACATCGAGCTCTTAAATAAATGCCTGCCAACTGAGAATTTTATATTCAGCAAAATGAAGCTTCAAATTTGAAGATGAAATAAAAACCTTCCATGATAAACAAAAGTTAAAAGAATTCACAGCTAGAAAGACTGCACTACAGAACATTCTCAGCAGAATATTCCATGATGTAGTTAAAACAAAACAACAAGTAAAACCAGCGAAGGAAGGAACTATGCTAAAGGACAGGTCAATCAAAGGAGAAGTTGTCAAGTTAAAAACCAAAAATGAAAGAAAATGACTGAATACAAATCATATCTCAATTATAACCCTGAATATTAATGACCTAAACTCTTCAATCAAAAGACATAGACTGGCAGATTGGATTAAAAAGAAAAAAAGAACCAACAATAAGATGTCTTCAAATACTCTCCTCCTAGGAAAAAACATACACAGATTGAAGGTGAAATACTGGGAAAAATCATATCACTCACATGGACTGTGTAAACAAGCAGGGATTTCTATCATCATATCAGACAAAGTGGACTTCAAACCAAAGTTAGTCAGAGGGATAAAGAAGGACTTTTCATACTGCTCAAGGGAATCATACAACAACAAGGCATAACAATCATAAATAATGGAGTATCTACATACATCAAACAAACCCTTCCCAATTTCAAGAATCAAATAGATCACAATATAATAATGCTGGGTGACTTTAACACACCTCTCTCATCACTGGATAGATCTTCTAAACAAAAACTAAACAAAGAAACTATAGAATTAAATGACACAATCAATAATTTAGACTTAATGGATATAAAAAGAAAGAGTATTTCATCCATCATGGAGTGAATACATTTTCTTCTCAGCAGTATGTGGATCCTTGGCTAAAATAGAACATATGTTACAACACAAAGCAACTCTCCACACATACAAAGACAAAACATGGAAATCCTACCCTGTGTTCTATCAGATCATAATGGAATGAAACTAGAAATCAATGGTAAAATGAAAAATAGAAGCTGCTCCAACACCTGGACACCAAATAGCATGCTATTGAATGATGCATGAATAAAAGAAGAAATCAAGGAAAAAATAAAAAATACTTATAGGTACATGAAAACAGCTATACACCATGTCAAAATTTCTGCTATGTAGGCAGCGCTAAGAGGAAAGTTCATTGCAATGAGCTCATACATTAAAATAACAAAATGACCTAACATTACATCTCAAATCCCTCAAAAAAGAAGAACTCAACACCAAAAACAGTAGAAGACAGGAAATAATTAAAATCAGAGATGAAATTATTGAAACTGAAACAAAAAAGGGAAAAAATAGACAAAACCAAAAGGTGGTTATTTGAAAAAATCAATAAAATAGATAAATTTCCAGTGGCATGAACAATGAGACAAAAAAACCCCGAAATTACTAAAATACTTGACAAAAAAGGAAATATCAGAATTGACACAACTGCAATACAGAAGATAATTGGAAAATGTTATGAAAGAGAGCCTTCAGAGTGGGAAAAAATCTTTGCCACACACACTTCAGATAGAGCACTAATCTCCAGAATCTACCAAGTACTCAAAAATCTTTACACCAAGAACACTAATACCCAGTCAATAAATGGGCCAAAGAAATGAACAGACAGTTTACAGAGGAAGATCTACAAACAATCAACAGATTCATGAAAAAATGTTCAACATCCCTAGTTATAAGAGAAATACAAATCAAAACCACTTAAGATTTCATCTTACCCCAATTAGAAAGTCTTTTATTAAGAATACAGGCAACAACGAGTGTTGATAAGGATGTGGGGAAAAGGGTACACTCATACATTGCTGGTGGGATTGCAAGTTGGTGCAGTCACGCTGCAAAGCAGTGTGGAGTTTCCTTAGAAAATTTGGAATGGATCCACCATTTGACCCAGCTATCCCACTCCTTGGCCTATACCCAAAGAAGTTAAAATCAGATTAGTACAGTGATGCAGCCACATCAATGTTCATAGCTGCTCAATTCACAATAGCTAGATTGTGGAACCAACCTAGATGCCCTTCAACAGATGAATGGAAAAAGAAACTGTGGTATATATACACAATGGAATATTACTTGACCATAAAGAAGAATAAAATTATGGCATTTGCAGGTAAATGGATGATGTTGAAGACTGTTATGTTAAGTGAGATTAGCCAATCCCAAAAATCCAAGGGCTGAATGACCTCTCTGATAAGTGAATGATGATGCACAATATGGGGTGGAAGTGTGGCAAGAATGGAGGAAGGATAAATAGCATAGAGGGACGGCTGGGGAGGAGTCAGAGTGGGGGGGTAATAATAACAGAATGTGTGACAGACATTATTGCCCCATGTACATGTATGAATTCACAGATGGTGTGACTCTTCTTTGTGTACAACCAGAGAAATAATAGTTGTACTCCATTTGTGTTCAATGAATCTAAATTAAAAAAATAAAAAAAGAAAACATTTACTCCAGTAAAATAGAAAATATTGAAGACAATGACAAATATCTAGAGACATATGCTCTACCCCAACTGATGCAGGAGGACATACACAATTTAAACACATCAATTTCTAGCATAGAAATAGAAGATGACATCAAAAGCCTATCAACAAAGAAAAGTCTAGGAGAAGACAGATTCTCATGCAAGTTCTACAAGACCTTCAAAGAATTAACATCAGTACTCCTGAAATTATTCCATAAAATAGAAAAGTTGGAAACCCTTCCAAACTCATTCGATGAGGCTAGTGTCATCCTTATACAAAAGTCAGACCAAGTCGGGCGTGGTGGCATATGCCTGTAATCCCAGCACTTGGGAGGCTGAGGCAGGAGGATTGCGAGTTCAAACCCAGCCTCAGCAATTTAGCAAAGCCCTAAGCAACTCAGTGAGACCCTGTCTCTAAATAAAATACAAAATAGGGTTGGGGATGTGACTCAGTGGTGGAGTGCCCCTGGGTTCAATCCCCAGTATCAAAAATAACAAAAAAGCAAAAAAACAGGCCAAGACACATCAAGGGAAGAAAATGTCAGACCAATATCCCTCATGAAAATAGATACAAATATTCTCAATAAAATTCTGGCAAACCACATACAAAAATGCATTAAAATGATAATGCACCATGATCAAGTGTGGTTCATCCCTAGAAAACATGGTTGGTTCAACATATGGAAATCAATATACATAATACATCACATCAATAGACTAAAAGACAAGAATCATATGATTATCTCAACAAACACAGATAAAGCATTTGACAAAACACAGCACCTCTTCATGTTCAAAACACTAGAAAACCTAGGGATAGTAGAAGCATACCTCAATATTGTAAAAGTTATCTATGCTAAGCCCATGGCCAACATCATTCTAAATGGAGAAAAATTGAAAGCTTTCCCCCTAAAAACTGGAGCAAGGCAGGGATGCCCTCTTTCACCACTTCTATTCAACATTGTCCTTGAAACTCTAGCCACAGCAATCAGACAGACAAAAGAAATTAAACTGATACAAATAGGAAAAAAAGAGAACTCAAACTATCACTGTTTGCCCACAATCTGATTCCACATTCAGAAGAGCTGAAAAATTCCACCAGAAAACTTCTAGAACTCATAAATGAATTCAGAAAGGTAGCAAGATATAAAATCAATATCCATGAATAAAAGTGTTTCTATACATAAGTGACAAATCCACTGCTAGAGAAATTAGGACAATTACCACATTCCCAATAGCCTCAACAAAATAAAGCACTTTGGAATCAATCTAGCAAAAGAGTTGAAAGACCTCTACAATGAAAACAATAGAACACTAAACAAAGAAATTAAAAAGACCTTAGAAGATGGAAAGGTCTCCCAAGCTCTGAGATAGGCAGAATTAATATTGCCAAAATGGCCATACTACCAAAAGTGTTACACAGTTTTTAATGCAATGCCCATTAAAATCCCAATGGCATTCTTCATAGAAATAGAAAAAGCAATCATGAAATTCATTTGAAAAAGTAGGAGACCCAGAGTAGACAAGACAATGCTTAGCAAAATGAGAGTTCCAGACCTTAAATTATACTACAGAGCAATAGTTAAAAAACAGTATGGTTTTGTCACCAACATAGACATGTAGACCATTAGTTCAAAAGAGAAGACAGAGAGATGAACCCACATAAATATGATTATCTAATACTAGACAAATGTGTCAAAAATACACTTTGGACAAAAGATAACCTATTCAACAAATGGTCCTGGGAAAACTGGAAATCCAAATGTAACAATACAAAATTTAACTTCGTCTCTCACCCTGCAGAAAAATCAAGCCAAAATGCATCAGACTTAGGCACTAAAACAGAGACCCTGGACCTAATAGAAGAAAAAGTAGGCCCAAATCTTCATCATGTCTGCTTAGGACCTGATTTCGTTAACAAGACTCCTAAAGCAGAAGAAGTAAAATTAATAATCAATAAATGGGATGGATTCAAACTAGAAAGCTTCATCTCAGTAAAGGAAACAATCAACAATTTGAAAAGAGAGCCTGCCGAATGGGAAATAAATCTTTAGCACACACATATCAGAGAGAGTACTATCTCCAGGATATATAAAGAACTCAAAAACTTAACATCCTGTAACTAGATTCATCTCTACCAAAGATCCCCAAATCAGACCCTGACCTGAGTTCTGCTCTGGGCAGGTTTCAAGGGACAAAGCACTGACAATGAGCTCAACAGAATCATCAACCTGTAGCCCCTGGGATCTTCTAATGTCTCATATTTCCCAAATAGAGATTTCACCCACATGTCCAACAGAGAGAGGTGCAGGCAACACTGCAGAGAGAACCAACCCTGAAGAGCAGAGCTGCCTCTGTGTTCCCCATGGATTCTCCAGCTCTAACCTGGGCACAGTTCCTCAACACTATCACCTGCAGGCTGAGCTGGGCTCCTGGAGATGTCCAGACCATGATTTATGGAATGCAAACCCTGGGGCCTGGCCTGTCCCAAACAGTACCCCTCCCACCCTGGCCGTGCTGTGCCACAAAGACCCTGGTACTAGAATTCAGGATGCCTGGACCAACTTCTGCCCTTGACAAGGCTGGAGTCTATCCTTATCTGAAATGAAGCTCTCTGAACCTCAGTGCTACCTGATATGAATTGGGGACACCTATGCTGATCTTAGGAAACTTGCTTATCAGACATAAGTGACACAAAGACATGAGTCAGTCTTATTAATTAAAGCTGGATTTTCTGTGGTCTTAGGAATGAACCCCAGTTCCTGGAATTTCTTAAGGACCTGCTATGGGAAACCAAGGAAGGTGGTTTGTTTTGTCAGTGGTGGGATCAGGTGCTCCTGGATCTGATCAAGTAGGAGATTCTGGGTTTTATCAAAAGGGCACCTAAAGCTAATGTAAAAATTCACAACCTTGAATATGAGGTGTGGGATGAAATAAACATCTTAGCTGTATAAATGATGGTAATAAAGATGATAATAGCAACCATGATATACAGACACTAAAGAGTTTTATTGCCAGAACTCTCCTGTGTTCCCACTGACCCAACAGCTGCTCTTATTGTTAAGGGGGCTACACCATTTGTGGCTGTAAATGCACCGGCTCCACAAAGAAGATCACTTACATTTCTGCAGTCTTTCCTTGGCTTCTCTCTCTCTCTCTCTCTCTCTCTCTCTCTCTCTCTCTCTTTCTCTCTTTCTCTCTTTCTTCTTTCTTTCTTTCTTTCTTTCTTTCTTTCTTTCTTTCTTTCTTTCTTTCTTTCTTTCTCTTTCCATTTTTTCTTTATAATGTATGCAGATCAAACTCTCTCCTTTCCTCTCTGTAAAGGAAATAGCACCAGGGAGGGAACTGTCAAATTGGGTCAGGGTCACAGGATCTGAACCTGCCTGAACAACACAGATTCCACTTCAAGGTGTTGTGCTGGACAGGGCTAGGTGGAGGCAGCTGGCACTGGGTGAGGCTGGATTCACTATCCACACAATCCCAGATGACAGAGCTTTGGAGCAACCTGTGAGAGGAAAGGGCCTACAGTCTCCACCAGCAGGGAACAGCAAAGCTGTAACCAGGAGCAGCTAGCAGAGAGGCTAGGGATGCACAGGTAGCTCCCAAGAGGAAGGTAAGCCTAGGGGTCAACTGGAGTCCAGGGATAGTCCTTCCACTGGAAATGAAGAAAGTCCATTCTAAGCCTGGGCTGCAGTGACCATGTTCTAAGGGTCAGACTCACAAAATGCCACACAGTCATAATGCCGAGGACACTTGTAAGAACTGGGATTCAATGAAGACCTCACCTGGAAAATGAGGAGTCTCGTCCCACGTATGATCCTGGGTATCTCCCACGGGGCTCTGACCTACTAGGGTGAACACCCCAAGTTCAGGTGCTCCAGGGGCAACTCAGTGTGAGAAGATGATGATACCACAGCCTGTTTCTTTACTCAGGATGGCTGCCTAGGCATCCTGCCCACTCTCAGGGCATGTCTCTTCCTATACAGCAGTGGTCCCAGTGATGAATCCTATCTCCAAGGCATATGCATGACATTTGTTCACTCATTCTTGGCCTCTTTTCTGATCTCCAATGAGATCAACAATAATGACTGTAACTCTTGTGAGCAGGTACAATCTCAAGTTGGGGAGAGGCTCTCAGGACCTTATCCCTACATGGACAATCCACACACTCCTTCAGAAAACTCAATTGAGTGACATGAACTCTGGTTATGAGGCTTCTTTTGTTTCACAATATTCCCTGAACTGAAGGGATACCTGACCACATATCCTCAAGTGCTCAGCTCTGTGCAGCTTTCATGCTGATAAAATTCACAGAAACCATGGGGATTCAGTGCATCTCTTAGGCAAGTTCTGTTTCTGGCACTTTAAATATATTATGGGGAACATGGAAGCAATGAGACAGAAAACAAAACAAAAAAACAGAACAAAACAAAACAACTCCCAGTGCTAGTTTATAGTCTACAATGGGAATGAGGCTGTCTAAGAAGGGAGCATAAAATGAGATTAGATAATGTGGAGAATCCAAAAAAGCAGGAAATTGATTAATAAGTGGAATGCCATGTATTAACTGATTTCAGAAAGTGAGTGAAATGCAACAGTGTCATATTTGATGAAGTGGTGATGAGGGGACACAGGTTAATTGGATGACCCAGAGTGCAGGAGAATAAGGTGATAGGTTTGTGGTCTACCTTCTGCTGAATCAGAAGTTATCAGTGGTCTCAGCTGCCCAGCTCAGTGTGGACCAGGGTCTTGGAAAGTAAACAGCCTTATTGAGCTGGGCCCAGCACATAAAGTAGCCCAGGAGGATCAGGACACTGGTCATGGGTCAATTCCTGGGAGGTGACTCTGATCTGATGTCCTGGAGATTAAAGCTGATTCTATGCCCAAAAGAGCTGATGGAGGATGTTGAGTTTCCACCATTCCCCACAGTCTCCTATTGAACCCCAATACTTAGAAGAAAATTCCCCAGTAGTCTTCAGTGTGCTGCCCCAGTGGAGGAGTGAATTTGCATAATCATAAAGCACTCACTGCCCCCAAACCATGAGAGAGCATAAGGAACCAGGGGAACCCAGGTGTGCTCTGGATATCAGGTTCTTGAACTCTGGGTAATTTCCTCCCTTTCCTGCTCTCCTCATTCCCTGAACAAGTAACATGTTCAGTCCTGTCTTCAGGCTCAGCCCCTGAAGGACCCTAAACTCAACTCACCCCATATCCTGAATTAGCCCAGGCAGAGCCTCAGGATGGATCTCTGGAAATGGGTCCTTCATCCTCAGGAATGGTTTTGTCTCCTCCGTTACAGGCTCTGTGGCTGTCTTAGAGCTGACACAATCAGCCTTGGTGTCAATTGCTCTTGGGCAGATGGCCACTATCACCTTCTCTGGAGACAGCCTTGCCAATGAATATGCTGTGCACTGGAACCAGCAGAAGCCAGGTCTGACTTCTATGCTGATCATCCATGGTGAGAGCAACCAGGCCTCAGGAATCCCTGCCTGATTCTCTCACTCCAACTCAGGGAATATGGCCTCCCTGGCAATCACCAGACCCCAGGCTGGGGATGAGGCTATTTTCAGGTGTGGAATAGCACTAATGATGCTCATGGTGATTCAGGCAGTTGAGAATCTGAGATTCAAATACCTGCCCATATCTATGTCACATGTTTTACCCGGCTCCAGGAAAATCAGAGAGAAAACCAGGGGCAGGTATGGCCCAACGCACCCAGATCTGAGACACCCAAGCTCCCCTTTCCTCCCAGTCCTCCAACCATGCTCTGCAGAAGATAGATCAGGGTAGATTTAGGCCTGTCAGGACTAGGCTTTCCTGTTGTTTTCTTTGCCAGGTTGCGAGGAGGGCAAGGGGTCCAAAGAGATAGATAGAGCTGAGGTCCAGCGTTAGCATAGGTCATGGCACAGCCTGGTGAGGAGAAGGTGTCAGCAATGAGAATAAAGCAACACAGACTCGAATATCTGAGGCTTAGTTTTAAGTTTACTGCTAAGTTTAAGTTAAGTTTACTGCTTCATAACTAATTTCTGCTCAGTTACTATTTCACACATGATCTATATATATCTATATATATCTATACATTCAGCTTGAATACATTCTTTTGAGGTTACATAGAAGGGGAGGTGGTAAAGTTCTAAGGGAATGTGATGGATATAAGTATAATCAAAACAAATCAATTTCTACTTTTCTAAACAAAGCATCATTAAACCACTAACAAGTTCTGGCTTTCGTCTTAGTAGAGCCAAGGCTATCCTTACAGGTTTAACATGTCATGATTTAAAGTTATGTCAAGGATAACAGTTGTACTTTAGACATCTCTGGGTGAGTGATATGCAGCATAAATACTTTTTGACCTGTCCATAGTACATGTAATGGAACTTCCTTTTGTTAATAGCTAAATGACACCCAAGATACAGCTTCCCATCAATCTTAAATGCAATCCACTGTGGTTCCTGAACTGTGAAAACAGTTTCACTAAGAGGGAAGCACATTCTGGTTTGGGCTAAAGCAGACAGGCAGTCTGCTTTAAGCTGAGAGCAGTGGACAATAACTCTTGTTGATCTGACCCACATTTTTTCTGTTTGCTTAAGGTAATATTAATATGAAATCAATTAAGGCTTGAGCAGTGTTATTTTTATGTTCGAAATCACTCAATGTCTGATTTTTTACCAAAATCTTTAAATGTAAACATGCAATAAGAAATAACACAAAAACAAGAAGGAGCATGCCTCTAGGAATACCTGAGGCAATGTGGTTTGCATTACAGGAAGAAGCATAATTATGGAGCAGGCAAACCTGCTCCTCTCAGAAGCATAGACAAATCTGTGCTGTGAATAATGCTCTCTGTGAGCACCCAGAGCTCAAGCACTTCCTCTTCCCTAATAAGGTTTATCAGGAGCCCAGCACAAGGACATCAAGAAAGCTTGCTAACTGCTAACTGGTTGCATGCATCCAGGACCCAGGAATCCAAACAGATCCTTGGTGCTTCCTCTTCCCTTATGTGGTATGATCACGAGTCTAGCATGGGAGAATCAAAAGAGCTGAACAGTTGGTGATTGGTTAGTAAGCTTTGTAGTTCTGCATTAAATTTGAGTTTGCGTCTATGAGAACCGGCTCCCAGCATGGTCTGTTAGCGCCGCACACTCACCCTCCTTACTCCCACAGGTCACTCTTGCTCCGCTTTACAACACATGCCATGTCCACATATCCCAGAAGATTAGACTGTGCAAAAATCTTCATTATTCTCAGCGGAACTGTGTCAAGCTCTGAGGGGAATAGTGGTGGCAAGATGGGTTGAGTCATCTGTCTATTCTCATGATAACTATATCATCTCTGTTTACTGATCTCGACCTTCATGGCTATTTCACAACCCAGAGAACCTAGTACGTTGGACTCTGTTTTCATTTCACACAAATCAAGAAAACCATTAGATTGAGTTAGTGTGCATTAAAAATTACACTGGAATTTACAAGAAAAGTTAAGGCTTTCCATGTGTAATGTCCTCTGTGGTGCCTGATGGCACATGTTGAGGATAGCTGATCCAAAATATGACATGGCTACTGCACAGCCCAAATACTGTAGATTACTACCTTGAACTGTACAACTCATCTCATCTCTTGAAGCCTTGTGTTCCATTGGCAGCCTGGAATCCTGAACAACACCAACCACTGCAGTGGACACTATGGGATGTACACTTCCCCACCCACAAAAGCTCAGAGTTCTGGCACCTCACAGGGTGCCTTTAAGCAAAGTGTTGTTGGTTGCAATGAACTGCCACAGGGCCACATTCTTCTCAGACAGCTTCAGTTTAGTAACTGCCCAGGTTCATGAACCCAGGATCCTGCCCCTATTTTCATGTCCTGAAAGGACTTTCCCTCCAGAGCTTCCTGTAGAGATGGATTCCCAATCAGAGGAGAGCTACTGCCCCCATCAATGGAAACTTAGAGGATACGTTACACACAAAATGCTTGCATAGCTCCTAAATTCCCAGCATAAATGTTCAAGTGACCAGTTACAGCCAATGATTCTTGATCCCTGTAAAATTAAAACAGAGCCAGATTACTAGGTACTCTGGGTTACAAAATATATTTGTAGGTTCAGAGCCACCTTGGAGCTCAATCTAGGCATAGACTCAGTTTACATAGTGAGTCTGCAGATATACACCCACAGGTATATATTACAGAGAGGAATCCACTTCACTTCTACACTGCACATCCTTCAGAAATGTCATTTTCATTTCTGAGCTTTCCTATCAATATCAAGTCCATTACTACAGTTCATTCTGTCAAATTAGACACTTTAAAAAGGAGCATAAATGTGGCAACATAAAATCCACCTGTGTCCATGAGCAATGCAATCTCCATATAAAGACATCAGTGACAGCAATGGTCCAACTCATATTCTAAAATTGGACCACAGGCATGAAAACACTGGCTGGTTCCTCAAAGAAGGCACAAGATTCTTTTTTGTCTTCTAGCACCTTTATTTTTCTTTCTCTTTGATATCTCATAACTTAAATCCTGAAATATAAATTTAAATATGTTAAATTATCTCTTATCTTAGATGATGCTGTGATGAGACAGGGAAGTAAATAAAAGCATTGGATTACTATATACTCAATGTATTTATGTCAGAAAAACAAAACACTTTTTACCCCTAGAAACCATGTATTTCATTTCTGAAATGATTCAGTGATTAACAGTTCTGTTTAATTGTTCTGTATTCATTTCCTTTATTTAACTGCAGATCTTGGGAGTGCTAGTTAGTGTTCTTCATTCCATAATCCTCCTGCTTACCCAGTCTGGAGTGACCTCCCAATTCCTGCTTTGTACTCAAGATCAATCACCCCTCAGTAACCCAGTTTGATGCAAGGATTCCCTGGCATGACTAGGCAATAGGAGGCCCTGAGTGAGTTCACCTCAACCACTGTGAGTCTCCTTGGGAAGCATCATCCTTATGGAACTGAGGCCTCTACACGACATGAGCATTAGGAAAGCCACAGAGATGGGACATAAACATTGCGCTGATGGGTCATTAGGGACAATTGTGGGAAATAATGGAGGGTGAAGTCACCCCAATTCTACATGTTTATTCCTGTTCCAGGAATCCTGACTATGTATATATATGAGGTGGGTACTGATCCTACTCCTCCAGATTTTCATGTTCTTCTGTGTAATCTGAACCTCTCATGCCTGTCCATGATACAGGAAGGGGACACACAGAGAAGACAAATTTTTCCCCTGGGGATGTAGGCACATCAAAAACTGCCAGACCTGAGCAGTAGGTCTTGAATACACACATTATCCAAGGTCATCCTGGTGGAGAGGTCACCAGGAGCAGCAGGACACATCTGACAAAGCCAGCTGGGGATGAGCTGGGCCTGAATTTTAGGGGAATTGGTTCTAAAATGTAACTGGCTTAGTGACCAAGACCCTCATGAGACCTGGTGCAAAGGTTTCATTTTTCTACAACATTGTCACTGACACTCACAAAAAGCCTCTTTGGTTTCTGTGTCTCTAACTTTCTGGCTCACACAATATCTCTGCTAATGTGGTAGAGGAACTGGCTCCTCATTTCCTCCTAGACCATCACTCCTGGTGAATCCCTGTAACTGTCCGGCAGTATTGATTACAGACTATGGAACCTGCCCAGAGTGTGCTTGAGATGGAAGCAACGTACCCAAGATTTACATGAGGAGTTCAAAACAGAGACAGAGTTACGGCACCTCATTGGACTTTTAACCCTTCATGAACACATTGTTCAGAGAGGAATTTTATTCCTACACTGCAGTTCAAGAGCTAAGATCTGGGCAGGGACTCTCCTCTTTCCTTTTAGGCTCTATATCCGCTAATGTGCTGACTTACACCTGAGTAAACCTGGGTTCGGATAACACAGACAGACTCATTTCTGATCTCAGAGTGGACAGACTGACCCAGAAGAAAGGTCAAGACACAGCTTAGGTGAGGCACACCTTTGGTTTGTATCACTGTTACTTCCTCAATTTGAATAATTCTTAAATTTGGTCTTTTAATGATACCCCATAGTTCTTGATGTTTCTGTTCATGATTTCTTACCATCTTCCCTGGGCAACCTTCAAGATTCAATATTTTGTCTTCATTGTCTGAGGTTTAGTCTGTTGGTGATGCTTTCCATTGAGTTTTTTATTTGGTTTATTGTTTCCTTCATATCAAGGATTTCAGTTTGGTTCTTTTTCAGGATATCTCTCTCTTTGTTGAGGTGATTTTTGCTTCCTATAGCTGCTCTTTCAGCTGCTTATTGGAATGATCAACCATTGCCTGCATTTGCTCTCTTAACTCATCATTTGCTTCTCTGATCATTTTAATCATTAAATTCTGAACTCCTTTTCTGACATTTCTTCTACCATGCTGTCATTGGTTTCTCTTAATGTAGAATCTTGGTTTGTTTGGAAAACTTTCTTATCTTGTTTTTTCATATTGTTCATGTATCTTCCCTGCTAGCAATGCAGATCTGAGGTATTGCAGTTTCTGCCCTATAGGCTTACACAGACCCTGTTGCTTTCCAAAACCTCTTCTTTAAGGAGGGAGATCAATATTAGCAACACCCGGTACAGGCTGTATGCCACTGTAAACCAAATAGCCCCTAGGAAGACTATTGTCACAATAGTCTTTGTGTTACAGTATTGTTACAATATTGTCATAATAAACAGAGAGGATGAGTTCAATTATTATGTACAGTGTAACAAACAGATTTGCAATGAGGACTGCAGTTTCTAATGGAGGACAAGTAGGATGGGGAGGGTGTAGAATGCAACTGCTAATGGTATAAGAAAGAGTATGAAGAAGTTCTACATCATAGGAAGAGTGAAAGTGTAGCCAAAAGAAGTTGGTTGTTAGCATGAGAAAACTGAGAAAATAATTTTGAGGAAACAAAAGGAAAATAGCAAGAAAAGTAAAGAAATAGAAATTTAAAAGTTTTCACAAAGGAGAAAAAAATCTACCATATAATAATCATATTCTCTTCAAACCTCCCAGTCTTCAGTAGACAAGAAGTCTACTTGTTCCTACACTGCAGTTTCTTACACTGCAGTCTACTTGTTCCTACTTGCTTCCTGTCTTCATGTTCCTTCATGTCTACTTCAGTAGACATGAAGTCTACTGAAGTCACGAGAGGTACCTGACAATGAGCTTCCCGTCTCCAGCAGGTGTCTCAGGATGGGATTTCACCCACCTAAGGACAGTTTCCACTTGGAGAATAATCCAAGATGGCTGCACTGGCTTCCAAACATGTTGGCAAATGGGGAGATGCAGCACAGTGTATGGGTACTGAGTCTGTGTGGGGTGTGGTCCGTCAGACCAGGGCCCCTGGAGGTGGGGTGCTGTCAGGTGGGCTGGGTTTCCTGCAGTTCCTGACTATTTTCCCAAAATGGTGGCAGGTGACTGTAACAAAACCTGTGGGTACTGTGATGATGGACTTCCAGGCAACAGCAGGCAGCTGGCAATCTACTGATGGTCTGCGGGCTCTGCAGGCTACTGGTGGACCATCTGCAAATGAACCTTGATCGGTGGGTGATGGGTAAGTAAAAGGCAGGTCATGGGTAGGCCAGAGGCAGACAAACAGGCAAATGGAGGATGATAGGTGGCAGTTAGTAAGCAATCTGCACTCAAATGTAGTCAATATGCTGGCAGACTGTGGGTGATTGAGGTAGACAAATGGGGTAAACAGCAGGGGATCAATGAGGAGCAAAAACTGCCTCTTGGAGAAAAATATTTTCCTCTGTTTGAATCCCAATTTGTGGAGTGACAAGAAATGCAGCCTCCCTCTAGTCTGCCATCTTGGATCTACATGCCAAAGGTTTCTGTTACCTGGACTGAGCCAGGAATAGAAATCCGACTTCCCTTGCTCTAGTATCTCCCAAGCAAGATCTCCAGGCTCCTCCCTCCCTGTGCAGAATCACCTTCTCTCCCACCACCCTAACTGCCTCCCTCAACTCTATGACTTTCCCTCTCTCTGCCCCAGCTCCAAGGTCTCCCCTCTCTACACACAGGTGCAAACTCACAGCATCTTGATTCTGAGATCAGACCAGATAATGCTGTTGGAGTGAACCCTGGGAAATTAGGCCTTGTTTTATCAAAGAGCTGCTGAAACTGGTGTACAAGTCTTTGACCATGAACTATGATGTTTATGATGAAATTCCATTAAATTATTAATAGAAATTGTGGTGATTGATGTTGATAATGATGTAAGGATCTTCCTGAGTTTTAGTACAAAACCTCCTGGACTCCCACTGACTCCACAGCAGCTCTCATTTTATGGGGGCAGCACCAGTCCTGGCAGCAAATAGATAGGAGCCTGGCTCCATAGAGAACACCAGCATATTTCTTCAGACTTTTCTGTTTCTTCAGAAGAGCTGAGAAGCAAGATCTCTTTCATTTCCCTAATGAAAACAAAGTAGAAGAAAGAGACATTCCACCCTGGGACAGGGTCAAAGAAAGTGCACTCTATCCACCTAATTTCACTTAATGGATGCCAATTCTCTGTACTGTGCTTGGCAAGGGAAGGTAAGTACAGCTTGCAGAGAGTGAGCCTGGATGCCCTATATACATAATTTCAGGTGACATGGTCTTTGGATTCACCTGTAGTAGGGAATTACTTCTCCTGGGTTTGCACAGTAACAGGTGGAAGTAGTTTTACAGTTGGAAGCAAGCAGGAGAGGCTGAATCAGCAAAAGGTGATACCAAGAGGAAGGCCCTTCCAGAGAGGTTAACAGGTCTCCAAGTCATAGTCCCTTTACTAGAATTCCTGAGAACCCATCACATGCCTAAGCTGCAGGGATCCCATTCTGATAATCATTTGCACAGTGTGTCCCCAGGACCTTGGTAGGATCCTAGAAACACTGAGGGCCTCACCTAGAAAATACCCTGGAGTAGGTCCCAGGCATCAGCCTTTGCAGATGCCTGTGATGCAATGGGAAAAAAAGCACCAAGGTTCCTCTAGGAGGGAGTTCCATGTGAGAGATGGAATTTGAGGGTCTGTGTCCTTCACCCAGGACAGCTGTCTGGGGGTCCTGCCCAATCACAGAGCACCTTTGCTTTTGTCCAATAGTTGTCCCAGAGCTCTCCTCTCTATCATGGGCACTTCCAGAGATGCATGCACCATTTTCCATTACTTTCCTCACAATTTCACACAGATCTGCCCTGAGGACTGCAGCTCCTATTCTCAGATGTAGTCTCAGGTGAGGACAGAGGCAACTCAGAGTCATGTTTGAATGGAGAATGCACAACCTCTTTAGGACACTCTGGAGAGAGAAAGTAGTCTACCACTTGCTTAACTTGTTTTTTGTTTTGTTTTGTTTTGTTTTGTTTTTCCTCTCTAGCTTCTGCATAGGAGAGAAATTTTGACCCTTTCTGAAATTTCACTTATTTTACTTAGCATGATTATTTCTGCTTAAAACCATTTTCCTACAAATGATATATTTACATTTTATTTTATCACTGAATAAAACTCCACTGTGTTTATGTACAACATTATGTTCATCTAGTGATCCACTGAAGGACATCGAGTCTGGTTCCATAGTTCAGCTATTATGAATTGTGCTGCTGTAGAATTGGGCATGCTTGTAACAATAAAGTATGATGACTTTCATTCTGCAGGATAAATACCGAATAGTGCAATAGCTGGGACATGTTGTGGTTCTATGTCTAGTCCTTTGTGGATTCTCCATACAGATTTCCAAAATACTTGTACTAATTTTCAGTGACACCAGAGTGTAAAAGTGTTCCTTTTTCTCCACACCTCCTAGCATTTATTATTATATGTATTTGTGATGACTGCCATCCTGACTGGTGTGAGATGAAACTTCAGTGTAGTTTACACTTGCATTTCCCTGATTGCTATTGATGGTGAACATTTTTCATATATTTGTTGGCCATTTGTGTTTCATCTTTTGAGAACTGTGTTTAATTCATTTTAACGTTTTTAAATTGGTTCATTTGACATTTTGGTATAAAGGTTTTTTTTTTTTTTTGAGTTTTTATATAATCTAAACCAAAACCTCTGACAGAAGAATAGTTAGCAAAGATTTTCAACCATTTTGTAGGTTTTCTCTTCACATTGCTAATTGTTTTCTTTGTTGTGCCAAAGTTTTTCAGTCTGATGTTCTTCCTGTTTACCGAATCTAGGCTTTATTTCCTGGACTTTAGGTTTTCTGTTGAGATATTTGTTGTCCGTGACAAAAAGCTGGAGTGTTGACCTTATGTTTTCTTCTAGGAATTGCATAGAATCTCATCTGATTCCTACATCTTTGATCCAATTTAAGTTGAATTTTGTTCAGGATGGAGATAGGGGTTGTTATGGCTTGGATATGAGTTGTCCCCCAAAAGCTCACATGTGAGACAATGCAGGAAGGTTCAGAGGAGAAATGATTGGGTTGTAAGGTTTTTAACCTAATCAGTGAGTTAATCCCTAATGGGATCAACTGCAGTGTTAAGAGTATGGCTGGAGGAGACTGAAATTGGGGCATGATTTGGGATGTA
The DNA here is from genome assembly GCA_020662805.1 of Glaucomys volans. Lineage (NCBI taxonomy): Eukaryota > Metazoa > Chordata > Mammalia > Rodentia > Sciuridae > Glaucomys > Glaucomys volans. The sequence continues at coordinate 212,159 of JAJEJO010002251.1, read as the reverse complement.
ATATTTTGTATCTGGAGAGAGGAGTCTCTGTCTCTCTGCTTCCTGATGATGCAAGCTGCTTCCCTTGGCCACACTCTTCCACCATGAAGTTCTGCCTTAGCTCCAGCCCTGAGGAAAGGAGCTGGCCTTCTATGGATCAAGACCTCTGAAACTGTGAACCCTAAAACAAACTTTTCCTCCCCTACCTTTGTGCTGGTCAGATCATTTAGTCACAGCAGTGGAAAAGCTGACAAAAAAAGGCTCTAGGTTTTTTTCTCACATACATTCTCCCATGCCCTTCTACCATGATGTTTTGGCAAGGGGTCAGCAGACCATGGAGTCCTATAAAACTGTGAGCCCAAATAAATCTCTCCTCCTCTAAGTTGCTCAGAGGCACTTTAGGTACTTAGGTAACTGTGATGAAAAGCTAACTAACACAAGTATGATAGTCACAGAGTACATTATTTGTTCTGGTATTCCTGCCTAGCTTGAAATGCTAAGGGGAGTCCTAAGACTGAACAAGGAAAATTGATGGTAATTTGACCACCTGAAGATTTAAAGATCTCTGGTAAATGTAACTACATATGTGAGCATAAAACAAATAATTCTGTAGTATTGTAATTTTTGTTTCTCATGTTTTACTCCAAGAATTAAAAGATGAAAAATATCATAGTTGGAATCAATAATGCAAATGGACACAAAATGTTTGCACATCATACTTGTAGCATCATAAACAAGGAGAGGGAGGAGCCCACATTAGGAGGAAAGATATCATATGCTAATGAAATTCTCAGTATCAATTCAAATTATACTGGTATTGATTTGAAGTATTAGGTGCTACACACATAGAAGCCACTTTGAAAATGAATTGAAAATATAGGTAAATGGATATGAAGAGGTAAGCAAAATGGTATGCTGAAATTAAAAATCATCCAGTCACAATGGAAGCCAGTAGTGTAGCAGTGAGGAATATATAAGAAAAATAAGTTATATATAGAAAACTAACACCACATTGACAAAAGTCTTTCATTAGTTGCAATGACATAAGCTGGAACACATGATTCTTAATTCCTCAAACATAAAAAGTCTAAGACTTCACAGGGTTTAACAGAGTTCCTCTAAACTATTGTAATTGTGGAGACAGGCTACAGATGCTTTGATTCCCTTTTACCAAATATACAATACCCGGTAACAGGACCTGGATCTGCCATGACCCCCACTCCATGCACTGTGAATACCACCAATCTGAGAGGCACAGGACAGGGGAGGGCGGCTACACCTGGCACAGAGTGAGGCTGGATACCCTGACAACAGGCTGTCTGGTGACACAGTCTTTGGGGTCAGCAGGAAGTTCCTTCTCTGTGAATCTGTGAGTTCTCAGCCAGCAGGGGGCAGCAGAGCTGCATCCAGAAGCAGCCAGGAAAGAGTCTGGGGCTGCACAGGCAGAATCCAAAACTGAGGCCATCACTGGGAACCAAAAGGTGTCTTATTTCAATCCTTGACCTGGACACTAGGAGAGTCCAAACTATGCCCTGGACTTTAGTGACTACCTTCTGAGCATCAGACTAACACAGGGTACCCCAAGACACTGGCAAGGGCCCAGTTACAATGAGGACTTCACCTGTGAAATGCACTAAAGCAGTCTGGTCAGTCTGGGAAGCACCTGCTGGGATGAAATTCTCTGGGGAGACAAAGCTGAGTTTCATGAGCTCTAGGAAAGAGAAGAGTGTGAGAATATGAGGTTCCTGGGGTCTGTGTCCTTCCCCCAGCATGACTGCATGGGCTTCCTGCTAATCTCAGGGCACCATTTGTTGCTGTCCAGAAGTCATCCCAGTGATGACTCCTCTCTTCTAGTACTTGCAAAGATGGCTGCCTAGTCCTCCGTGCCTTTCCTCCCACTTTTGTTCAAATCTTGCCTCTGGCTGCCTTTCCTATTCTCAGGTACAATTTTGGATGGAGGAAAGGGGCACTTGGACCTTTGTTCCTGGGTGGAGTATGCAAAGGCTCCTTGAGGATACTCTCAGAGTGACGTTGACTTTCATATGCCTTAGGTTATTGTCCTGAACTTAGAGTTCTCCTTCTCTCCATGATAGTATCTTCTTTGCTGGAGGAACTCTGGAAAACCCATCTTCCAGGACTCACCCTTGGAAACTGTGACACATGACCTTCACAGAGATCAGGGGAATTAATGGTGTTGACTCCATAGAATATGAATTTTGGCAGTTTAAATCACACCAAAAAGCATGGATGAATAATTATAAGAATAAATTTGCCTATGGTTTATATGTTGTGTAGCGAGAGATGCCAAACAGCCTCATTTTCAGGCCAGAAATGGTAGCAAAGCCACAAAAACGTGGCTGATTAAATTAAAAAAACATAGTTTGTAATGTGATTAACAAGCTTCCCTCCAATCAGAAAAACATTGTATGAAATGCCAAAATGAGACCAAAGTGCACTTGGGAGACACTGAGAGGAGATGAGGAAGGTAATGGACCATGGTCCACCTTCTGCTGAGTCAGAGGTCATAAATGGCCTCTCCACAGGATGTAGCACAGCCCAGGGTCAGGCTCTTGGAAGGTCAAAAGCCCTTCTAAACTGGACGAAGATAAAAATGAGCCCTGGAGAATTGGGACAGTGGTCATGGGGTGAATTCCTACAAAGTGACTGTGATCAGAGGTCATGATTTTTTGCCCAAAGCAGCTTTGACAAAGTTGAATGCTCAACCTCCACCTTCTCAGTCTCTCTGTCTCCACAGCTGGTTTGAGTGACTTCCCATAATCAGTGGTCACAGAGGATGCATAATTTGCATGATCACCAAACATGCACTTGCACAAACATCTTGGAAGGAATAAGAGAGGTCTTTGAGAACCCAGCTGTGCCGTACACGTAAGGACAGAGTTCTGGTGTGTCTCCACCATGGCCTGCACACTTCTCCTGTTCCCCCTCTTCTTGCTCTGCACAGGTGATCTCTTCAGACCTGACCCAGATTCTGCCTGTGGGGTATCACAGGATCATGAGCTGGACCTTCCCCGAACCCTAAGCTCATCTGGTACATAGATTAAACAGGTTCCCTGGATATGGATCCTTCATCATCAGGGCTTGTCTTCTCTCTTTTCTTGCAGGCTCTGTAGACTCCTATGAGCTGACTCAGCCAAAATCAGTCTCAGTAGCCCTGGGAGAGACAGCAACAATCACCTGCTCTGGAGATCAACTTCCAAAAAAATATGCCCACTGGTTCCAGCAGCAGCACCCAGGACAGCCCCCTCTAAGGGTAATATACAAAGATAGTGAGCGACCCTCAGGGATCCCAGAGAGATTCTCTGGGTCCAGCTCAGGGACAACGGCCACCCTGACCATCAGCAGAACTCAGAGTGAGGATGAGGCTGTCTATTACTGTTTGTCATATTATGGTGATGGTAATGATGAGCATCCCACAGTGACACAGGCATATAGGGAAGTGAGCCACAAACCCCTACCCTATCAGTGCCACACTGCTCTCCAGATTCAGTAGGACTGGAGACAGAGCCTTGAGCAGGTCTGGTTCAGCTCAAGTCATGAGGCCCTTAGGTTGCCCCTTCTCCCCAGCCTCTCATTGAGGTTTAACACAGAATAGGTCAAGGATGTTTTATGGCAATCAAGACAGATTGTCATGGTGTTTTCTGAGCCAAACAGTGAGAAAGGAAAGCAAAATGAGTGGAAATACAGAGACATCACTTCATGGCCATTGTCTCTGGATTTCCATATCATGGTGATTGAATCTCTCCATAGCCCCAATATTCCAGATTTCTCGCTTCTTGACGTGGTCAATACTTTTCAGCTCCTGAAACTACAGGTTCACATGGTAACCAAGGATCTTGAACAGAGATCAGTATAGTGTACAGAGAGAGGCTGACCTTGATCTCCTCTTCACAGCTCACCCACCCATCCACAAAATCTCAGATTTCTCACAGCTCACAGAGATTCCCTCATTCAAACATGATGTAGGCTACAGAAAAATAATTCTCCAGGTTCACATCATCTCAGACAGTTTCAGTTTAGTGACTGCTTGAGGCCTTGACCTCATGCCCCTTTTAGGATACCATGAAGGGCCTCCAGCTCTAAAGCAACCTGCTGGGATGCTGAGTCTTCAAGTGCCAGCTCATGTGGTCATGGTCTCCTTCCACCTAGTGCTATCTCCATCTATGAATTAAAGACAACCTAAGAATCCTTCTCCATCTTGGAGTCTGCATCCAGGACTCCTAATGAATGAAGAATGGGTGTCCCCAACATGGGCATTCAGGGACTAGTATGGTTCGAATGTGTGATATCATTCAAAAGCTCATGTGTGAGGCAATACAGGAATGTTCAGAGGCAAAATGGTTAACAGAATTAAGGAGAGAATCACTTAGCAATCTCAATGGTTGCACAGAAGGCCTTTTACAAAATTCAGCACCCATTCATGAAGACTCCAGGGACAGAATAAAACTACCTCAACATAAAAAAGGATATATATGAGAAATCCAAAACCAACCTCATAGTAAATGGAAAGCACTGAAAACATTTTCTTTAAAATCTGTGAGAAGAAAAGCATTTCCACTCTCACTACTCCTATTTAATATAGTGCTAGAAATTCTAGCCAGAGCAATTAATGAAGATATGAAACTTAAAGGGATAAAAATGGAAAAGAAAAGAGTCAAATTATCACTGTTTGCAGATGATATGAGCCTATACCTAGAAAATTTAAAAACACACACACACACAAAGAATGGTTAGTGATAATAGTCAAATTAGGCAAAGTAGAAGCTTACAAAATCAATAAAATCAACATACAAAAATGAATAACTTTCCTATATACCAACAATGAATCTGCTGAGAAAGAAATCAGGAAAACAATCCAATTCACAATAGCCGCAAAAAATTCCCTAGGAATAAATCTAAGCAAGGATTGTAAAGACCTCTAAAATGTTAGCTATAGAACATTGAACAAAGAAGTTTAAGAAGAACTCAGAAGATGGAAAGTGTTCCTACGTTCATCAATAAGCAGAATTAATATTGTTTAAAGGTCCACACTACCAAGAGCAATATACAGATTCAATGCATTGCCCATTAAAATACCAGTGACATTCTTTACAGAACTATGAAAAAAGTTCTAAAATTCATTTGGAAGAATAAAAGCTCTAGAATGTACAATTCAATTTTAAGCCAAAAAAGCAATGGTGGAAGCATGATGATACCTGACGTCAAATTTTGGTTCAGATCTTTAGTATGAAAAATATCCTGGTAATATAATAAAAACAGACACATAGACCAGTAATTCAGAGAGAAACAAAGACATATATAGTCATCTGATCCTTGAGAAAGGTCCCAAAAACTCACATTATAGAAAAGACTGTCTTTAAACAATTGATGTTGAGACAACTGGTTATCCATAGGAAGGAGAATGAACCTAGACCCTTATCTCTCACCCTGTATGAAAATCAACTCAAAATTGATAAAATAAATAAAAGGACTTGGTTTTAGACCAGAAATAATGTAACACAGAAGAAAACATAGAGTCAATACTCCAGCTTTTCGGCACAGGCAATAGCTTTCTCAATAGAAATCCTAAAGTTCAGGCAATTATGCAAATAATTAATAAATGAAACAGCATCAAATTAAAAAGCTTCTGCACAACAAAGGAAACAATGAACACCATGAAGAAAGAATCTACAGAATGGGAGAAAATATTTGCTAACTACTCTTCTGACAGGAAAGTAATATCTATAATATATGAAGAGTTCCAATTTAAAATGACAATCAAATAATCCAATGAATAAATGGGCAAATGAACTAAAAAGACACTTCTCAAAAGAAGAAACACAAATGACCAACAAACATGAGAAAATATTCACCATTATTTGCAAATAGGGAAGAAAATCACAACTATACAGAAATATAATCTCACACCAGTAGTATGGCCATCATCAAGAATACAAATAATGTTAAGTGCTATAGAGGATGTGAAGAAAAAACACTTTTCCACTGATCATAGGTCTGAACATTAGTAAAACCTCTATTGCAATCAGTATGGAGGTTCCTCAAAAGAGTAGAAATGGAACCACCATATGATACAGCTATGTCACTACTATTGTTCCTTCCACTCTTGGCCATTGAAAATGGAGTTTGACTTCCTAGGTGTTACAGGTTCTGAAGTAGTTGGAGCATCAGAGCCATGCTGGAGGTGAATCCAGAATTATGTGGACCACTAGAGCTTTCGTGCCTACACAGAGAACCAACAGGTATACACACTTACAAACATGGATTATAGGATCAAGGGGATTGACTTCTAATCTTCATACTTATATACAACAAAAACATTCTTCCCACGGTTCCAATCTGAAATATACGTCTTCAATTCTGGGAAATATATTGCAGGCTATCAAATTTAGAAATAAATAAGCCACCATATCTTAGGTGTGTAAACCATAAACGCATCCCAACTCCATGATCACACAGTCTCTATACAAATTATGATTATCATACTATGCCTAATATGGTAAAATTATCCAACAACACACAAGATAAAAACATTAATCTTTTCCCTATTAGAGGATACAAGATACTTTTCCTCAAGTATGTTCATTTTTCCCCATCTTTGGTATCCTGTGGCTTAAATATTAAGAGAAAATTTACCTTTTTTTAACACAACATATATTAGATGACATGTGGATCATACAGCAGAAGGAGAGTATTCAAATATATTCACATTAAAATAAGAAAATTTTTCCTATATAATTCCAGTTCCTGTGGTCATCATTGGGACTTTCTTCACTCTTCACTTCATATTCCATCTACTAACAGAAAATACCTTGACCAGTATTTGTTGACCCAAGCTAGCAGTGCCAGGCAAATGGCCCAAATCTTTATTCCAGACACTGCTGGTTCATTAACAGCCATGCTGAATTGGGTAGTGTTGGTATTTTCACATTAACTGCAACCCAAACAAGTCCTCAAGAATATCTTCATTCCATACATGTGCCTCCTTGTTTCAAGTCTGCAGTGGCAAGTTGATTCCCCTTGATTACCAGGACCAATAATGACCCAATAGCCCAACTCAGTCTATAATTCTTTGTCATGAATAGACAAAGCGAGGCTTTAGATTCAGGTTAATGCAGTCATCCTTGTGTCACCTATGGATGCATCCACATTTTGATACTAAGAGTTCTGCACTAGAACAATATAGTGTAATTTACCTGAGATGTGAGGTAAGCTTTGTGTTAGTTTGTCACTAGGGATAGTGAATGGGGTCACTCCTATTTCCATACTCACTCCAGTTCTAGGACTCCAACTATGTGACAAATAGCACCATGTATCATACAAGGGCAAAGACACCCAACTGGCTTTATCATTGAGTCCTCAAAAGCAATTCAACATTTCTCCCAAGCATGGTGATTTAAGATGTATGGGGCAATCATAAGAGTTGTGATGGCCCCATTGAGGCCCTTTTTGGTTGTGAAATAATTGTCCTCAGAAGACCCACATTGAAAATTATGATGGTGGTTAAGACGAATCCTGTGTCCATGGATACCAGTTTGGCAGAGGCATTGCAGACAAAGAAAACAAGCTCTTTCAAGGGCAAATGACTCTTTCATTAAGAACTAAAGTCTGTCATTATGAAAATTCCAATATCATCAATATGTCCTTGGGTACCTGGTTGCTTCCCACAGGGAAAAACTTCATATCAGGAACTCAGGGTTGGTTTCTGTTCTTACCACATGGAACGGAGGCTATGGCCAGATAATCTTAGTGAGTGGAAATTCATGTTAATGAACCCATGAATAATCTCCATCCATGGCAACATGGAGAGCTTCTTGGGCAAAAACATGTGCATCGAGGGAAGGAAGCCAACTGACAGCCACAGAATGAGACAAGAGCCATCTGATCAGTAGAATGATTTTCTTCTCAGACTATTCTTTGATGACCAAGATATTGTACCAAAATGCTTTCATGACCATTACAAATACACACTGAACTCTCTATAAAGTGATTGATTGCTTTATACCAAAATAGTGATGATGAAAGCAGTCACCTAAAATCAAGAGTACATTTATTTATTTATTTATTTATTAAATTTATTATATTTTGATTCATTGAACACAAATGGAATACATCTGTTTTTTCTTTGGTTGTAAACAAAGTAGAGTCACAACATCTGTGCATTCATACATGTACACAGGATAATAATGGCTGTCTCATTCTGCTATTATTCTTCCCCCCACAACCTAAACCCACCCTTCCCTCCCCTCTATGCAACCTATCCTTCCTCCATTCTTGCCTCCCTTCCACCCTGCACTATGCATCATCATTCACTTACCAAAGAGATCATTCTGCCTTTGGATTTTGGGGATTGGCTAATCTCACTTAGCAGGACAGTCTCCAACATCATGCATTTACCTGTAAATGCCATAATTTTATTCTTCTTTATGACTGAGTAATATTCCATTGTGTATATATACCACAGTTTCTTTAGCCATTCATCTATTGAAGGGCATCTGGGTTGCTTACACAATCTAGCTATTGTAAATTGAGCAGCTATGAACATTGATGTGGCTGCATCACTGTAGTAATCTGATTTTAAGTCCTTTGGGTATAGGTCAAGGAGTGGAATAGCTGGGTCAAATGGTGGATCCATTCCAAGTTTTCTGAGGAATCTCCACACCGCTTTCCAGAGGAGCTGTACCAACTTGCAATCCCACCAGCAATGTATGAGTGTACCCTTCTCCCCATATCCTTGCCAACACCTGTTGTTGCCTGTATTGTTAATAAAAGACATTCTAATTGGGGTAAGATGAAATCTTTAGGTGGTTTTGATTTCCATTTCTCTTATAACTAGGGATGTTGAGCATTTTTTCATATATCTGTTGATTGCTTGTAGATCTTCTTCTGTAAAGTGTCTGTTCATTTCCTTGGCCAATTTATTGAGTGGGTTATTAGTGCTCTTGGTGTAAAGATTTTTGAGCATTTTGTAGATTCTGGGGATTAGTGCTCTATCTGAAGTGTGTGTGGCAAAAATATTCCCCACTCTGAAGGCTCTCTCTTCACATTGCTGATTGTTTCCTTTGCTGAATAAAAGCTGTTTAGTTTGACACTATCCCAATCATTGATTCGTGCTTTTATTTCTTGCGCTTTGGGAGTCACGTTAAGGAAATCTGGTTCTAGGCCAACATGATGAAGATTTGGACCTATTTTCTCTTCTATTAGGTCCAGGTTTTCTGGTCTAATTCCAAGGTCCTTGATCCATTTTGAGTTGAGTTTTTTACAGGTTGAGACATATAGGTTTAGTTTCATTTTGCTGCCTAAGAATATCCAGTTTTCCCAGCACCATTTTTTGAAGAGGCTATCTTTTCTCCATTGTATGTTCTTGGCTCCTGTGTTAAGTATGAGATACCTGTATTTATGTGGGTTTGTCTCTGTGTCCTCTATTCTGAACATTGATATACCTGTATATTTTGGTGCCAATACCATGCTGTTTCTGTTACTATTACTCTATAATATAGCTGAAGGTCTGGTATTGTGATGCCCCCTGCTTTGCTCTTCTTGCTAAGAATTGCTTTAGCTATTCTGGGTCTCTTATTCCTCCAAATGAATTTCCTGATTGCTGTTCTATTTCTATGAGGTCTATCATTGGGATTTTAATTGGAATTGCATTGAATTTCTGTAGCGCTTTTGGTTGTATGGCCATTTTGACAATATTAATTCTGCCTTTCCAAGAACATGGGAGATCTTTCCACCTTCTCAGACTTTGTATAAATTCTTTCTTTAGTGTTCTGTAGTTCTCATTGTAGAAGTCTTTTACCTCTTTTGTTTGATTGATTCCCAAGTATTTTATGTTTTTGAGGCTATTGTGAATGGGGTAGCTTTCCTAATTTCTCAGAGGATGCATCACTTACGAATAAATATGCATTAGAGTTATGAGCATCAATTTTATATCCTGCTACTTTACTGAATTCATTTATGAGTTCCAGACATTTTCTGGTGGAATTCATAGGCTCCTCTGAATGGAGAATCATGCCATCTTCAAATAGGGATAGTTTAAGCTCTTTTATTTCCTATTTGCATTCCTCTAATTTTTGGTCTAATTGCTCTGGCTAGAGTTTCAAGGATGATGTTGAATAGTAGTGGAGAAATAGGGCATCCTTGTCTTATTCCAGTTCTCAGGGGGAATGCTTTCAGTTTTTCTCCATTTAGAATGATGTTAGCTGTGGGTTTAGCATAGATAGCCTTTACAATGTTAAGGAACCTTCTTACTAACCCTATTTTTTCTAGTGTTTTGAGCATGAAGGGATGCTGTATTTTGTCAAATGGTTTCTCTGAATCGATTGAAATAATCATGTGGTTCTTGACTTTAAGTCTGTTGATGTGGTGAATTACATGTATTGATTTCGGGAAGTTGAACTGACCTTGCATCCCAGGGATGAAACCCACTTAATCATGTTGCACTATCTTTTTAATATGCTTTTGTATGCAATTTGCTAAAATTTTGTTAAGAATTTTTGTATCTGTGTTCATTAGGGATATTAATCTGAAATTTTCTTTCCTTGATGTGTCCTTCTCTGGTTTTGGTATCATGGTGATACTAGCTTCATAGAATGAGTTTGGAAGGATTCCCTCCTTCTCTATTTCATTAAATACATTGAGAAGCATTGGAGTGAGCTCTTCTTTGAAGGTCTTGTAGAACTCGGCTGTGAATCCATCTGGTCCTGGACTTTTCTTTATTGGTAGGCTTTTGGTGATTTCTTCTATTTTATTGCTTGAAATTGATCTATTTAAGTTGTATATGTCCTCCAGATTGTTTGGGTGGCTCATATGCCTCTGGGAACCTGTTGATGTCTTCCAGATTTTCTATCTTGTTGGAGTATAAATTTTCAAAATAGATTCTAGTTATGTTTTGTATTTCATTAGAGTCTGTTATGATATTTCCTTTTCATCATGAATTTTAGTAATTTTAGTTTTCTCTCTCCTCCTTGTTAGTGTTGCTAAAGGTTTATCAATTTTGTTTATTTTTCAAAGAACCAACTTTTTGTTTTGTCAATTTTTTTAATTGTTTCTTTTGTTTCAATTTCATTGATTTCAGCTCTGATTTTAATTATTTCCTGTCTGCTACTACTTTTGGTGATGTACTGTTCTTCTTTTTCTAGAACTTTAAGTTGTAATGTGAGGTCATTTATTTTACTTTTGATTCATTTATTGAATGCATTCGAGGCAATGAATTTTCCTCTTAGCACTGCTTTCATAGTATCCCAGATTTTGATATGTTGTATCATTGATCTTGTTGTTATCTAAGAATTTTTTTATTTCCCCCCTAATGTCTTCCCTTATCCATGCATCATTCAACAGCATATTATTTAATCTCCAGGTATTGGAGTAGTTTCTGTTTTTTATTTTATCATTGATTTCTATTTTCATTCCATTATGGTCTGATAGAATACAAGGTAGGATCTCTATCTTTTTGTATTTGCTAAGAGTAGCTTTGTGTCATAACATATGGTCTGTTTTAGAAAAGGATCCATGTGCTGGTGAGAAGTAAATGTATTCAATCTTGATGGATGAAATATTCTGTATATGTCTGTTAAGTCTATATTAGTGATTGTGTTATTGAGTTCTATAGTTTCTTTGTTCAGTTTTTGCTTGGAAGGTCTGTCCAATGATGAGAGGTGTGTGTTAAATCAGCCAGTATTATTATGTTGTGGTCTATTTGGTTCCTGGAGTTGAGAAGAATTTGATTGACATACATGGATGTGCCATTGTTAGGGGCATAAATATTTATGATTGTTATGTCTTGCTGACTTATGATTCCCTTAAGGAGAGTGAAATGTCCTTCCCTATCCCATCTAACTAATTCTGGCTTGAAGTACACTTTATCTCATATGAGGATGGAAACCCTTGCTTTTTTACTGAGTCCGTGTGCATAGTATGATTTTCCCCATCCTTTTACCTTTAGTCTGAGGGTATCTTTTTCTATGAGATGCCTCTCTTGGAGGCAGCATATTGTTGGGTCTTTCTTTTAAATCCATTCTGTCAGTCTATGACTTTTGATTGATGAGTTCAGGTCATTAACATTCAGGGTTGTAATTGAGATATGATTTGTATTCCCAACCATTATGGCTTATTTTTGGTTTTTAACTTGATTTGGTTTCTCATTTACTTGGCTATTCCTTTAGGGTAGTTCCGCCCTATGCTGGTTTACATTGTTGATCTTCATTTCTTCCTCATGGAATATTTTGCTGAGAATGTTCTCTAGTGCTGGTGTTCTATTTGTAAATTCTTTTAGCTTTTGTTTATCATGAAAGGATTTTATTTCATCTTCAAATCTGAAGGTGAGTTTTGCTGGGGATAAGATTTTTGGTTGGCATCCATTTTCTTTCAGGGCTTGGAATACATTATTCCAGGCCCTTCTTGTTTTTAAGGTCCGTGTTGAGAAATCTGCTGATAACCATATTGGTTTCCCCCTGAATGTAATGTGATTTTTTTCTCTCACAGTCTTTAAAATTCTATCTTTATTTTGTATGTTAGGTATTTTCATTTTAATGTGCCTTAGTGTTGACTTGTTGTAGTTTTGTACATTTGGTGTCCTGTAAGCCTCTTGTATTTGATTTTCCATTCCATTCTTCAGATGTGGGAAATTTTCTGACATTATTTCATTGAATAGGTTATTCATTCCTTTGGTTTGTATCTCTGTGCCTTCCTCAATCCCAATAATTCTTAAATTTGGTCTTTGCATGATACCCCCTAATTCTTGTAGGCTTTGTTCATGAATTCTTACCATATTCTCTGTTTGTTCAACTTTGTTTTCAAGATTAAACATTTTGTCTTCAATGTCTGATGTTCTATCCTCCAGGTGATCTAGCCTGCTGCTTATGCTGTCTATTGAGTTTTTAATTTGAGTTTTAATTTTTGAGTTTTAATTTTTATTGTTTCCTTCATTTCAAGGATTTCTGTTTGGTGTGTTTTCAATACCTCTATCTCTTTATTGAAATGATCTGCTTTCTGCATCTTTTCTTTAAACTGTTGATTGGTTAAAACATCTGTTCTTTAAACTGTTGATTGAATTGTTGATTCATTTCCTGCATTTTCTCTCTCATCTCATCGTTCGATTCTCTGATCATTTTAATTATGTACATTCTGAACTCCCTTTCTGACATTTCTTCTACCTTGTTATCTTTGGATTCTGTTGATGCAGTATCTAGGTTTGTTTGAGACACTTTCTTCCCCTGTCTTCTCATATTGTTCATGTATCTTCCCTTCTATCCATGAGAATCTGAGGTATAGCTGCTTTGCCCCTTAAAACAAGTGGCATCCCTGCAGGTTTCCCATTTCTCACCTTTTATTCTTCAGGAGCAGTAGATCGCAGGCAGGGGCCAGGCTGGAGTAAGACTTGACCTCTGGGCTCAGCCTCCCAGTGTGGGAGCCTCAAGTGAGTACTCTGTGCTTGCTTCCCCCATGCCGAAGGCTCCCGCTTTTACACTGTGCCTGCTGCCCCCTCAGAGGTCCCACAGGAGCACTCTGGGCTGATGTCCCAAGTGGAGAACTCTCACCTGCCTGCACAGGGCTGATTCTGATGTCTGTCTCTGGGTCTACCTCCTGGACCTGGAATTCTCATGGGACTTGGCTGAGCTGAATGCAAGCTTCTGAGCTGGGCCCCCTGGAGAAGATGATCCAAGTGTCTTCTCAGTGCCCACTGCCTGCTCTGAAGACTCTTGCCTCTGGGCTGTGCCGATGGCCCCCGTGGAGGACCCAGGGGAGTGCTCTGGGTCGATGTCCCAGGTGGGGAACTCTCACCTCTCTGTCCTGGGCCGTGCCTGATGTCTGTCCCTGGGTCCACCTCCCCGGACCCCAAGATTACATTTCTATGAACAAAAATGTGAATAATAGCAGGAGCTTGTAAATTTGAACAGACAAAAAATTGTTTCAATCCTTGAACACTCAAAAGCATGCTATTTAAATTTGGATATTTCATGACTATACATTCTTGAATTATGGAGTTTCTTTAAAAGTCATTAAACATGGTAGTTTTGAAACTAAATTTTTCCCTTAAACTCAAATTAATTATAGGAAACATGAATAAATTTACCAATGACTGCAAATGTCAAAGTACAATGTTTCTTTGAATAATTCAGTGGTTTGTTTTTTTCATTTTCAATTTTTTATAAAAGTGTTAAGGACCACAATGAAAAAGTTTTTTTAATCAATATATATAATAAACCAGTTTGTGAACTACGTACTTTTTTCTTTTCCATCTTCAGAAATGCTCTCACATTGACAATGGTTATTAGATAGCATCATGCCCAAAGACATTGGCTACACAGTAAAACATAGAAACCCCAGAAGTACTGTGATACAATTGAAGTAAAAGGAGAAACAAAACAATTCAACATTCACCCACAAAGAATTTTTCTTTTTCTTGATTTTATCAGAATAATGCCAAAAACAGTGATTTAAAGTATTTTTTTTTTAAAAGTCACCAAAATTTTATCAGAAGTAAATAACTAATGAGCAAGCTCCTTGGCTCAGATGTGATCACTATTAGTTTTCTATTAATCACAAATTCACAGGGAAGTGTAAGTCAATTTTGGGGACAGTGGTAGCATAAAATTAGAAATATAAACCTCAGTGGTTTGAAGATTATCAGGCATGCTTCTCTCAAGTTGGTCATGTAAATCTACTTTATTCATCATAAAAGAGAACATAAGAAGAGAAAACATATTTCTGAGAAAACCTTAGCATCCAAATTGAGATGTTACTGTAATGTATAATATATATGAGAGGTCAAGGAAATAACCTGGGGAAAACAATATAAAATATATTCAAAATAAGTTTTCATCAGTTCCTTGTGGAAATAATACTATTTGATACACTGGGTTATGTAATATATTATTAAAATAATTTTCCATGACTTTTTCATTTTAATGTGGTTAGTAGAATTGAATGCATGAAAAGTTCTCATTGCATTATTTTTTTTTTTTTTTTTTTTTTACGGGGCATAAGTGTTTTTTTTTTTTTTTTAAATTTACTTATTGATTCATTGAACACAAATGGAGTACACCTATTGTTTCACTGGTTGTACACAAAGTAGAGTCACACCATCTGTGCATTCATGCATGTACACAGGGCAATGGTATCTGTCACACATTCTGTTATTAATTTTACTCCCCACCCGCCCCCACCCCTCCCTTCCCTCTATGCTAGCTATCTTTCCTCCATTCTTGCCATCTTTCCCCCCCACATTATGCATCATCATTCATATATCAGAGAGACCATTCGGCTTTTGGATTTTTGGGATTGGCTGATCTCACTTAGCATAAGAGTTTCCAACATCATCCATTTACCTACAAATACCATAATTTTATTCTTCTTTATGGCTGAGTAATATTCCATTGTGTATATATACCACAGTTTCTTTATCCATTCATCTACTGAAGGGCATCTAGGTTGATTCCATAATCTAGCTATTGTGAATTGAGCAGCTATGAACATTGATGTGGCTGCATCACTGAGGCAATCTGATTTTAAGTCCTTTGGGTATAAGCCAAGGAGTGGGATAGCAGGGTCAAATGGTGGATCCATTCCAAGTT
>JAJEJO010002251.1:150492-191590 GCA_020662805.1 Glaucomys volans | reverse complement strand
ATCTTCTCTGTTTGTTCGACTTTGTTTTCAAGATTAAATATTTTGTCTTCATTGTCTGAGGTTCTGTCTTCCAAGTGATCTATTCTGTTAATTATGCTTTCTATTGAGTTTTTAACTTGGTTTATTGTTTCCTTCATTTCCTTGTTTCCTTCAAGGATTTCTGTTTGTTTTTTCCTCAGAATTTCTATCTCTTTATTGAAGTAATTTTTTGCTTCCTGCAATTGCTCTATTAACTGATTATTCATAGCCTGAATCTGCTCTCTCGTCACATCATTCTCTTCTCGGATCACTTTAATTATGAACATTCTGAACTCCATTTCTGTCATTCCTTCTACCATGCTGTCTTTGGGTTCTCTTGATATGTCATCTAGGTTTAATTGGGACACTTTCTTCCCGTGTTTTCTCATGGTGTTCGTGTATCTTCCCCTCTGTTGCTTGAGGGGTGTTTGATCAAGCGGTGACCCAAGAAAGGTGCTGTCCTACTACCTCCAGGTTGGGAATGATCAATGCTTCTGGGCAGAGGCTGCCTAGTGTTGATAGACAATTAGATACAGCAAGGTGGTAGACTCCGGGCCTGGGTGTGGGCCTGCTCACTAGTTCAAGTTGGGTTGGTGTCACAGAACTGTGCTCAGTGATGGAGACACTGGGCTTGAGAGCCCAGGCTGACCTGAACTCCTCGCTGGGGGTTCAGGCAGTGGCAGGTGGTTGCTCTCTCCTGGGGACACTGTAATCTATTGCCAAAGGCCCAAAGCTCCCTGCCCGATCACTTCAGACACTGCTGACACTGCTGGCGGCCCCAGGAAGCTGGAAATGGACCCCCACTGCCAGGGAAACCGCCAAACTCAGAGCAGTTCCACCTCCCCACCGGGTTCAGCGATTCCAGGGGCTTCGGGCCAACCTCTCCAGGTGCGGCTAGAGGGCCTGGGAAGCCCAAGATGGGCGCTCTCCGCCAGGGGAGCTGGGGGAGTGGCGCGGAGTAGTTTCCACTCCCTGCCAGAGACTGCGTTCTCAGAGTTTCCCGGCTGGAGCTCCCCCTGACGCAGCTGGCGTCCCCAGGAAGCTGGAAATGGACCCCCACTGCCAGGGAAGCGCCAAACTCAGAGCAGTTCCACCTCCCCGCCGGAGTCAGCGATTCCAGGGGCTTCGGGCCAACCTCTCCAGGTGTGGCTAGAGGGCCTGGGAAGCCCAAGATGGTCACTCTCCACCAGGGAAGCTGGGGGGAGTGGCACAGAATAGTTCCCACTTCCCGCCAGAGACTGCGTTCCCAGAGTTTCACGGTTGAAGCTCCCCTGACGCAGCCGAAGGCCCCAGGAAGCTGGTAATGAGCCTTCTCCGCCAGTTAAGCCGCCAAAATGGCGTGGGGTAGTCCCATCTCCCCACCAGAGTCCGCGATCTCAGAGTTTCCCGGACGCCTCTGAATGCCCAGGTAGCCTGAGATGCTCGGTCTCTGCCTGGGAGGCTGCCAGCTGGTGCTGGAGCCACGGCCAGTGACTCCAAAGCGCTACTGGGGACCCGCACTCACTTGTTGGCTGGCGCAGACCCAGGTCGGTGGCTCCGAAGCAGCTGCAGGGTCAGGCGCTCCCGGATCGTAGCTGACTGGCTCCCGGATCGTCGCTGCCCGCGGCGGGCCGAGCCCAGCCCGGCTGAGTTGGTTCTGGAGCGGCACCTGGGGACCCCTTATATGTGCTTTGAATATAAAATCTCGTTGAGAGTCATATTCCTGCTGTTTGAATCCCGAGCAAGTAGGTATCCACGGAGCAAGTAGGAATGCAGCCTTCCTCTAATCCGCCATCTTGGATCGCCTGCATTATTATTAAATTGTGTTGGTCTGTATTCTTCAGGTGCCAGGCATTTTACAATCACCTGGAACCTGAAGCTGCTTCTCCACTCATAGGACATACTGTGAATCCAGGGAAAGTCAATGGTACTGGAATGTTGGACACATGGAGCATGGACAACTGGCCATGAGACTGAGCCCTGCTCCTGCTCCTATTCTGATGCAAAATATCCACCATGCAATGGTCACTCCTGGGCCTGCTTGACCTCATGACTGGTGCATCATACAGCACTGGTTTCACGTTCAAGTGAGGCCTGGTGATGTTCTGTACCAACTAGCAATGGGGTTAATATCATGGGCTGTTCCTAAAATTGTATAAAAATTTTTATGGTAGGTAACAAAGATTGCTTCCAAAACTCCATGGTCTACATTGGAATTTGCCTAGGGGTGCTTGACTTAAATAACACATTTTGTATCCTATCACCAATTCCTATATAGATCTAGGAGATAAAATTATCCATAAAACTGGGACACTGATACCACTGTGACACATGCCACAGTGCCTCCACCCACTGTAATACACACCCATTTGTCAACTTTCACTGTCATCTATGTATAAAATGGAATCCCAAATTTGAAGCATCCCACTTTCTGAAATCAGAGTGGCACTACAAGCTTTGTAGTTCTATTCTTCTAGGTGGGTAGTGTAAGATGAAAATATTTGTTCACTATTTTGTGAGAGATAGCTCAAAAATATTCTAACAACTAACCCCTAAATATGTGGGCAAACATAGTGGGAAAAAACAACTTACAGTTTCTTGGATACTCTGAAACGCCTATACCTCTTCATGCCTTTCAGTATACTTGCCACTTCATGCACATTTTCATCCAGTGTCTATGACAAAAATTAGTCTTTGGAAGTTCTCCTGCATTTCCGAGATATTCATGCCTCCATGAACTGAGTTATGATAAGGAAAGGTAAGAAAACACAGCTCAGGAAACCAAATGAAGACATATACCTTTGTGTATTCTATGTGAGTATACACAATTTCTGATTCTCCTTTGTAAGAGAAAGAGAGAAGTACTCAAATTCCCAACCAGTGGTGTATATTATACACTTGCATACACATTCTGGTCAAGCATCTTTCAACCTGGAAGAAAAATAGCCAATGACATGAGTTCTTGTGTGGATATTGAGGCTATACTTTTATCAGCTATGATTCATTCAACTCTTATGGGAGAAGATGAAGAAAATAAATGGATATAAACCAACTTCAACCTCAAGTCCTAAAGGTCTTTATAGATGGCACAGTCTATACAACTTTATAGCCCAACTTTCATTGATTTCATTTAACAGTATTCAGGGTCATGAGTATTTTAATAGAGAATACTCATAATTTATCAACTTCATAATTGCCCATGTACAAAACAGATTAGTGTTCATCAATCATTCACTCTGCTCCAAACATTCCACCCTGTCCTTCCAAAGTGAAAGCACTATTGACTAACAAAGGAGTTAGTATGGCCGTACCCAGTACAATTTCACAAACTCAGCCAGCAGCCATAGTTGGTTGTGTTTGGTATATGGAGCTTCAACTTGCAGCATATTCTAGCTGAGAAAATTGCTTAAGTCTGGAAAATGGAGTTGAAATAGGAATGGGAAAGCTACCTTCAGATATCCTTAATTACTTTGGAGGATTTAGACTCATCAAAACACAGATTGGCTAGATCCAAGATGCTGAATCCTCACCACTTCTCTCCACAGGTTGAACATCAGCACTGTCACTCCAGTATTTATTTAAAATTGTGCTCATCTTGCCTCTGATAGCTATGTACTTTTATATGGTCTATTATTTACAAATACTGTTATCCTTATTATTATCCAGAACCTATTTCTATACGAGCCTCCTTCCATCTACACTGACCACAGAGACCCTCAGTGATACAGGTGTTCTACCACCTGCAAGTGCTTTAGACTCTTAACAGAGTGATGATGGGGCAGCAGTTGGGAAGAAGCAGCCATGGACTGAGACTGAGGTGGCAGGGCTGCCCTTGCCCTGTGTCTCTGGGGCTGATAAAAGCTCTGGAAACCACAAACTCTATGAAAAACAGCTGTGAACTCAGGCTGGTTTGCATAATGGACAGCTCTCTCCAGCAAGGGGAAATAGAGGCCTGGGGAGAAACAATTGTTAAAAGACTTTCAGGAAGCAACATGAGATCCACCTTCCTCATGGTTTGGACTGCTCTACTCCTCAGAATCTTACTTAATGCACAGATGTTACCCAGGGCTCAAATTAATGCACCTGTCCCAGGGCTCTGGTTCAAGAGCTGACATTTAGCAGGGCCCACCCTGTGGTGAGCTAGAAGCTCAGGATCCTGCTACCAGAGTGGGGGTCATGAAAAGTCCATGTTGATCTCACTCTTTTCTGTGAGCCTGAGGGACTGCAGCTGCCAGAAAAAAGGGGGTAGTTTGCTCAAAATTGAAGTTTTAGCTCCCAACTGATCATGGACAGCGGACCTGGAAGGGATATCCTGAGGTACCAGAGAATTATTGGAGGTTAACTACATGACTCAATCCTAGGGAGAATATTTAATCATTATGGATAAGGTGAAGGTAGGGAAGACTTATTTTGTGTCTCATCTGATACAATTTAGTGTTTTCAAACCAATTAATATCAGTTACAGTTCTTCCACGCTGCCAATGGTATTTGCAAATAGCCCTTGACAAAACTTAATGAATTGGCATGACTCTATTCCAGTATAGTTTTGTCTAGAATTTCAGACAGCAATGGAGGTGTCTCACCCTGAAATGTACCACTTCCATGCTGTTACTGGGATGTTCCTTTGAGTTGTCTTCTTTTTAATTTTTTAAATTTGTTCTAATTAGTTGTACATGACAGTAGAATGCATTTATACATTTTGATAAATCATACATAAATAGAGTGTAATTTCTCATTTTTCTCATTGCACATATTGTAGGATCACATCATTTATGCAGTCATATATATATGTGAGGTCATAACAATGTCTATTTTACTCTACTATCCTTCTGACCCCCATATTCCTTCACTTCCCTTCAACCCCTCTACCTAATATAAAGTAACTCTATTATTCTCTAGACCTGCCCTCTTATTGTGAATTAGCATCTGTATATCAGAGAAAACATTTGGCCTTTTGTTTATTGTGTTTGGCTTATTTTGATCAGCACGATATTCTCCAGCTCCAACCACTTACGTTGTCTTCTTAATTATTTTGGTTGAGGGTTAAAGAATTCCTTTACATCTGGAAAGTGAGGAACAGATGGTGCTGTCATTGGGCCACTGCCCTTGGTCATCCTTGATTACTTTTTCCCATTTAGATGGAATAGGGCTCTCATCATCTGCCCATCTACTACATGGATCTATGTGATGCCAAGTTCTAGTGATTTGCTCTGCAACTCTCTACAGGTCATACACTGCAGTAGCCTCTCTGGCAGTTCTCAGGCTGTAGAGGATGCTTCTAAATTCCATTTCAGCCCCAGCATGCCCATGAGAGCATGGCTGTCCTTCAAGTCCTGCCTAAGGTTCAGCCTGACTCAGAAGTCTGTCTTTCCTGTCCCTAATGTGGATGGTGTTTGTTGCAGTCCATTACTGATGGTATAATAAAATGTTTTCAACTGGATAATTCTAAAAGTACAGACCTTTATTTCTCACAGGCTAGGAAGTCCAAGCTCATGGTACCAGCATATTCAGTGTCTAATGAAGGCTTTCTTATGGCATTGTCACAGGGAGGGAAAAATAGATAGGCAAATCAGGGTCTAATCACTTTCTAAAAAGTCAACCTCTTAACACCATTGCAGTTGAAATTAAGTTTTGACATGACTTTGGAAGAGACTCAAACATTCAAACTATAACAGTGGTCCATTCTGATATTCACTGAACTATAGAAGAACTACTGATGCCACATTGAGTCCTTCCTAGGTAACTTCTCCTGGATGTTGATGACTACTGAATTCATCACTAGTAACACTCACCTCTATCCTGACAGGATACGATGCACCTCCCTGTGTGGGCTGGGTTTTTCATTGGGAACTGTGTTGCTTTCCATGGAGCTCATCAGGAAACCCTCTGTTCCTAGGCCTGTTATTCCATTTGACCTGTGTTCATTAAATGCAGTAAATCACATTAAACCTAGTAGGAGTAGGGTTTTTGCTTAATATATTGTTGTTGATATGCAGTTTAGACCTGTTCAATTGTTCAATTCTAAAGTGTATTTTTAATTTCTAGTGACCAGCATTGAGATCTTTCCTCACCCTTGGACACTGAACTGCCCAGAAGTTGTGTTCTGGCTGATGACAGTTCTGTCCACAGACTGACAGATGTGGAAATGGTCTACTGGACACATAGGATGTTTTAGGAACTTGTAACCATAAAGATGGAATTTTCATGTGTTCAGCTGTCCCCACACACTTCCTCTCTGTACACATTTTAAACACAGATTGTATATGTTGGAAGTAAACAGGATTATGAAGTTTCACATTTTTCCCATCCTTCCCTTGATTATATGTTATGTATGCCTACTTACCATTTTATTTTATTGCTGTTCTAGAGTCCTGTCTGATGTCCTGGTCTGACAATTTGGGGGTTCATTTTAATATATTTTTGGTTCATAATATTCAAACTTACATTAGGATTCATTTTGACATAATTAAAAATGCCTGGAATATAATTTGCTCCAATGAAGTCCCCAGTGCTTGCTCTTACCCTCACCATGCTTCCTCCTCTTGTTCCCTCTTTATTCTAGCCATGTTTCTATTTATATATATTTTGTGAAGTTGATGTCTTGTGTTTGTACATAATGTGGCTTCTTTAGCATTTTAGACTACAGTTCCATCCGTTTATAACCAAATGACATCATTTCATTCCTTTTCATGACCAAGTAATACTCCATTGCATATATGCACCTCATTTTCTATATCTATTCATCTATGGAAGGGTACCCACATTGGTTACATAGTCTGGCTATTATAAATAATACTGCTGTAAACATTGTTGTGACTGTGTCCTTATAATATGCTGATTTTAGATCTTTTAGATATATACCAAGGAATGGAACAGTTGAGCCATATGATGGTTTTTATGAGGAAACTTCATACTGCATTCCAGAGGAGTTGTGCTAATTTTCAGTATTACCAACAATGTGTAAGTGTACCTTTTCCCCTACATCCTTGCAAACACTTTATTATTATTTGTATTCTTGATAATTGACATTCTAACTGGACGGAAATGACATTTCAATGTGGTTTTGATTGGCATTTCCAAATTTCTAGAGATATTAATCATTTTTAATATATTTGTGGGTCATTTGTATTTATTTTGTTGAGAAGTGACTGCATAGTTATTTGCCCATCTATAAAATAGATTATTTGCTATTTAGGTTTTAGTTTTTTGAATTAATTATATATTCTGCAAATCAATGCTAGTTGGCAAGTTCAGAAGGTGAACTGTATAATGGAGGCAGATATTTGGGGTTAGGCTTTTGCACAATCCTGCACATCTTATTAACAATGAAGAACTGCAATTCTCTCATTTTATTAATTACTCCAGTGAATAAAAGAAAGGACAAAAATAGAAAAGAATACAGAGAAATTTAATCATCAAAGCAATTGGCAATTCTTAGCATCATATTCCAACGTGCATCCTTAGAGGAGAACACTCCACAAATGCATCCATAGCTTCAATACAAAGAAATAGATCCATAAGTGCTAATCACAACCACATGACCAATAAGGTGATGGTTATTGTAAATGGCTTTGGAATCTCAAATCAAAAGAGAAATGATTACGTTTACATGAGGTGCCACCATCAGTGTCCTTGACCCTGGGACAAGGAAAAATCACCTGCTCTGTAGATGAATTGTCAAAAAATATGCCTATTGTTATCAGCAGAACCCAAATGAGACCATTTTGCTGGTAATCAGTGAAAATAGCAAGCAATCCTCAGGAATCCTGAGAAATTATCTGGCTCCAACTCAGGGACCACTACCACCTTGACTATCCTCAGAGGTCCAGGTAGATGACAAGGCTCACTGTGGCTTAGGTCATGGGACAGCGATGGTCCTCTTTGCACAGTGTCATATACAGATGGGGAAGTAAGTCCTAACTCCTTCTCTATCTTCAGTGCACTCTTTCCCCAGCCCTAGGAGGACTCAAGACAAAGATCAGGTATGCCTTGCCCACCCAGGTCTGAGGAACCCAGGTTGCCCTTTCCTTCCAGCTCTGTAAGCAGACTGCAGAGTAGGTGTCAGGTGTTGGTTTGTGGGTAGTATGAAGAATCTGTCCTCATATTTGTCAGACTGGGGTATTACAGAGAAAGAAGACCTGAGCAGAAGGACAGTCTGGGGCAGATACCTGATCAATGGTCATGGTCCCTAGATTCTATTGATGGCATTTCTCCACCCCTTGGCCCAAGTGAATAGGTCAGAGAACATATATTATCAAGGTTGTGCTAATAATGTTTATAATTGCTGCATAGGTAAGTTCTTTCTTCCAGAATCAGTGTGTCACAAACAGCAAGAAGTCTAGTGAGACAAATAGAAAGGATATCACACTCATCACATAATGTGAACAAGAAAAAAGAATTTGGCTGTTGCTCTATTTGTACAAACTCTTGGGATGTCTCAGAACCAATTGCCATGACAATATAGAGATTTTTGAATTTCTCCAGGATTTTCAGATGGACAAAGTCACCATGGACCTTGTTATGACATGAAATGGAGAGTCAGTGCAGCTGAGGGGACAAAATGTGCATGGATATGGTTGTCCATTTTGCATGAATGCACATTGTTTCTGATCATTTCTTCTGAGAGGAATAAAGAACTAAGTTTCTACATAAATGTCACATAGTCAAGAACCCACACACATATTCTTCTTTGGTATATTCCACAGCTGGTGAAGAAATGGTCAATGAGATTATCTCTTGTCTGGATATGTGGCAATCTATTCCTACAATTCAGGACCCATTAAATGGATCTAAAAAACAACCTTGAGCATGTGTTTTAGATCTCTCCATGGCACAACACATCCCAAGATGAAATAATTTTCTTTTCCTATTCTAATGAAGCCAACATGAGTGAAGCCTCAGAATTAATCATCTACATAAACGTACAGCTATGAAATTGTTTATTGTTTACTATTTGTATGTTTTGTGATGGAATCACTCTATTCTGCCCTTGCAACATGACAAACTTAAAGGAATGGGCATGACTGTGCCTAGTAGCCTTTACAACCATAGGCAGCAGTTATAATTCCCAACTCTTACTTATGATACCCTTTTGGACAGGGAACATTCTTTGGGACCTCTTCTTGCAGTGCACTCTACCTGAAGAAATTGGGTCATATTTAGAAATTAGGGTTGAGATTTTTGGAAGGGCAGCTTCCCTCAAATGTCCATCAATACATATGGGAATTTAGAAGCAACAGAACATGATTTGGTTGCCCATATAGTGTACTCAAGAATGCTGAATGTGCCACATTGCTCTCAGCAGATCAGACACTAGGAGAGTTTCTCTGAATTATTCTTTATATGTGTACCTATGCTGTTTTGAGGAGTTGTACACATTCACAAGGCCTGCTCTTTCGGAACACTGATATCTCTAGTACTTCAAGCCAAAATTAGTCAGAAGGAATAATAGGGGACATGTCACATTTTTTAAGGAAAGCATAAATCAGCAAGACATAATGTTCATAAATGTTTATGCCACAAACAATGTTGCATTCATGCATGTCAAACAAATCCCACTCAAATCCAGGAACGAAATGGACCACAAGACAATAATACTAGGTGACTTTAGCACACCTCTCTCACCATTGGACAGATCTTCCAAACAAAAATTGAACAAAGAAACCACAGAACCCAATAATCCAATCAATAATTTAGACTTAACAGGCATATATAGAATCCTCCATCCATCAGCATGCAAATACACTTTCATCTCAGCACATGGATCCTTCTCTAAAATAGACCATATATTATGCCACAAAACTGCTCTTAGCAAACACAAAAATATAGAGATACTACCTTGCATTCTATCAGATCATAATGGAATGAAATTAGAAATCAATGATAAAATGAGAAACAAACTACTTGAACACCTGGAGACTAAATAATACACTACTGAATGATGCATGGATAACAGAAGACATCAGGGGGGAGATAAAAAAAACTCTTAGAGATAAACAAGAACAATGGTACAATATATAAAAAAAAATCTCTGGGACACTATGAAAGCAGAACTAAGAAAAAATTCTTTGCATGGAGCACATTTAATAACAGAGGAAATATCAACAATTAAATGATAGAACATTACAGTTCAAAGCCCTAGAGAAAGAACAGATCAACACCAAACATGGTAGACGACAGGAAATAATTAAAATCAGAGCTGAAATCAATTAAATTGAAACAAAAGAAACAATACAACGAATTGACAAATCAAAAAGTTGGGTCTTTGAAAAAGTAAACAAAATTGATAAACCTTTAGCCACACTAATGAAGAGAAGGAGAAAGAAAACTCAAATTATTAAAATTCGTGATGAAAAAGGAAATATCAAGACAGATACTATTGAAATACAAAACATAATTAGAAGCTATTTGGAAAATCTATACTCCAACAAAATGAAAATCTTGAACACATGGACAGGTTTCTAGAGACATATGATCTTCCCAAACTGAATCTGGAAGACATACACAATTTAAATAGATCAATTTCAAGCAATGAAATAGAAGAATTCATCAAAAGTCTACAAACAAAGAAAAGTGTGGAACCAACTGGATTCTCAGCCAAGTTCTACAAGACCTTCAAAGAAGAGATCATTCCAATTCTCCTCAACGTATTCCATGAAATAGAAAATGAGAGAACATTTCCAAACTAATTCTATGAAGCTACTATCACCCTGATACCAAAATGAGACAAAGACACATCAAGGAAGGACAACTTCAGAGCAATATCCCAAATGTACATAAACGCAAAAATTCTTAACAAAATTTTAGCAAATTGTATACAAAGACATATTAAAAAGATAGCACATCAGGATTAAGTGGGTTTCATTCCAGGGATGCAAAGTTGGGTCAGCATTTGGAAATCATTAAATGTAATTCACCACATAAATAGATATAAAGATAAGAATCATCTGATTATTTTACTAGATGCATGGAAAGCATTTGATAAAATACAGCACCTTCATGCTCAAAACACTACATAAAATAGGGATAGTAGGAGCATACCTCAGCACTGTAAGGTTATCTATTCTAAGCCCACAGCCAACATCATTCTAAATGGAGAAATATTGAAAGCATTCCCCTGAAAAAATGAAACGAGGCAGGGATGCCCTCTTTCTGCACTTGTATTCAACATCATCCTTGAAACTCTAGCCAGAACAATTAGACAGACCAAAGAAATTAAAAGAATATGAATAAGAAAAGAAGAACTCAAACTATCACTATTTGTTGGTGACATGATTTTATATTTAGAGGTGCCAAAAAATTCCACCAGAAAACTTCCAGAACTCATAAATGAATTCAGCAAAATAACTGGATAAAAAAAATCAACGCTCGAAAATCTAATGCATTTGTATTCATAAGTGATGAATTATCTGAATGAGAAAACAGAAAAACTACCCCATTCACAATAGCTTAGAAAAAACAACACATGGGAATCAGTCTAACAAAAGAGGTGAAAGATCTCTACAATGAGAACTACAGAACACTAAAGAAAGTAATTAAAGAAAACCTTAAAAGATGGAAATATCTCCTATGTTTGTGGATAGGCAGAATTAATACTGTCAAAATGACCATAATACCAAAAGTGCTATATAAATTCAATGCAATTCCAATTTAAATCCCAGTGTTGCATCTCATAGAAATAGAGAAAGCAATCATGGTATTCATTTGGAAGAATAAGAGACCTAGAATAGCTAGAGCAATCCTTGCAAGGAAGAGTGAAACAGTTGGTGTCACAATACTAGATCTTCAGGTATACTGCAGAACATTAGTAACAAAAATGGCATGGTACAGGAACCAAAATAGACAGGTAGAACAATGGTACAGATTAGAGGATGCAGAGACAAACCCACATAAATACAGGTATCTCATACTAGACAAAGGTGCCAAAAACCTACAATGTAGAAAAGACAGCCTCTTCAACAAATGGTGCTGGGAAAACTGGAAATGCATATGCAGCAAAATGAAACTGAACCCCTATCTCTCACCCTACACAAAAATCAGCTCAAAATGGATCAAGGACCTCAGAGTTAGACAAGGGACCCTGCACCTAATAGAAGAGAAATTAGATCCTAATATTCATCATATTGGCTTAGGTCCAGTCTTCCTTAACATAACTCCAGAGCACAAGAAATAAAAGCAGGAATCAATAATTGGGATAGATTCAAACTAAAAATTTTTTTCTCAGCAAAGGAAAAAATCACTAATGTGAGAAGAGAGTGGGAGAAAATCTTTGCTATACACACTTCAGATAGAGCACTAATCTCAAAAATCTATACAGAACTCAAAAAGCTTTACCCCAAGAATACAAATAACCCAATCAATAAATGGGCTAAGAAAATGAGCAGACACTTCAAAGAAGAAGCTTTACAATCAACAGATATATGAAAAAATATTCAATATCTCTAGTAATAAGAGAAATGCAAATCAAAACTACCCTAAGATCTTGTCTCACCTCAATTAGAATGTCTATTATCAAGAATAAAAGAACAATAGTTGTTGGCAAGGATGTGGGGAAAAAGGTACACTCATACATTGCTCTTGGGGTTGTAAATTGGTGCAGTCACTCTGGAAAGCAGTATAGAGATTCCTAAGAAAACTTGGAATAAAACCACCATTTGACCCAGGTATCCCACTCCTTGGTCTATACCCAAAGAATTTAAAATCAGCATACTACACTGACACAGCTACATCAATGTTTATATCTCCTCAGTTCACAATAGCTAGATTGTATAACCAACACTGATGAAAAAAAAATAGATGCATGATAAGGAAACAGTGGTATATATACACAATGGAATACTCTTCAGCCATAAAGAGGAAGAAAATTATGTCATTTTGAGGTAAATGATGGAGTTGGAGAATATTATACTAAGTGAAATAAGTCAATCCCAAAAAAAACCAAAGGCTGAATGATTTCTCTGATTAGTGAATGATGAAACATAATGGGGGCTGGAGGGGAGGCAAAAATGGAGGAAGGATGAATTGTATAGAGGAAAATGAGAGGTGGAGAGGGAATGGGGGTAAGGAACAATAATAGAATTAGACAAACATAATTACCTGTATGATTAAGCAAATGGTGTGACTCTATTTCATGTACAATCAGAGAAATGAAAGTTGTACCCCATTTGTGTGCATTGAATCAAAATAAAAAAGGAAGGAAGAAATATCTTGTTTGTATACATCTCCTCCCTCTGTTCTTCCTAACTATTCAAGCTATCAATGGTGACCTCAATCAATTTCTAGATAAAATTTCTGTTAAAATGGTTAACTGACTATATTTATGCATAAAAATACAGCCAATAATTCTTTGAACAAATGGAAAGCTTATGCTGATTTCCCAGAAGATGAGATGCAGTAACTGATTCTATCTAGTTTGCAGAACCTAAGGACATCCAAAGCTTGTTCCATTCCTTTACACTTGTCCGAGACAATGGACGGGTTTTTCCCTCCATTAAGTGATGGAGCAAGGAGAAAGCAAAGCAGAGAGTAAGAGCAGAAGGCTAAGGTTATCATCGACTTGGGACATAAAAGAGTTGCACAGACCCTCACTGATGTCTGTTTCCTACCATGGAATTGGGATGGAGAAAATGGCCATTAGAGACCTGACCTGTGGAGAGGAGACCCTTGCACAGATGAATAATCACCTCCTCCCCCCTTTCTCTGGGATCAATCTCCAGTTATTCCTGATGATGCAAGGGTGGGGTCAGAACATGGAATTAATCAATATTCCCCAAGTCTTCTTCCTTCAAGTGTTGTGCATGCATAGAGAACTTGGAAATATTTTGTAAAGTTAAATTTTAATCAGTGCACTGGAGATAATTCCAATGAGTTAAAATGAGGGTACTTAAAATGAGGATCTCATTCAAGGAAATATTTTGGGGCACTTTTCTGGTGAGTAACACAGGAAAGGAACAATGACTTTAATGATGAAGGCATGAACCTTGAATCTCAGAAAACAGTGAGTTATGGACTAAGGCAGCAAAGGCCCAGGAAATCCTCAGAATCTGGAAGAGCAGAAAGGAAGGCTTGGAAGCAGGATCAGAGTAAAGCAGGTATGAGCAGAGAGAGGAGGATGAAGATTAGTATGAGGGGCTCCTGAAAGGAAGGGGAATAGGGAAGGAATCTGGTCTCAATCTGAACACAGAGACAGGCCAATAATACTTCTTATGTAGGTTCTCCCCTGAGCTCTATAGTTATCATGTGGAGAATGGACTTCCTGGTGCAAAAGGTAAATGTGGGCCACCTGTAATGTTATCACTGATTCTCTGATTAATCTAAGAGGACTTGTTGAATTTGTTGCATGTTGACTTTGCTTATAAATGTGTGTGATGATGTGCAAGCTTCTTACATGCCAGACTAGAAACTGTAAGTCCTTCTTGATTAAAAAACAACAAATTTCCCCCTCTGTGTTTTATATTTGCTATGACTTGAATATCACTACTTTCACATTCTTCAGAGATCCAT
Organism: Glaucomys volans; assembly: GCA_020662805.1. Classification (NCBI taxonomy): domain Eukaryota; kingdom Metazoa; phylum Chordata; class Mammalia; order Rodentia; family Sciuridae; genus Glaucomys; species Glaucomys volans. The sequence goes on along the minus strand of JAJEJO010002251.1, from coordinate 177,091 downwards.
CTTCTCTTAATCCCTCCTGACATGCTTCTCATCTCTGGTGCTGCTGCTTTGTGATTCATTCTATCTTCAGCTTCCTTCCTATAACACTGTCTGTCTTCACTCATTTCCACATACTGTAACATTAATTCTAATATCATTTTTTAAAGTTTGGTGTGGAGTCCTTGCAATTTATTCTGAATTATGATAACACCTGCCTTATTTGGTCAATTGGACATATGTTCATTGTCCTTCTAATGTCAGTTTAGATTTCCTGGTTCTTTACATGCCTGTTGGTCTTGTGATATATACAGGATATGTGTCATTATGTTATGGTATGATGAGACTATTTAAAATTGACATTGACATTTTTGTTTTAGGAGACTATATGCACTTTTACAATAAACCAACTTTCTATAGAATGTGGTTTTGACATTGTTTCAATTTAGAAACCCTTTTCATTGACATTTCGGTCTTTCTATATTGTAAAACTTTCAGGGGTCAGCTGAAGTATAGGTAGGAGCCTACATGTTAATTCTGGTCCATATTCTTCCTCATCTCCCTGAGATCAGATTGATACAAGGGTAGCTCAGGATCGGTTTTGAGTTGGAGGGTGATTTTTCCATACTCTTTCCTTTCCACAACCTTCCCACTACAAAAGACTCCTCGGGCTTTCCATTCTGGTCTTTTGGCAAGAAAAACTTGAGAGTTTAGAATCCTTGCAGTTCCATGCACATCCTGTGACAGAGACCAGGACCACACCAAGCACTAAGAGAACACAGAGTAAAAAAGACCTGGAATTGAGTGACTCTGTCTTGGAGCACCACCTTCTCAAATATGAAAGGATAGCCCCCACAGGCTCCACTGAGGTATAACTGGTCATTATTTGGACAGACAGGAATGAAATTGCAGAATCAGGTCTGGACTATTGCCATGGAGGGACAGCTGGTCCCATACCTGAGACTCCTTCCCAGTGACCATTGCATGGTCCCTGTGGCATGTGGTGAGTGGTCTGAGAGTGGCAGACATACTGGAGGCATTTGATTCTGCATGTGCTTCCACAGATCGCACAGAGGAGGGACACAAAGAAGGCTGCCTCTGGGGAGACGCCAACAAAAACAACCATAGCAGGTGTTTCCTGGTGTGGGCAGAATGGTTTCCTAACAGTAAATAGAACCTGGAGGATGGGCACTGTGGAGGGCGGCCCAGGCCTGGAGGGGCACAGAGATACAGTGACATCTCAGCAGAGACACTGAAGACCAAGGTGCTGACAGAGATGATGGACTTCAGCAGATCTCTCTGGTGTAATCAAGGATAGATAATTCAAGTTACTTTCCTCAAGAAATCTAAAGCAGGAAAGTTTCATACCTTCAGCTGAACTCTTCAAAAGAGGGATAAAGGAGTGTATAGAGTCCAGGATAGGACATATATGACTGTGGAGAGGCAGGTGCAGAGTAGGTTTGCATTTAGAATTTCCTTTCTCTGAGGCAAGGAAGGAGATAAAAGAGGCCTGGAGGAGCCAGACCCAGGACTGGAATCTCAGGAGGGAGTGCTCTGGGTTACCTCCACCATGGCCTGGACTCTGTCTTACCCTGCAGGGTACAGGTGTAACATTTGTAGAGAAGGGCTCTTGGGTATCTGGGCTTATGTTTTCCCTCCTCATTCCCAGGATTACCTGGACCAATCAAAAATTCAACACAGTGTGTTTCCCACTTTTCAGGTTTCTGGGCCCAGGTTTCTCTAACCTAGCCTCCTTCAGTCTCTGGAACTCCTGAACTGTCAATCACCATCACCTATGCTGGAACTAGCAGTGACATCAGGAGATCAATGGTGTCTCCTGGTACCAAAATTGTCCAGGAACAACATGTAAATTCATGATTCATAGGGTTAGCAGTCAGCTCTCAGAGATTCCTGCACACTTCTCTAGCCACAAGACTTGCAACACATCCTCTCTGACCACCTCTAGGCTCCAGCTGGAGGATGAGTCTGATTATTACTGCTGTTCTCATGTTGGCAGTAACAATTTACAACAGTGGGTCAAATTTAAGCGGAAGCAAGACCAAAACCTACACGAAGCACACAAGTTGCTTCTTGCTCTGAAAAGGATTCCTCAATTTTATACAGAGATTGCATCCTCCAACATGGACTAGAAGTTCATTTTCCCTTAGCTCCCCTCCTGCCCCATGGTGAAATAAGGAGCAGAATGTAACCCCAGGTTGATGTTCTTGTGACAGAGACAGCTTACTCTGCTCTGTGGGATGCACTCTCTCTACCCATTCATTTGATGAAAGAAAGGGTCAAATCCATGCCTTTATGTACAATGCCTCCAGTTCTGAGGGAAATCTTCATTGTATGGTGCCAGTCTGTCTTGGTGCAGTTTTGCATCAATTGTATTGTCTTATTCATTTCATGAACCCCACAATCAAGTCATGGTGACCTGGGTGGGTGATTTTCTTTTTGCCTTTTTTTGAAGGAAGTCCAACTGAGACAAGACTTAATGATGTTGCAAAAGAAATGACAAGATTATGTGCAGGTTTTCATCAATGGTACTCATTTCTAAATCCATATGGAAGGAACTGAGCAGGAGAGAATGAGAGTGAAATGTCCCTTTTTTATAAAAACATGTCTTCTCAGATGAATGGAGAAAATTGGATCATATGAACTCTTAACTAAAGAACTAATTTTTTCAATAATAAAAAAGTTATTCAGTGCTTGAGAATCCCATTCTTCAGGGATTCTCAATATGTATGATTTCCCCAATGGGCTAACCAAAGTACTAGGAAGGACCCAGTTATAATGAAAGGTTAGTTTCATGTGCAGACATATGGTCCTCAACTTATATGGTCCTCAGGAATTATATCCTGAGAGACGCATTGCCAATCAAATTACACCTCAAAAAGCCTTTTCATCCACCTAAACTACTGAACATCACTGTTTAGCAATACCATACACTATAGACTGTAGATTACTTGCCCTCATGATTGCAAGAATTACTTAAGCTGCAAAGCCACAATCAAATTACAATACATACGAAAGTAGCCTGGGGAAAGATCACAACTGAAAACCAGAAGTATGATTTCTATTGAGTATGTATTGCTGTCCCACCATAATTTATTTGAAAAATCTCTCATAGATCCGTTGTAAGTTGGCCACAATATTTAAAATGGATGTGAAAAAAGTATAATTAGCACTTTACACACACACACACACACACACACATTTGTATTCAATTGTATTACCAGGTGTTTTTGAAACACATGAGTGGAGGACCCAGAAAACATTGGATAGTAACCAACATTCATCACCATACTGGAATTTTTCCACTCAATTTCCTAACATCATAATGCCAACTCCAATACATTTCTATAGCTTTCATTACACTTTGTGTCTTCTGGATGTGAAGATTCAAAGCACCTCCACAAGCTCCCATGTTCTATCCAATAATTAAACTACACAAGCACATATTTTTGAAAAATATGTGAAAATGATCACTCTGTTTTTTTTAAAATTAATTAATTTATTTTTTAATTTTAGGTCATTGTACATAAATGGAGTACAACTATCATTTTTCTGCTTGTACACAAAATGGAATCATACGATTTGTATATTTACACATATACATGCCGTATAGATATTTGTCCCATTCTGTTATCTTTCCTTCCCCCTTCCCTCCTCACCCCCTACTTTCTTCAATACAATCCATCCTTTCTCCATTCTTCCTGAGCCTCACCCCACCCCTGCTATGTGTCATCAAGGACTTATAAGAGAAATCATTTGGCTTTTGGTTGTATGAGATTGGCTTATTTCACTTAACATGATCATCTCCAATTCCATCCATTTATCTGCAAATGTCATAATTTTATTATTCTTTAAGGTTGAATAATATTCCATTGTATATTTATACCACAATTTCTTTATTCATTCCTCTATTGAATGGCATCTAGATTGGTTCCATAATCTAGCTATAGTGAATTGGGTTGCTATAAACATTTACATGACTGCATCACTGTAGTATGCTGATTTTAAGTCCTTTGGATATAGACCAATGAGAGGGACAGCTGGGTCAAATGGTGGTTCCATTCCAAGTTTTCAAACGAATCTCCATACTGCTTTCCAGAGTGGCTGCACCAATTTGCAACCTCACCAGCAATGTATGAGTGCACCTTTTTCCCCAGATCCTTGCCAACACCTATTGCTGCTTGTGTTCTTGATAATAGACATTCTAATTGAGGTGAGATGATACCTTAGGGTAGTTTTGATTTGCATTTCTCTTATTACTAGGGATGTTGAACATTTTTTCATATATCTGTTGATTTCTTGTAGATCCTCTTCTGTGAAGTATCTGCTCATTTCTTTAGCCTATTTATTGATTGGGTTATTTATATTCTTGGGTAAAGTTTTTTGAGTTCTTTATATATTCTGGAGATGAGTGCTCTATCTGTCGTGTGTGTGGCAAAGATTTTCTCCCAGGTCTTCCAGCGCCTTTTTGTGGCAGCTCCTGGAGAGAATTCCTCCCTGAAGTGGCTGGAGTCCCCAGGCCCAGCGGGGATCTTAGGCCCCCTCAGTGCCATTTTAGAGCTTCCCCAGGAGAGAGGGACCACCTGCGGCTGCCTGAATTCCCAGAGCGGAGTTCAGGCCTGCCTGGGCTACCAAGCCCAGTGTCTCCATCACTGAGCACAGTTCTGCACCTCCACTCCAACTTGGTCTAGTGCCCAGGCCTACACCCTGTACTGGTGTCTAGCACCTGTGCTGCATTTGATCGTCTATCAACACCAAGCTGACTCTGCCCAGATGCATTGATCATTCCCAACCTGGAGGTAGTGGGACAGCACCCTTCTTGGGTCACCCCTTGATCAAACACCTCTCAAATATCAGGTCATTGAAAAATAAGAGGTTTGAACTGTACAGTATACTTTTACCGCTGAACGTTTTTTAAATTAACTGTAATACTAGGATTATTCCTAATATATCCACTATATTCCTACCTTTTTCTTTATTATTATGCTTATCACTCTATCTCCCAATTATATATCCATTTCCTTGGAGAATCTCTTTTTCCTCATGCTAACAACCTATTTCTTTTAATTCTACTTCCACTATTCATATGACATAATATATCTATAGACTCAGTTCTTATCTCATTAGTGTTTTGTCCAATACCCCTCTTCATTCTCCCTGTCCAACATTAGGATTTGAAGTCCTTACTACAAATTTACTGGTTATGCTGTAGATAATAATTTGAACTCATCTCTGTTTATTAAGTCAACTCTCTTAATATCTTAATAGGGACTATTTAGGTTAAGGACACATATTGTTTATAAGGCATGCTGCTAATATTGATCTCTCAATTCAAGGGGAGGTATTGAAAATAGGCAGGAACCCTGTAAGTCTTTAAGGGGAAACTGCAATACCTAGGATTTGGACTACTAGAGGGAAAGATACACTAGCAAAATGAGAAAAAATGGGAAGAAAGCATCCCAAACAAACCCAGATACTATACAAAAAGTACTCAGTGACAACACAGCAGAAGCATTGTCAGAAAGGGAGTTGTACATAACTAAAAATGATCCCAGAAGCAAATGAGGAGTCAAGAGGACAAATGCAGGCAATGCTAAAAGAGCAACTGTAGGAAGCAAAAGATCATTTCAATAAAGATATAGAGATTCTGAAAGAAAACCAAAAAGAAATCCTTGAAATGAAGGTTGCAATAAACCAAATTAAAAACTCAATAGAAAGCTTAACCAAAAGGCTAAATCACTTGGAAGACAGAACCTCAGACAACGAAGACAAAATATTTAATCTTGAAACCAAACTCAACCAGACAGAGAGGATGGTAAGAAATCATGAACAGAACCTCCAAGAGTTATGGGACATCATGAAAAGACCAAATTTAAGAGTTATTGGGATTGAGGAAGGCACAGAGATACAAACCAAAGGAATGAATAATCTGTTCAATGAAATACTATCAGAAAATTTCCCAAAGCTGATGAATGAAATGGAAAATCAAATTCAAGAGGCTTATAGGACACCAAATGCACAAAATCACAACAGATCCACACCAAGGCACATTATAATGAAAATATGTAACGTACAAAACAAAGAAAGAATTTTAAAGGCTGCAAGAGAAAAACATCAGATTACATATGGGGGGAAACCAATAGGAATATCAGCAGATTTCTCAGTCCAGACCCTAAAAGCAAGAAGGGCCTGGAACAACATATTCCAAGCATTTAAAGAAAATTGATGCCAACCAAGAATCTTATACCCAGCAAAACTTACCTTCAGATTTGAAGATGAAATAAAATCCTTCCATGATAAAGACAAGCTAAAAGAATGCACAAATAGAAAGCCTGCCCTACAGAAAATCCTCAGCAAAATATTCCAAGAGGAAGATATGAGAAACAACAATGTAAGTCAGCAAAGGGAGGAATTACCCTAAAGGAACAGCCAATTAAAGGAAAAACCAAGTAAGATTAAATTTCAAAAATAAGTCAAAGTGACCGGGAGTACAAGTCATATCTCAATAATAACCCTAAATGTAAATGGCCTAAATTCATCAATCAAAAGACATAGACTGGCAGATTGGATTATAAAGAAGGACTCAACAATATGCTGCCTTCAAGGGATGCATCTCATAGAAAAAACATGCCCACAGACTAATGGTGAAAGGTTGGGAAAAAACATACCATGCACATGGACTTAGTAAAAAAGCAGGAGTTTCCATCCTCATCTCAGATAAAGCAGACTTGACGCCAAAGTTAGTCAGAAGGGATAAAGAAGGACATTTCATACTACTTAAAAGAAACGTAATCAGCAAGACATAACATTCATAAATATTTATGCACCAAACAATGGCACATCCATTTACGTCAATCAGATCCTTCTCAAATCCAGGAACCAAATAGACCAAAATACAATAATACTGGGGGGCTTTAACACTCCTCTCTCACCATTGACAGATCTTCCAAGCAAAAATTGAACAAAGAAACCATAGAACTCAACAAATTTAGACTTAACAGGCAAATATAGAATATTCCATGCATGAAAAAGCGAATACACCTTCATCTCAGCAGCTCATGGCTCATTCTCTAAAATAGACCATATGTTATGCCACAAAGATACTATTAGCAAATGCAAAAACATAGAGATTGTACCTTGTATTCTATCAGAGCATAATGGAATGAAATTAGAAATCAATGATAAAGTTAAAAACAGAAACTACTCCAACACTGGGAGATTAAATAATATGCTATTGAATGATGCATGGATAACAGAAGACATTAGGAGGAAAATAAAAAAAGTCTAAGAGGTCATTGAGAACAAAGATACAACATATCAGAATCTCTGGGATACTATGAAAACAGTGCTAAGAGGAAAATTCATTGCATGGAGTGCATTCAATAAAAGAATGAAAAGTCAACAAATCCATGACCTCACATTACAGATCAAAGCCCTAGAAAAAGAGGAACAGATCATCACCAAAAGTAGTAGAAGACAGGAAATAATTAAAATCAGAGCTGAAATCAATGAAATTGAAACAAAAGAAACAATTGAAAAAATATACAAAACAAGAAGCTGGTTCTTTGAAAAAATAAACAAAGTTGATAAACCCGTAGCCACACTAACGAAGAGATGGAGAGAGAAAATCCAAACTACTAAAATTCATGATGGAAATGGAAATACTACAACAGACACAACTGAAATACAAAACATAATTAGAAACTATTTTGAACATTTATACTCCAACAAAATTGAAAACCTAGAACACATCAACAGGTTCCTAGAGGTTTATGAGCCAACCAACCTGAATCTGGAGGACATACACATCTTAAACAGATCAATTTCAAGCAATGAAATAGAAGAATTCAAAAGCCTACCAACAAAGAAAAGTCCAGGACCGGATGGATTCACAGCTGAGTTCTACAAGACTTTCAAAGAATAGCTCATTCCAAAACTCCTCAAAGTATTTCATGAAATAGAGAAGGAGGGAACCCTTCCAAACTCATTCTATGAAGCTAATATCACCCTGATACCAAAACTAGAGAAGGAATCATCAAGGAAAGAAAATTTCAGACCAATATCCCTAATGAACATACATGCAAAAATTCTTAACAAAATTTTAGCCAATCACATACAAAAGCATATTAAAAAAATAGTGCACCATGATCAAGGGGGTTTCATCCTGGGGATGCAAGGATGGTTCAGCATCCGCAAATTAATAAATGTAATTCACCACATCCAGAGACTTAAAGTCAAGAACCACATGATTACTTCAATAGAAGCAGAGAAAGCATTTGATAAAATACAGCACCCCTTCATGCTCAAAACACTAGAAAAAATAGGGATAGTAGGAATGTTCCTTAACATTGTAAAGGCTATCTATGCTAAGCCCACAGCTAACATCATTCTAAATGGAGAAATTTGAAAGCATTCCCCCTGAGAACTGGAACAAGGCAGGGATGCCATCTTTCTCCACTTCTGTTCAACATTGTCCTTGAAACTCTAGCCAAAGCAATTAGAAGACCAAAGAAATTAGAGGAATACGAATAGGAAAAGAAGAGCTCAAATTATCCCTATTTGCTGATGATATGATTCTCTATTTTGAAGACCCTAAGAATTCCACCAGTAAACTTCTGGAACTCATAAATGAATTCAGTAAAGTAGCAGGATATAAAATTAATGCTCATAAATCTAATGCATTTTTATTTGTAAGTGATGTGTCCTCTGAGAGAGAAATTAGGAAAACTACCCCATTTACAATAACCTCAAAAAAACTAAAATACTTGGGAGTCAGTCTAACAAAAGAAGAGAAAGACCTCTACAATGAGAACTACAGAACACTAAAGAAAGAAATTAAGGAGAATCTGAGAAGATGGAAAGATTTCCCATGTTCTTGGATAGGCAGAATTAATGTAGTCAAAATGGCCATACTACCAAAAGCTCGATACCAATTCAATGCAATTGCAATTAATGTCCCAATGATGGACATCATAGAATTAGAGCAAGCAATCATGAAATTCATTTGGAGGAATAAGAGACCCAGAATAGATGAAACAATTCTTAGAAAGAAGAGCAAAGCAGAGGGTATCACAATACCAGACCTTCAAATGTACTACAGAGCAATAGTAACAAAAACAGCATGGTATTGGCTGCAATATTGTTTTATACAAATCTATATCATGTTCAGATCCTATTTGCATATTTCTGTTTTAGCAGGCAATGTGCCAAGTTGAATTCAGGATACAAGTTCTGACTTTCCACAGGGAGGTTATGTTTTCTATCAGGATAATTTATAAAGACTTTGCAACACTATTTGCATTTACTTGGTGTAACACTAAGCATTCTCCCACCTGGGAACTGGCTGTGGACTACACCTCAATTATCCTGTCAGTCTCCTCACTTTCATTAGCTTCAAATCCATATTTCTGCAGTCTAGACATGACACCAGAAGCTGATAAGTGCTCTGGATAGTTGCTTTCCCAACCTCATTCCTCTCAACAACCTCCTGAATTCTAGCTTATCTGTCATGTTATCCCATCTTGCTCTGGTTAAACAACGTGTGTGTTTATTGATGAGCACATGTCCAGACTGAGTATCAAGGAAATGGGACCAAGGTGGCTTCATGCCGTCTTCTAGGAATGCACTTCTATAAGAAGAAGAAGATCAGTTTCCTCTTCCCTCTGCTGTGTTTGCTGTCACTGAGGCAGAATGTCCTGGAGGCTGAGTTTTGAAAATAGACAACAGGAAAACTAAGAAAACAAAACATGACATGTCAATCCTATTCCAAGCATAAGTGGTCACATTTCTCAGGATGCAACACCAAACGTGGGTCTGGCCCAGTCTCATGTGGGGCCACTTTCAACCCAGGGCTACATGGACACCCAGCAAAGGAGAGAAAAGGACAAACATACAGCTCACCTCTGGATAAATGGCACTTCAATACCCTGTCTCCCTACCCTTTCTTCTATGACTTGTATTTCAGGGTTCACATACAGGTGCTCCATGCATTCTGGGAAGATTTTCATTTTTAATTGCATTGCTAGAGATAAAGAAAATATTATGTACTTACTACATATTACTTGCAAGAAAATAACAATCATACTATTTTCAATATGGAAATTTAATAAAAACTAAATCAATTTGAAAACACAGAGACTAAAGAGCATTTCATAAATTTTCAGGGGAAACATCAGGAAGAAACATTTCCTCAAAGGTTCTGTTTCTCCTATGTTCCAGGTTTCAAATTTGGTTTTATCATGGCTGGAGGAACACACAGAAAAGCAGAAAAGCACATCTCTGTGATACAACAAGTCAGAGATAAGCTGGAATAAATATTCAAACAATTATGGATTTCACCATGAAAACACATGACTCTTCTTTGGATATGGATGCCTTATTTGCATGATTTCCCATTTTTTCACTCATGTGTCCATAGATACCCAACATTGGCAATGTTATTAATAGTGCTCTTTTCAGAATTTTAGTTCAGAGAGGTATCCAGATGTTCAGAAGCTTATATTGCAATCACATGATTTGCTTCAAATAAAAACACCTATATACCTTATATTTGGTTACTTTAGAAATAAAGATCCTTTCTACATTCATTGAGAATTCCTGTAAGAAGAATTCCTTCCTTTAGCTCACATGGTGGCACACACCTGTAATTTCAGTGACTGGGGAGTGTGGGACAAGAGGATTGGGAGCTCCAAGTCAGCATCAGTAATGAAGCAAGGCCCTAAGTTACTTAGCAAAACTCTGGTTCAACCCAAAATATAAAAAAGTCTGGTGATGTGACTCAGGGTTTAAGCAGTCCTGGCTTCCATCTTGGTATGAAACAAACATGCTTCCTTTCAGAAATGTTATTCAGTCAGGCATATTTGTGGGCATCTACACTCCCAGTGCTTGGCAGGCTGATTCCACAGGGTGGTTTGAGAAGTTCAAAGTCAACATGGCAACGAGCAAGAACCCCATGTGAAACACACACACACACACACACACACACACACACACACATGTGCACACACAAAATGCCTTCCATCCTAATATTCTGCAACCTGTGTGTTAGCAAAATGAACTCAAGAAGAAAAGAGGCATGTGTTTTAATTCTATCTAATTTGGTACCTCTGATCAATTCATCTTCTGCTGCTTCCATCCAAGGTATCATCAACAAAATGGAGGAAGCTCTAAACACAGTTAGAGATATTGCACAACTTCACATGTCATTGTCTGAATTTGTTTTAGGATAACAATGAATGTGGGTTTTGTTCAAGAATAATCCAGACACAGTATAAGAGAACTAGGTTCATGACTCCATAAGACAGAAAAGGAGAGGCAGACAGTTGTAGATTTGCACAGAGTGTGATTTATTGGGAACTTACTGACAGAAGTGAGTTCCCAGGTAAGAACAAGTACCAGTGGATCTCTTCCTGCTGTTCATCAGTGCATGTCAGTCACAACTGGATATAAAAAATTCTATAGCCAGGAATTGCACATGAGGAGACATGTCTGGATCCACCTTTAACCACAGCACCTGGGAACCACCTCATCACACCACAGCCCTTCTGGTTGCAAACATGACCATAATTCCTGTGTTAGGACACTCTTGCAATGCCACCTTCCTGCCAAGTACCTTGACTCATTTCTCCATCAAGTTGTGCAAAAGCAGGGGGCAGATCATTGCCAGGGTTGGAGGCTGTTGTGCTCCCCACTTGCCATCAGTACAGCTTGACTCCTTCTGGTCAGAACACAGGGAGCTATCCAACTCATTGGCCTATACCCAAAGGACTTAAAATCAGATTACTACAGTGATGCAGCCACATCAATGTTCATAGCTGCCCAATTCACAATAGCTAGGTTGTGGAACCAACCTAGATGCCCTTCAATAGATGAATGGCTAAAGAAACTGTGGTATATATACACAATGGAATATTACTCAGCCATAAAGAAGAATAAAATTATGGCATTTGCAGGTAAATGGATGATGTTGGAGACTGTTATGCTAAGTGAGATTAGCCAATCCCAAAAATCCAAAGTCTGAATGGTCTCTCTGACAAGTGAATGATGATGCATAATGCAGGGTGGAATGGTGGCAAGAATGAAGGAAGGATAGATAGCAAAGAGGGAAGGGAGTGGTGGGGTTGGGGTGGGGTGGTAATAATAACAGAAAGTGTGACATACATGTACATACATGTGTACATGTATGAATGCACAGATGGTGTAACTCTACTTTGTGTACAACCAGACAAACAATAGCTGTACTCCATTTTTGTTCAATGAATCAAATTTAAATAAATTAAATAAATTTTAAAAAACAACACAGGGGCTACATTTGTAAACAACACCATAGTATTTTTAACAGGAAGTCTAAGATGTGCACTTACCATTCCAGCCCCTACAGACTTAGTGGGCTTTCTGGTGACAGTCAAGCCATAATGGAGACAGCAGTGAACCAAATAGCACAAATAGAAATTGCTGCCCTGTCCTCATACTCCCTGCTCAGTTCTGTCATATTCTGTCTGACAGAGCCAGGACCTGAATTTCATGATCTAGGTCAATTTCCAGATTTGATACCATTGTTTTCTCTTCTCCTGAACTTTACCTGTTGTGAAGTGTGGAAGCTTACACTAATGTTTATGGAAAAAATCTACAGGTACAGATACAATGAGCAAAAAAATCTTATTAATTGCAAAGAGTCATCCCAGATCTCACTAAGGGTCACAGTAATTGGAACCCTGTCCTTCCTCTGAAGAGCACTGAAAAATGGACTTAGCAAAACAAATGTTTCCTGAGGTAAGCCTGGACCTCCCCAGGAAAGACTAGCAGGATTTGCAGAAGTCATCCACCACTAACCAGTATTTCATTATGTAATTGTCACAAATTTTATGTCAGTTTTTTTTATTGTAAAAATTGGATTGTGACTACAAGAAAATTGTTTTACACATATTGGGTAATATTACTTAAAAGCAATTTATTGTTAAATTGTTGAACTATGATGATAATATGATAGAGCATTCATGATTATACAGTAATGGTTGGTGATCATTTTGTGGTGAAATACAAAGAAGAGATGTGTGATGACGCAAAATAATTGTAATAGAAATGACGATGATCATGATTTTGATGATGATGAGGAGAAGGAGGAGAAGGAAGTAGAGGAAAAGGAGCAGGACTGGGATGTTAGTTGTAGTGTAAGCACACAAACAAACTGTTGTACACAACACATCCATATTCCAGTCACATTGCCCGTGGTGTGAAGGCAGAAGTAACATCAGTTTTGATTCCTATTCATATGCATCATAAGGAAACTTCCCTTAGGTCTGTCACATAGGTTTCTCTGTAACAGGGCTGTAGATTATTCTACACTTTCCACTCATCCATCAAAACACATGAACCAGAGATAGATTTATATTTGGACACCCAATTACATGAGCTGTACATAGCCCATCCCAGAGAACACTGGAAAGGTCACCTCTCTGCAATGTGCTAAGAAGGACAGGATGTGTGGGGCTGCCACAGAATGAGGCTGTCCTTCCTACCAGAGTCTCTCATATGACAGGTGTCTTAAGGTCACCTGGAAGAGGAAGGCTCCTGCAGTAAAGCTCTTATACTGGTAGGGGGCAGTATAATTTCTGCAAGGAGTAGGCAGAACAAAACTCCAGATGCCCAGTGGAGCCCAAGATGAAGGCCAGCCTTGGAGATAAACAGGTGTCCAAGGAGCAGTTCTAGATTAGAAGTCAGGAGAATCCAACCTATGGTCTTTTGCTGTAATGAAAAAAGGTTGTTAGGGTCAGAAACACACTGAGTCAAAGCAGAATCACAGCAGAATCCTGCCCATAGAGGAAATGTAATGGAGAAAATGGTCCCATGTATCAGGCTGAGAAGATGCTGCAGGGCTACATCTCTCTATGGAGACTACATGTTGTCCAGTTGTTCTACCATCAAAATCACTGTGAGAGTATGGACATTCCAGGGCCTGAGTTCTTCAGCCCCTTTACATACCTGGGTCTCCAATCACCAGCAGGGCACAGTCCCATGCTTTCCAGCATTGATCTGGGTCTATCAGCTCATCATAAGAATTTGCAGAGACACCTGGCCCTACAAACTTGTCTCTCCTTCCACCTCCAAGTACATAAACTCTGAAACTTTCAGCTCCTTTGTTCACATGCAGTCTCAACATTTGGAGAGATGCTGGGAAATTTTCCCTAGAAAGAGCATTCATTGCCTCCTTTACATTACTATGCTAAGGTCACAACTCTGACCATGGGGTTGTCAATGTTTCAGGACTTAAAAGCAGCATAGAACAGTGATGCAGCCACATCATGTTTACAGAACCGCAATTCATAATTGCTAGATTGTTGAACCAACCTAGATGCCCTTCAATAGATGAATAGGTAAAGAAACTGTGGTACATATACATAATGGAATATTGTTCAGCCATAAAGAAGACTAAAATTATGACATTTCAAGGTAAATGGTTGGAGTTGAAGAATATCATGTTCAGTGAAATAAGCCAATCCCATAAAACCAAAAGTCAAATGATTTCTCAGATAAATGTTTGATGATACATAACAGGGGCAGAGGGAGGTAAGGGAAGAATGGAAGAGGAATGGGTTGTGTATACAGAAATAAGGGGTGGGGAGGAGGAGGGGGGAAGGAAAGTAATAGAATGAGACAAACATCATTTCCCTATGAACATGTATGAATACGTAAATGGTATGACTCTACTTCATGTACAACCAGAAAGATTATAGTTGTACTCCATTCATGTGCCATGAATCAAAATAAAAAATAAAAAATAAATAAAGCAATTTCCAACCCTAAACAATATGCACATTGCTATAAACAAAAAATAGGCAGATCCCTGGTTTGCTCATCTATTATGACAGGAAGTCACCCACCTACAATTCTGACCAATACTTCAGCACCAATTTGGGAAGCACAGCCAATCTGGCCATCCTTGGAATCAGACTGGGAACAAGACTGACTATTTCTGTGCCATAGTGCATGGCAGTGAGTGCAACTCACACTGCTCATAATAACACAGTCAGATGCAGACCTGGACGACCCTTACCCACCCAGGCCTGCGTCTCACTCACCCTTTGAGCAATGACCATGACTTTGGTCTCCACTCTCAGCTGGTTTCTCACTATGCCCAAATTTCAGAAGAATGAAGATGAGTATTGGAAATGTGGTTTTCCCAAAGAATTAGTAGTATCTTAAGTCAAAGACTTGCCACTGCCATAAAGAGTCTTGCAGAAACTAGTACACAGATTCCTGGATGGAAAACGACTCCAGAGAGCCTGCTTAGATATTCATCTAGAGATATATATTCTCTATTTCAATACGGGGTGTTGATCATGTCAACATACCAGAATGGGGACCTATTTTCTGACTTTCCTTTGAGAACTTGGCATTTAGAGGAGAAAAACTATCAGGATCCCAAAAGTATGGAATCCTCAGGATATGGAGGGTTGATCTGCCCAGAAACGTCTTGGTGTTTGATAACAAGATCACCCAACAGGTCATGTCATTAAGCAGTGCCCCCATGGATCTCAAGTGTGATCACAGAAAAAATTCACTGAATTCCCATTGCCAAGGAGATGTGCTCATGAGCCTCCCTAGACTGACCTCTGTAGCACAAAAACAGGCACAAGTTTGTCATTGAAGAGATAAATTCTGGGTGGAAATGTGACTCAGTTATCAGTGCATTGCAAGAAGCCATCTATGACTAGCAAAATCAGGCTTGGTTGGGCGATCAGATATGGAAATCTGGCTTTCAAGAACTGGCAATCATGAATGATTGCTTCAGATGGCCTGAAGTATGTGGTTCCCATGCACAGTGGCTCATGGACAGAATTTGCATGTCCTGGATGTATCACATGACCCGCAAGAGCAATGACTTCTTAGCTCCATCCAAACCAGCTTCTCACAGAAGAATTTCCTCCTAGTTCTCCTTTTACCTGTACAACTATAAGTAAAGGCAGGTGGGGTCTTCGAATTATCAGAGCCAGATTAGCATGGTTCAATCAGTCATGCCCCCAATTCAGAGGAGATAATTAACTCCTGCTGTTCTTTCTCTTAAATAAGTTTCTTAGGGATAGATTTCCAGCCAGCCCATCCCTTTGACAGAAACCCTTTCCCTCACCCATGCGGGACATGTATGAAACTTGAGAGTGCACGCCCTTCCAAGTGGGGAAAATGTGACTTTTATGAAACAACAGTCCTTGAAAGAAATCAGAAGCCAGAACAGCTGTGTGACCATGGGATTTGCAATGTCATTTTGAGGTTTGTCCTCTATACTAAAATGTCTTACAAAATGCCTAATAATATCTTATCCAGGCTGGATTCTTCATGCAACCTAACACCAATGGGATTAGAAAGTTTAGCTTCAGGTCATTCAGATCATGTAGATATCCTATTACAGACAGTTTTAAAAAGCAAAATGAAAATCTTCTAAGTACACCTTCCAGATTTGCATATAAACTGATGTCTAATTTGTGGAAGTTCTGGACCACACAGGAATAAAACAAACCACATATCATTTACTGCACAAACTACCAGTGATAATTAGATTTACCTTTATGCTAATAGGCCCTGATCTGTCAATTGATGGTATTTGTGAACCAGTCCATAGGGCCTAAATGATAATTCAAGGAAATCTCTGGGTTAAGTATCCATTAAATGACCGCTGTAGTTGTTTCAAATCTGGATATTTGGTTTTTGGGAATGGTTCAGGGAGCTGAACACCCTTCCAATAGTCTACGTATGCTCAGGTTAAGGGTAGCAATACCTTAAAGGCAGCCGACTAGTCACAGGAAGAAGTCCGGTGCTTCAGGACCTATATCTTTTGGCTGAGAATTATTCCACACCCTTACCCAGAATAGGATGACACTTGTTAATCTAGGGGAGGTAATTATTGGGAGTCTAAAAGCTTCTGCTCTTCTCACCTTCCCAAAGTGACCAAGCAATAGTCACTACCTTTCTCAGCTCAGTTCCTTTTCTTTCTTATGAAGTACACTCCCATATTCTTTGCCCCTAAGTGAGGAAATCCATAGCTTGTCAAGGAAAATATTGCTGTGTCACTCACCAGGCAGTAAAGACACTCAATACCTGTCCTAGAACAACAAGCACAGGCTTTAGCCTAAGTTCCCACCTAGATGCATAGTAGGTACAGGGTAGAGGATAGGATCCAGTAACCACCCTCTGAGTGTATCAATTCCCAGTTAAGCAGGGCAGTGACTGGAGAAACCAATGTGGGTCATCTCTCTCTCCCTTTACTTGAGATTCATAATGTGCTACCCAGATGTCATCAACCTGAATTTATTACCTGGGGATTAGCCCATCAACTGCTCTGATTGTACAATTCTCCTACCATCAAAATACTCCTGGGGAGATAATATTACGTTGGAACAAAAAATTACCAGTCCTGGATCCCTCATATTGCCACTTTCTTCTTCCCTCATCCCTCACCCAAACTTTTTCCACACTTCCTGGGTCCACTGTCTCCACACATTTGCTGTGATTTGTTTCTCACCAGTTCTCACCAGGGACACATCTGCAGAGAGAGCACCAACCTCAGGATATATCAAAGACTTCCTGTTGCTTTCTATACTCACTATATTAATTATCTGCATATCATTATCCCTGAATGGTACTTTCACTAACATTGATTTTGTTAATTGATTTATTTGTGCTCATTATTTGCTTAGTTGGTCATGGATTTTTTTTTAATTCAACAACACATGCATGAAAACAGACTCATGAGCACATGGAGGTTTATTTTGCTCTTACAGAAAACAAGTGTGAGGCTTAATATTTCCAGTTTTCCAGTACTCACCAATTCATTATTGGATCTGGGATCAGTTTCAGCTTCTTTTCCACAGTCTTTACCATCTTAGTCTTACATTTTTTCCTGTTGACTTAAGTTGCAGGATGGGTGTTTTGGCTCCAGCCATGACACCCATATTTAAGAGGAAAAATGATGCAAAAATAAAAAAAAAAGTCTCTTCCTAACAAGTGTAGAATTGCTCTGACAAGGAACTGCATTCAACTGAGTACTCCATGCCACGGCTGTGCATTGTACTGCATGCCCAATACTGGGTTCTTGGGACTTGGAAAAAGTGCCCGGATTTAGAATAAACAGAAGGGACCACACACAAGGCTCTGGTAGGTGCGACAATTTTTTAGACTGCAAACTAGGTATGTCGAACGCACAGACCCAACCAGAAGATGGAAACTCCTAGAACAAAGGGTGCATCATGCTCCTTCTGAATTCCCAGGATGGAACCTGGTGGACCACAATGGGTCTGAATAAGGATTGGTGGAAAATGATCTCCTCTCTGTGTCTGTTATTCTGAAGCCATCACTCACCCAAGTTGACTCTGCACCTGCAACTGACCCTAGGTGGAGTCAGTTCCTGAATCTTGTGTCACCCAGCACCCGGCCTTGGATCCATTTCCATGATATTCACCACCCTAGAGAAATATGAAGAGATAGTTCAGGTGGGTTCTGAACCTCCTCTTCCAAATGCACCTCTTCATATTTTGCTGTGGAATCTGAGCCTAGCTTTCCTGGTCATGAGACTGATCACATCCACAAGAAGAAGCTGAAACTCCTCCCCTGGCCAAAGTTCAAAAAAATCCTGGACCTGAGAGGCAGGTCCTGTCTGGATCTACACCTGGACCACAAATGCCCTGAACATGCAGCAGTCAGTGTGGAATGGCCACCAGGGGGCAGTGGAGAACCACCTGACAAAGTCACCTAGGCACCAGCTGGGCATGGACTTCAGGATTCTAACATGCAAGAGGGTTGCTGACCATAACCCAAGATCTGGAGGAAAAGGTGTCATTCTGCTACAAAATCATGTTTGAAACAAGTACAAATTATGGACTCCATTTCTCTCACATCTAGCTCTTGAATAATTTTCCTGTTTGTTACGAATTTACACAGGAAATCTTCCTGCTTTTCCTGAAATTCCTTTTCCCACAAACAGATAATCTCATTGAGTCAATCTCTGGATCTGTCAAATATTTCCAAAATACCAGATGTGGGGCACCCTAGCAGGGAGATATCACATGCAGGAGGGTTAGTGACTAAGACAGGAGACCTGGAGGAAATGCTGGATTTTCTCCAGTATTGTCATTAACATTGATGTACATATGATTGATGTCTGTGTCTCCCAGATCTGGCCTTTGTAGAATGTCCCTGTTGAGATGGCAGAGGTCCAAGATTCCTCAGGCAAAATTTCATGCTGAAACTCTGCAACTGCCAGTCAGAATTGCATCAGAGGTGTTGAACTGGCCCAGAACATGCTGGAGATATAAGGAAGAGCATCCAAGATCTGCATGAGGCATTCACACCAGGGACAGAGAGATATAGCACCTCATTGGATCTTTAAGATATCAGTAATACTTGGAGAAATTTGTTTAACTCACACAGCCTGGGAGCTGCATCTGGGACAGGATCCAATAGTTGGCAAATCTCCTATTTTCAACTATACAGTTGGTTGCAATTACAAAGACATATTCATCTTTATATAACCAGGTCAGTACATATTCAAGGTTAGAAAATACCCTAGGTTAGAGACGTGGTCCAGGAATTGGGACCAGCAAGTAAAGGAGCCTTTTGTGTGTTGAAGGTATTTCTGCAGGGCTGCCCCTCCCCTTTCTGTCCCTGGGGCTGAGCCCTGCTCTGAACACCACAGTGCTTCCTCTAGTAGCATCCCTGACCTGTGTTGATTTGCATAGTAGGCAGCTGTCCCCAAGAAGAAAATAAGAGACCCCTGGGGGAACACACAGCAGCCTGGGACTCAAGAAGCAGCTACAGGGACACCATGGCCTGGACAGCCCTTCTCCTCAGTCTCCTGGCTCATTGCACAGGTGCTTCCCCAATAAACAGCCCAGCCCAGGGTTCCAGGATAATGAACCTGGCCCTATTTCTGAGCTGGGCAAGGCTTTTCTGTGGTAGCCGGGATGCTCAGGAACCTGCTGCAGGATGACTTTGGGCTAAAATTCCAAACCTGTGCTCTCTGTTTATATGAGCCTGAGGAGTGAAGGAGATGGGTTCGCCCATGCGTTCGGCCATCTCCTTTCCCCAGTCAGTCTCATGAGTCTCTATGACTGATTTGGATGTCAGGGCATGTAACTTGGGCCCAAAGATCCCGATGCTGTTCAGGCCAGAGGGAAAGCAGGAAGCTCATGGGCAGTTTCCTTTACCATTAGCTCCCCTCACTCCTTTTGTTTCCTTACAGGCTCTGTAGCCTCTTATGTGCTGACTCAGCCATCCTCAGTATCCGTGACCCCAGGACAGACGGCCAGAATCACCTGTGAAGGCAACAACATTGGAAATAAATATGCACAGTGGTACCAGCAGAAGCCAGAACAGGCCCCTGTGCTGCTCATCTATGAAGATAGCAAGCGGCCCTCGGGGATCCCTGACCGATTCTCTGGCTCCAACTCTGGGAACACAGCCACCCTGACCATCAGTGGGGCCCAGGCTGGAGATGAGGCTGACTATTACTGTCAGGTGTGGGATAGCTATGCTGCTCACAGTGACACAGGCAGACAGGGAAGTGAGACAAAAACCTGCCACCAGACGGTACCCATGGCCCCTCCCTGTTTTAGTCACCCTGACAGCAGAGAGCTTGCCAAGTGAAATGGAGGAAGTGTCTACTCCCACCTCTGCCCCCAATTTCCTGAGAGAAAAGGGGAAGGTTCCTGTACCTCACTAGGCTCAGTGGATGCCATTGGAACCTGAGCAAGTCATTTTATTGACTTGAACTGCCAACTCCCAAAGGCCACAGCAAGTCTTCACTCATACATTGAGTTTTAGTGTTAAAGAGAATTTCACTGAGGCAGGGTCTTTTCCATGGTTAGGAAGTGGGAGGACGGGGGATGGTTCTAGAGTTGGAGGATATGTCCTAGGGAGTTCTAAGACAAGTCTGTCAAGGAGGATTTTAATGAGTGTTCATGTAACCAGCATTGTACTGGGTAGGATTGGTGCACACTAGTCATGGGGGTTCTTGCTTTGGGAGTTGATTAGTAAACTTTTATTTGATAAGCTTGCTGTTTGCCCATGACAGAAATATTTCCTCAGTTAACCCAGTTGTTTACCTGGGGTATCTGTTTTCAGGAATGTCCCAAAGCAAAGATTACAGTTTATATCCTCATCCTCCTGAACACAAGTGTCCTGCTTCCAACAGTGAAACTGACACTAGTGGTTTCAGTCCTCAGCCCCAAGAAATACTCTCTGCAGGATGACAGTGAGCACTAGAGAGGGGAGCATGTGACATTCCCAGAGGAAAGCAGACACACACTGTTGGAAGCCACTATTGAATTGTGGGCATGTGCAAGACATGTATAAAAGGAAGTCTGTCCCTGGGAGAGCTCTCTGTGTAATCTCATGGATCTTAGACTGCTTTGTTGCCTTGGCAAATGTCCTGCTCAAAGAGAATAGTGTGATACTGCCCAATTCATTGGCTCAGACAGTGCTCGATTCAAAGCAACTTCCAGGAGGTAGATAGAGTTTCCAGTGCCCAAACTAGCTTGTGGTGCCAGCTGCCTAGATGGTGAAGAAATACTGAGCAAGTGAAAAGTCCCCAATCAGACCAAATTCACAGAGAATCTCAATTTTGTATTTGTGTGTGTGTGTGTGTGTTTTAAATGTTTTTGATTTAAAAAGAATTACATTTTCTTTTGGAATAATTTCAGGTTTACAAAGAGTCACAAAGGTATGACAGTTTTTCTATATATATTTGACCGATTTCCCCCTGTTGTTATTTTACATAATTGTAGCACATTTTTCAAACTTAAAATACTAAACATTACTAGTATCTTATATTTGACATAACCCCTCCCCTCAATTCCTTTGGTGTGTTTCACTATAATTAAAGCATTCATGGGACTTTTATCTTTATTAGGTTCAGACCCACCAGGTTTTTTCCACCCATGAAGCCCCTAATTTCAAAATATATATTTTCTGTGTATTTGCTTTATTTCTTGATATTAATTTTCAGAATTTTGTTTGTAGCCAGTCCACACCTCCAAGGGTTATTCATTCCCTCCCTGCACAGACCATGAATGAAAATATATGTCTCCACATACAGTGTAAATAGGTGCTGGGTCAAGCATCCCTGACCTATAGGGCTCTTATCCACTAGTATTGAAATGAACATGTGAGATTTCCCAGTGGTGTCCTTGGCAGGGTGCCAGTTGGAGGGAATGACCTTGACTGGCCCAGGCTACCATGATTTCTAGCAGGGAGGGAAACTTGGCCAGTTTTTACCCCGCAGTGTCTATCAGCCCCTTCATCCCTCTGCAGCACCCCCTCTAACCATGCTTCCCTTTCATCCATGATCTCCCCTCTCTACTCCACGACCTTCCTCTGCATGCCTAGAGTTGTCCCTCTACTTTGTGTCCTGCCTAGGCCAGAACCAGGGTCATAGTCAGAAGCTTCAGGCCCCATCAGCTTCAGGGAAGTCATTTTGGTACCATAGCCAACACCTCTGGGAAGGTCAGCCTCCTCCACATCTAAGTAGGTGCCAAAGGACCAACCTGAATTCCCTGAGACCAACACACCAGCTCCAGATAATACCTTCAGGAAGCCACAAATCCATTCCACTTTCTGATACAACATGAGATCATCTTGGATGCCTCCTGCTGGCCACACCCACTCCACCCAAACCTGCTACAAGACATAATTCCTCCATCATCTAGTGGAATTAAACCCTGAATGCTTCCCATTACTCATGTGAACTTGATAAATGAGTGTATTGAGAAAAAATATGACACCCATTTCTACATCAAAAATGAGTTTATGAAGAGAGAGCCTACAGATTGGAAAAAAATCTTTACCACATGCACCTCAGATAAAGCATTAATCTCTAGGATATATAAAGAACTCAAAACACTTAACACCAAAAACACAAATAACCCAATCAATAAATGGTCTAAGTAAGTGAACAGACACTTCATAGAGAAGATACATAATACATCAATGAACATATATATTAAAAAGATCAATTTGCTGCATAAGGATTTCCAGTTTTCCTAGCACCATTTGTTGAAGAGGCTATCTTTTCTCCATTGTATGTTTTTGACTCCTTTGTCAAGTATGAGATAACTGTATTTATGTGGGTTTGTCCTTGTGTCCTCTATTCTGTACCATTGGTCTACCTGACTATAAGTGGTTGATGACACATAGCGGGGGTGGGAGGAGGTAAGGGAAGAGTGGAGAAAGGATGGATTGTATAGAGGAAAATTAGGGATGGGGAGGGTGTGGGGAAGGAAAAATAATGAGCCAAACATCATTACCCTATGTATATGTAAGAATATGCAGATTGTATGATTCTACTTTGTGTACAACCAGAAAAAAGATAGTTGTACTAAATTTGTGTACAATTAACTAAAATTAAAAGTAAAAGTTTGACATATCTAGCAACTAGAGAAATGCCAATCAAAACTAAGATTTCATCTCACTACAATCAGAATGGCAGTTATCAAGAATATAAGCAACAATAAATGTCAGCAAGGATGTGGGGGAAATGTACACTAATGTATTGCTAGTGAGAGTGCAAAATGGTTCAACTATTATGGAAAGCAGTATGGATTCCTCAGAAAACTTGCAATGGAACCACCATTTCACCCAGGTATTCCACTCCTTGGTTTATACCCAAAGGACTTAAAATCAGCATACTTCAGTGACACAGCCACATCAATGTTGATAGCAACTCAATTCACAATAGCTAAAATATAGACCAAATCTAGACATCTTTCAACAGATAAATGGATAAAGAAAATATCACACACACACCCACACATATATATTACATATATATGCATATATATATGACAGAAATTTATGACTCAATTTTAAAGAAAATGAAATTTATTACTCAACTTTAAAGAAAATGAAATTCTGGCATTTGCTGATAACTGGTTGGAGTTAGAGAATATAATGCTAAGTGAAATAAACCAAACCAAAAACACCAAAGGTTGAATGTTTTCTCTGATATACAGAAGCTAATTCATAGTAAGAGTGTTCTGACAGGGAAGAATAAAATTACCTTACATAAGGTAGAGGGAAGTGAAGGGAGGGGAAGGAGTATGGGGAAGGAATGATATTGGAGTGAAACAGACATTATTGCCTCATGTACACGTATGACTGCATGACAAATGTGATCCTACAATATGTATGATCCAGAATGTGGGAGGTTGTGCTCAATTTATATATGATCTACCAAAGTGTATAAACATATTCATTCTACTGTCATGTACAAGTAATTAGAACAAATACAATTTAAAAAAATTAAAAACTGAGTCTATTCCTTCACTCATGTTTTTCATCTATGCCTGTATAAAGAGTCTAAATTTCACAAGAACAGACAATAATTTAAAATGCAGGGATCATTTCAGTTGAAGAATCTGATGTTTGAGTTTGCTTTCCTCAGTATTCCTCAGAGAAACACCCTTTCTCTTATTGTTCTCCTCAAAGGTCAAGTCCTCTGCAGGGCCAGTGTAACACTATAGACCAGAGTGTATCTCAGTTCCTCCCTGGTTTGGTGCTAGAGTCATAGGCTCCGTGTTGACAAGCTTTGAAGCTGCAGTGAGTAGGACCAAGGCCTCTTCCTCCTAGAGAGGGGAATCAGTGCTGCTGGAAATAGGGCCTGAAAGAGCTTCCCACTCTAACCCCTTTCCCACTAGGCTGGGCCCTCTAAATGATTCTGGAACCATTAAGAGCTACACCAACTTCAGTACCCTGGAATGGGGGCAGGGTATAAAGTCCAGTCTGGGAGGCACAGCTTGCATGCCTCTTGAGTTCAAATTCCTGTCTCCAGAACCAGAGCCCTGCCCAGTTATGGGCTCAGGAGGCTGAGCTCTAAGACATCTCCAGCATGCCTTGAAACCCTCTGTTGTTCCCTCTACACAGGTGACTAGCCAAGGTCCTGTTCCTAGACTCATTCCCACAGAACATGAGCCTCGTCCTGACTCTGATCTCAAAGCAGGGGAGCCTGTTGAGGTGGGCATCTAAAAGTCAGACTTCAGTCTTCTGAAACTACTTGTCTCGTGTTCTTATAAGAATCAGGTTTCCCCTGTAGAGGTGACCATGAGAAACCTTCAAAAACCTATTCAGGAAAGGGGAGCAGGCAAGAGTACAGAGGGACAGCTGGAGTCAGACTGGCTCTGCACAGCTGCCTGCTCACTCTCCACGTTTGCAGGTATAATCTGGTCCAGGACCATGGACACTATCACCTGCAGGTTATGTTGGGCCCCTGGTGATGGTCAGGCCATGGAAGAGTGGGCACTGAGCTATATAAGACACAAGTTTTGCCTCCAAACCAGATCTTCATGCTCTCCCCTTCCCCATGTGACCTGGACAAACTGTTACAAAGAGACCAAGACCTAAATTCAGGATACCTGGGTCATTTCCTCAATATGACAACACTGTCCTCTATTGGTCTGGCTATTAAGTCTCCCTAGGCCTCAACTACCTCTACTCTGAAATGGGAAGACTTGTATAGAACTTTAAATTAAATGCTTCGATAACAGAAAGGTCTCATTAATTGAAAAGAGACTCAGCTTGGATTTCACTAAGACCAACCTTGGAGTCCAGTCCTTCCTCTGGGGAAAGGTGGAAAATCCTATTAGCAAACAGTTGGTTTTCTGTGTTGTGGGAGAAGGCTTCCCCCAGAGAAAGTAGAAGGGAGCCCACAGTTTGAAAGAAAGTGCACACTGGGATGATGGGGAAGTCCTCTAACCGTGCACTGCAAATGTGGATGATAGAGTAAAATATTTGTAACAGAAGTGATAAGGAGGAGGAGGAAGATGGTGATGGCAATGTAAACATGGTGGAGCTGTGGTGCCAGACCATCAGGTGTTCCAATTACATTGAAAATACTGTATTTGGGTTCTCTTGATATGTCATCTAGGTTTAATTGGGACACTTTCTTCCCGTGTTTTCTCATGGTGCTCGTATATCTTCCCCATACAAATTCAATGCAATTCCAATTAAAATCCCAATGATGGACCTTATAGAAATAGAGCAAGCAATCATGAAATTCATATGGAGGAATAAGAGACCCAGAATTGCTAAAGCAATCCTTAGCAAGAAGAGCGAAGCAGGGGGTTTCACAATACCAGACCTCCAACTATACTACAGAGCAATAGTGACAAAAACAGCATGGTATTGGTACCAAAATAGGCAGGTAGATCAATGGTACAGAATAGAGGACACAGAGACAAACCCAAATAAGTTCAGGTATCTCATACTTGACAAAGGGGGCAAAAACATGCAATGGAGAAAAGACAGTCTCTTCAACAAATGGTGCTGGGAAAACTGGAAATCCATATGCAGCAAAATGAAACTAAACCCATATCTCTCACCCTGTACAAAACTCAACTCAAAGTGGATCAAGGACCTAGAAATCAGACCAGAGACTCTGCACCTAATAGAAGAGAAAATAGGTCCAAATCTTCATCATGTTGGCCTAGGACCAGATTTCCTTAACATGACTCCCAAAGCACAAGAAATAAAAGCACGAATCAATGATTGGGATAGAGTCAAACTAAAAAGCTTCTTCTCAGCAAAGGAAACAATCAGCAATGTGAAGAGAGAGCCTTCAGAGTGG